>VZTF01007968.1:2013172-2270407 GCA_013397755.1 Cnemophilus loriae | reverse complement strand
AAAAAAAAAAAAAAGGAGTGTTTGGATTATGATAATCCAGGCTGGAAACTAGGACAAGGTCAGGTGCAGGAGTGACAGCTACAGTAAACATCTCTTATCAAATCCAGACTCCTACCCTATGCTGTTCTCAGAGCATCAGCAACGATAAAATTGGGCCAGACAAATCTTCTGTATCTGTGGTAACTGTTTTCTACACTGGCCCTCTGAGAGCCCTTGCTGGAAAGCATGAGGTGTGCTTATCCTATTTTAAATCTACTGGGAGAAATCTTCCTGATCCCTTCAGGATGTGGCCTGCTTTTCCTGCCTGTGATGCTACGTGAGACTTTGGATGTTGCTTTTCCTGCCTGTTGGATGCTGGCACAATCAGCTTGAAAGACTGATCAAGCTTATTTGCCTCCTGCCTAGAAACCTATCAAAAAATGCCAAGAATTAAACTCTGGGATTAGGAAATCTGCCCTTTCTAGGATTGGTGGCACCAGCAATTGATTCATGCCTTGGTGGAGAGCAGGCTCCAAAAGGATTCACTCATGTGTCTTCTCTAATTGTTTGTCAGGGAAAGGATTGCCTCAAATCCCTGTGAAAACTGGACAAAATATCACAGTGGACCCAAGCTTTGATTCAATCTGTGCCAAGGAATGCTTTAACACCCTCACTGACTATTGGATGTTTCTCGTGCACATGGTGTTGTACAAAAACCAGTTTAATAGTCTTCCTGCCACATTTGCGAGACATCTTTTACTGCAATTTCTGGGAACCCGTTTCCAGCAGCAGTGGAGCAGAGAGGTGCAGGATAAGGAAGCAGTAGGTTTAGCTGGCAGAGAGCTGCCACTGATGTGGTGCACAGCCCCGGGCTGGGATTTAACTGGCTTTCCTGCGAGGCCTTGCCAGCACAAGTTACCCCCTCTCAGTTTTTTGTGGCAGCACAACAGAGCTCCTTTGGACAATGTAGGAGGGCACCAGGTAGGGTTGCCCAGAGGAATTGTGGATGTCTCATCTCTGGAAGTATTCACTGCCAGCATGAGGCTCTGAGCAACCTGGTCTGGTGGAAAGTGTCCTTGTCCAAGGCAGGAGGGATGGAATGAGATGACCTTTACAGTCTGCTCCAACTCAAACCACTCTATGATTCTAAGTTCACATCTACAACTTCTTCTTGTCTTCTTCCTTCTCTTACGCAGCTCCTGCTCATGAATTTCTTAGGCCAATCCTTCCTGTTACCTCTGATTTAACCAAGGGCTTGTTAGGAAAGGACATTTTGCCGACAGCTCCTCAGAGAAAGCTTCGTGCAGAGCTGACAAGGACACCATGGGTTTGGTGGGGCTCAGCAAACCACTGAAAAGGTGGGAGGTGGTTGACCAAGGAGTTACTCTGATCGGACAAACAGTCCTGGGGGAAACACCTCTGAAGTCACAGGGTGAATATAGGAAGATAGCCTGCCCTTCTGCATAGGATTAGGCTATGGAAAGAGGTTGATGCAGCTGAGTAACACCAAGAGTATGGAGCTGGCTGTTATAATTAGCAATTTCTGATACCGGCTTCAACCCACCCTGCATAACAAGGATGGCGTGCGTCTCTCCATGAGATTATCTTACAGGGAGATAATTTTTGCTTATGTTTGTTTGGCCCCCTGAGTTTTATTTTATAGCAGAACCTCAGCAGAGAAACGTTAGTGTAGTCCCACTGTGATGCTGATTTACATGGAAAATCCTTTTCTCACATCCTCAGGGAAATATTTGTCCGAGGACAATAATACTTCCTATATTCAAGGTTATTGTGAGTTGGAAATCACTGATTGTAAAATTGTTTGAAGCTGCGGAGTGAAATAGCAATGTTTGATTTTATGCTATTTATTATACCTGGCATCCATTCTGTCTTGAATTGACACTTTTTACTTTTTTCAATGAAAGGAAAAGCTGGAGAAGGGGCAGAAGAGTGGGCTTGGAGGTGGTGGTGGTAAAAATTGGACCAGAATGAAGTAGGAGTGGACTTTAATAAATGATTTCAGTAAAAAACCACGATAGGAAAGTTTGTTTGTGATATATGTGCCCAGTGTAGCCCAACCTCCCCATACATAACTGTAGATGCACCAATCAATTTCTATTAATTAAATTGCTTTCTTGCAGAAAATTGAACAACAGCAACAACAACAAAAAGAGTCAAAATGAAAGAAACTACAAAGGAGGACAGAACAAATGTCTCCTAAACCGAGTGCCACTGAGAGTTTTTCTTCTTGGCTACACCGTGTGATATTTTTCTCAACGTTTTCTGCTCCGATTAAGAACACTTTCATCTTCTGTGAGGTTAGTAGTGCGTGGGCCTGTACAAAAGCACGCGCACAAATGAAGACTAAAGCTTCAACTCTGTTCAGCAGCACTGGCAATTTACCATCAATCTTGTTTCTGTATAACATAGAGAGAGGGACAAGAAGAGATGTATCTTCTCAGCAATTCAAGGCGTACGCTTTCAGTGCTCAAGTTAAAAGAAAGGCAAAGACATGAAAAACCTGGATCAAAACAAAAAAAAGACTACAGGCAGAAATTCAATCCAAAATCTGGGCATTGAATACTCTCACTAAGATACAGAATCGTTGCAGTTTCCTGTCATTATGTGACAATATCTAAAGCTACATAAGCACCGGGAATTTTAATATAGAGACGCACACTAAAACACTGCAGTATTGATGTACTGTGTGCCTCATCCATCTGCTCGTGCTCATGACAAGTGGGATCTCAAGAGTGGCTGTTTTGCACCTTCACCTCTTGAGGGGCTGGGAGTCCTGTTCTCGCGAGTCACTGGATGAACTAAGAACAAGAACCAGGCTGGAAAGCCCTCCTAAACTCCCGCTTTTAGAGTGTTCACCCATTAAGAAGAAAACCAGCCTCTACCTTCTCTCCAGCCTCCCAAGGGAGCACCTTACCCGTGTTATAATTTAATTAGTTGCCTCTTAGACACAGCTGATTAGGGAGATAGTGGATTGTTTAGACTAAAATTGCCAAGCTGCCTAGAGCTCCTTGTTTGCATCCCTTGCAGAAGATCAACATTTGTGACTGCTGAAGGCATGGTTACACATCTAGGAACAAAGAGGACATCCTGACCTACAAGTCAGGGAAAAGCACTGGAAAGCACCTCCACGGCACAGTAGATGAGCCACTTATTTAGTGTTCCCTGGGCTGCAGAGCTAATGGGAAAACAGTGCTAATGAGATCTTGGGTGCACAAAAGACAAGCTGATGTTATTTCCCAACCCACAGCTGTGGGGCAATGAGGACACCAGCTCTGGAAATGAAGCCCAGACATGATTTGCAATCCGAATATAAGCCTGGGCACTGACCAACTTAAAGAACTAAATTGTTTCAGTTTATGAAAGAAAAATATGTAAAAAAAAAAAAGGCCTGGAAAGTGCTTTGTACACAAGGTATTAAAGGCTTTTGCAAAGATAAAATACTGGGTGGTAAAGAGTTCCTTAAACCTACCAAAAAAACACATTTCAAGAAGGAGCAGCAGGCGGAGACAGCCAAGCAAACACTAATAAATGGCATTTATCAGCAGTAGGGGCTATTAGTCACTGCAACAAACAAGCAAGGGAAGCTGCATGTTCCCTATTTTTAAGTATTGTCACATCAAGTTTGAACATTTTTGTGGAAAACACACTTTTGTCATGCAGAAACTCAAACCAACTCAGTTTAAACAAAAAAGTGCAAATCAAAAGCTAAAAAGGATGCAGAGGAGGACAATTCACACTGCTGAAGGAAAGAAGTTGCTTTTTGGAGAGAGAATATAAAGTTGGAGAGTTTTCAGTTTGGAGAGAAGAAAGGTGATGGGGGTATCCTCAAGATTATTGAAATAAAAATGTTGATAGATGAGATCAGTTCAATGCACCGAGTAGGGAAAACTCCCTGAAATCCCAGGAGATGGATTTCAAACAAACAAACAAACAAACAAACAAACAAACTACATAAATGGGGTGATTCAGCTCCTCTACTGCACGCTGGTGAGACCCCACCTGCAGAGCTGCATCCAGCTCCGGGTTCCCCAACACAGGAAGGACATGGAGCTTTTGGAGCAAGTTCAGAGGAAGCCACCAAGGTGATCAGAGGGATGGAGCACCTCCGCTGTGTAGAAAGGTTGAGAGAATTTGGGTTGTTCAGGCTGGAAAAAAGAAGGTTTAGGGGTGAACTAATTCTGACGTTCCGGTGCCTGAGGGGAGCCAACAAAAAAAGATGGAGAGGGACTATTTACAAAGGCCTGGACAGGACAAGGGGGAATGGCTTCAAACTGGCAGAGGGCAGATTTAGATTAGATATTAGGAAGAAATCCTTCCCCATGAGGGTGATGAGAGACTGGAGCAGGTTTCCCAGAGAAGTTGTGGCTGCCCCATCCCTGGAAACATCCAAGGCAAGGTTGGATGGGGTTTGGAGCAACCTGGGACAGTAGAAGGTGTCCCTGCCCATGGCAGGGGATGGAATGAGATGATCTTTAAGGTCCCTTCCAACCCAAGCTATTCTATGATTCCATAACTCCATATGTCTATTTAAATAGAGTGGCTATGAATGTCTGGGGCTTTATTGCCACAGGAATTGTGAAGACTGAAAATAAAAAAATAACATGGCCAGAATCATGCCAGGGAATATTTGGGAAGGCAGAGAATGGGCAGGAGTTGTGTTCTTTACTATCTCTAATGCAAAAAAGCATGGAATTTGTGACACTACAAGAGGAAAGGACTTCAGACAGTGGCCAAGTTTGTTCTGCCTTCTTATTCACATCCTCTTGGTACAGATTATTGGTCCTGTGGACTCAGTCTCTTGGGATATGTTTTATGTTCATACGTTCTTCTGTTAATTACAGCACAAACTAATTAGTGGGGATGTGGCCTATTCCTACATGTGGTCAGGTGATGCCAGGCCTCTGGAAGTGCTGCTTTTTGGCCAGATCAGCGGAGTGAGGCTGAAGCAGCCCACGTGCTGCCTCAGGCTGTGCCACTGGGCTTTGTGCTGGGAGAAATCGTATCCATGCTGGGGCAGACTGTGTCCGTTCAGAGCAGAAGTGGGAATACCGATGGCTTGGACGCTTGATTTGGGAGAGGCTCGATGATGTGGATCTCCTAAAGGCAGCAGTGCATTCTGTGAGCACAGGGGGCTCCATCCTCAGGCGTTTCCCTCCCATGCATCTGTCTCATCTGCAGAGGAGTTGTGGGTTGAACGAATCAAAGGGAGGGACCCATCTGGGAGGAAACCACTCCATGGCAAAGAATTCGGGAGGCAGAAGGAAGGAGGAGAGGAAGCCCAAAGCTCTGTGAGGGACCACACTTCTGCTTGAGATGCCAAAACCTCTTTCTAGTAACTCGTGCTGAGAAGCAGATTTATTCCCTCGTGTCAGTCAGAGCAGACTCTTGATTCCTTGCTAGCATATAAAAGCTGTATCCTCAAGTGAATGATTAAAGATTCCTTCTGATTTCTATCTCTATATACTCTATATCTCTGTAGAACTGGGGAATGGAGAGCTTTGTTGTGTGTTGAAGTCAGATACACCTGGGAAGAGTTAAGGCATTTCCAGTTATATTTCTTTTTTTCCTTAGAAAATCCCAAATGACCAAAAGAATCAGGGAAGTAGAGGGTGTGCTTCCAGATGTACACACCCCTGCAAAAGGACTGTTATTCCTGCAGGTTTTTTCTCTGTATTGTCTGCAGAATTTCAAGAACTATTTCCTCTCAACTTTCTCATGAGCATCCAAACCAATTTGAGTTCAGTTTCAAAGTCCATCAAGCCCAAGATTCACTGATGTTGTACCAGCACTGTGACACGTGGTTGGGATTGCTCTCTTTTGTCTACCACAGAGCCATCGTGACACATTTTGCTTCATGTTAAATCACTGAGACGAAAAACAAAACGTTCTTGTGGATTAGCACAGGATGCAGCCCCAGGAAGTGCTGGCTCAATTCCCATCTTGGGCACATAAGCAGCAAACCCATCACAAGCCCCTTGATCTATCTGGAATCAAATTCACTGGCAGAAGGGCAGCGAAAGCTGCAGGTCTCGCTTCTCTATTTGTTAATGAATTGGTCACGATATCCGCGTCCTTTGCAGAGTTTGAGGATTATTTACCCAGACACCCAGAATACCCTGATATTTCTCTATCAAGTATGATATAAGAATCTGGAGGCAAAAGCTAATCATACACGAGGGAAAGTACAAGCAGGGAATGGATTATATGAGAGTAATTCCATGTGCAGCATAGTCTAATGAAATTTACATTTGAGTGATGACAAATAGAGAGCCTTTGGGGATGAGAATGCTGGAAACAAGGAAACAATGAAGAGTTTTTTAAGAGATGAGAAATAAAATGAGATCTATTTTTGCTCCCCATCCAATGTTTTTACATTCAAGATTTTCTTTCGGGTGCTGAACAGTAAGCGTTGCAGACAAATCCATCTGTGTCTGTGCCAGAATTTATTAAATGCTGACCATAGAAGTTAATGGACACATAAAGGGGACAGAATGGTAAACTAAATACAAATCACTGAATAAAATAAATGGCATTTTATCACAGGCCACATGACAAGAGGTAGTTTCCTGTCTGGAGTGGTAATGAGAGCACTGACATGTTGACTTCAGATGTTCCTGTGAGTACAAAAGTCCCACAAATCATCTTGTAGGGGAAGACAGAGATTTCCTGGAGTCAAAGACCAACAAATACAGGAGATGTTGGAGGTCATTGAACGTAAGCTCACATTTGAGAATGGGTTTTGTGGGCATGGAAGGAGAGGATGACCCAACACCCCTTGCAGTAGTGCCAATTCTTGAATAAATTTGCCTTACAGACCTTCCTAGAAGGTTCTTGTCATGTGAAAATAATGTAGGGCACAGAATGAAGAGGTTAAGCCCTGCTCCTACTGGGAGAAGAGCAGGACTTCCAGCATGGTCAAGGCTGGCTGTGAAAATGGCTGTGCAAGGAACATTTCACAGAAATCACCTCTCCCCTTATCTGTGCAGGGCCAGGTGCTGCCCAGAATGGAGAATTCTCTTCTACCAAAACGTGAAGGCATCAAGGTTTGGTTTTGTTCCGTATTAAAAATAAAGGAACACCATTTGAAATCTTGGAGGGAAAGGACAGTTTGTCAAGGAAATGCCAGTTCCTGTCTCCTTTCAAGACTTAAAGATAGAGCAGGAGAGACTTTCATTTCCCCCAGTGCTCAAACAGCTGTCATTGACTAATCTGGAGTGCATTTAGACTCATCTTGCAGAAAATAAATCTCTGAAACAGATAAACCTTTCCCATTTTCATATTTCATGAAAACATTACTATCTGAAAGAAGAAACAAGCAAACAGACTTTAAAGAAGTTGTTATTTCTATTGAAGCAGAATTGACCAGTGCTATACTGCCCTGTATCCCGCACTGACCTTGTGTAATTGTCTTCACCTTAGTTAATTCATCTTCTCTAATTTAAACCACATGTCTTTAAGAAGCTCCTCTACTCCCTGTGTAGCTTTAAATATCCTAAGGGGCTCCAGCGAGTCTGCGCTCCCTGCTGAGACATCTCTGAGCACAGAAGGAAAGATGCATTAGCTGATGGAAAGATATTAATAGTGCAGAGAAAGGTAAAATTCTTTCAGCTCTACCGTAACATATCCAGGCTGTTTGGAATATTTGGCTCTGACTGTGTGCGTGTGCCCAGCGAAGCATTTGCTTTGATCAAGACATTATGGCAACAATCTCTGCTGATAAAACGTGCTTCTGTTAATGAGATCACCTGGGCCAGTGACTGGAGAAATGACAACTGTGTATTCTTTTCTAGGTTGTTCAGATATTCCCTGCTTTGCATCCTGCCTCCAGTCACAAAGTCAAAGTAAATATCCATCAACTCCACAACACTTCTTCTCTGGCCCTCCCCCTGAAATCACAGTTTATTTGCATTGGATAACTTGGCAGCAAACAAGACATAAGACAAGCCAGGGGAGGAAAATGTGCTATGTGCACTGTGCCTCAGATCCCTCTTTGTGACACGAGGAATAAATGAACTTGAAACAATCACTTTGATTCAGATGCTGATAAAATTAAGGTCATTATTTTACCTTTCCAGGGGGCGGGGAAAGTCATGGGATGTTCAGGGCTAAGAGAAGCTAATTCCCATAATCTCATTCATGTACAGGTTACAGGCCAGTTGAGAGTGAGAACAGCTTGGATCATCATTTAGAGTTGCTCTAAATTATGTCAACAGCCATCAGAAAACTCACCAGCAGCTGGGAACGAGACTGAAATGGAAATGCCAGTGCAACTCTGATTACAATGTTTACAGCAAGAAAATTGCCAGAAGGATGATGTTAGTAAAGGGTTTGACACACGAAGTTAAATCCTTGGAAATCCATTCTGCTGCTTTAATGTTCGTGTTGTTACAGCATCAGAACAACCCCTAGGAGTGTATTAAGGGATATAGTTCAGTATGAATAATATCTGTGGTGCTGGTTTCCTTCTTTCTATTGTCCTTTTCCAAGAAGAATTGTATAGGCAGCACAAAATTTCCTTACAGGCTCAATTGATTTTCTCCTGTATTTATGTAGAAGGAGCTCTGTACTTTGAGAACCCTGTAAGACACTCGAGGATCCTTATGCCTTGGTGGAGGTCATTCCACAGTCCTTGACAAGCTCTTCTGAAACCTCTGACTCTATTTGCATGACAAGTTGGATATTGACTCAACTTTTCTCCACCTCATGCTGTGCCAAGCCAGCAGTCCAGGCTCCTGGTGCTGAGCTCCTGATGAGGATCAATAATCCTGGATGGGAAGACACATAGCTTTGGTATAACATGACAGATAATGAGGATCTGATGTTTTCAGCTCAGCACCAGGGTAGGTTGAGCCCATTTCTGCCTGTGGGTTCTTCTCCCTGAGTAGGAATACTCTCCTAGTTCCTACACGGTGAAATGTTAAGCATCAAGTATTATATTCCCTTTCATCATGTACTGGATTTGCTGAGCTCCCTCCTGGAATTCTAGATATGAAGATAAAGACCCAGAAAAATGACAGCCTTGAATCTCATTCAATATTATAAGAATAATGAGAATGCTGTGATAGTTTTGTGTTATACAGAATTAACACTGCTGTGACTGAGTCTCCAAATCCATTTTAATTTCTCTCCTTCTTTTTCCCCAGGACTTCATAACATCACTTTTGGGATTGAACAAGTGAGCAAGGAATGTTGGAGCGAACTCACCACCCATCAAGACCTTCTTATTTGTTTTATTTACTGGATAATACCAAGTATGATCATGACAGCAGAGCACTGATGCCAGAGGGGAAGGTTGGTAGAGATTTTCCATTCTAAACACTGATATTTGGTTATCTATAACAACCTCTTACTTTTAGGTTAACATTTTCCCCCCTAGCAGTTGCCTTAGCAGGTCATGTCTTATTAATTTTTATTTCTAGAAAATTTAATCAAAGTGGGTTTGTAGATTTTCAGGAGTCAGGTTAGTAAAATATTTCAGTTGTTTCAACATTTCTGAAAAATCCTGGGGATTTTCTATTCCTTTTGCTTCCAGTGAGCATTTCAAAAGAGCTTTTTCGCCCCTGAAAAACCAGTCTAAATCTGAACAAAGTGCTGGTCCTTGGAGTTTAGACCGCCACTGAAAGCAGAATTCCCAAATATCTTATCTGTTCTGGATGTCTTCCAGCCAAAAGCTGAGCAGGATTTTCTTTGGACTAAGAGTTCTGGACTACAGCAGATTGAATATTGCAGATGAAGATTTTTAATTGTGGTTCACAACATAGAACCTGTGTAATCTGTAGGCCTGGGGAATGTGGGATCATGTTTTGCAGAATGGAAAGGGTTTACACAGCTTTAGTTCCTGATATGAGAGAAATATGATTCAAAGTCTCCCTGTTCTCCTGCCATCATCAAATAATATAAAATATCATCAAATACTAGGTTTCCTGGTGGAGTTTCCCAAGGATGAAAGCAAAAAGATATTTCTGTGGTTAAAAACTATATGAATAATAGGATAAATGTATGTGGGATCTAAATTATGGTGCCAGATTGGATAAATAATTCACTAACAGTTAAAATCCATTGTAGCATTTCCAAAGCTAGGAGTGCTTGAGTTAGTAACTGTATCGATGTATTTTTATTGTTATTTTTTTGGTGTGTAATTATAGTGTAGGCAGATGGGAAAACAGGAATAAATGAGAGTTGCTGGATGATGCTCGTTCCTGCTGACCTCATTCGTTTGCTTCATGGTGAGCAGAAAAAAACCAAGATTTCTGTTCTCCTACTTTAAAATCTCGTCTAGCATATAAATGCTTTTTCTTACAGACAAGGAAAGATTGTTCTTATTATTTGTATTTAGCAGACCTCTGACCAGGACAGGAATCTGACATTTTAATCATGTCGGACGTTAGTACAGAGTTTTCGCTTTCTGTGCACGTGTTAGGGAATGAAGTCAAGGACACAGAAGGGTGGCGAGATAGTCCCACAGTTGGGTTTTTCAAAGCAATGCCAGATCAGGAGGATAACTCAGGTGTCCCGTCTACCACCCGAACACAAGTACCCATCATATGATCCGATGGAACTCTGAAAGTTTGTCTTCAAGGGTTTCCTCCACCCCTGGGTGCTTGACGAATGCGCTGCATTTGAGCAGAGAAAAAACTCTTCTGTTTTTGCAATAAGACAGGAACTATTCCTTCACAGAAAGAGCTGTCAAGAACTGGAAGAGGCTGCCCAGGGCAGTGGTGAAGTCACCATCCCTGCAGGGATTTAAAAGGGTTGTAGATGTGGCATGGGGACATGGTTTAATGGTGGTATTGGCAGTGCTGGGCTAATGGCTAGACTAATTGATCCAGCCTAATTGCTTCTATGACTTTATTTTCCCCTCAACTCACACCTTCTCCTCAAGATAATTCTTCCCAGGCGGCTGGTAGGTTACTGCCAGTGAAGTTGGAAGCCTTTGTTTCCCGGTCTGAGTCAAAAACAAAGCATGTTTGGCCTGTTAAAGCACCTCATCATTCTCATAGTGCTCATCATCGTCATCATCTTCTTGCTGGGAAACTTGATAAATGAATGTGAATATGGCTGAAATCCCCTTCATGGGGTGCAGGATGGTTCCCTGGCAGATGGAGGAGGGAAGAGGACTTCTCGGATATCCTGATGGCTCCTAGCCCTAAAATAACCCTGCTGAGGGAGGGGGATGCAGGGAGAGGGGTCTGAGCATCCCATCCTAAACCCCCACAAATATTTCTTCCTTGTGTCCAGGGTGGTGAACTACAAACTAAACTTTGATGATGTGTTCACTTGTAATACGAGAGAAGGAAAGTGATATTCCCTTGACTTCTGGAGATAAAAGTCCTTGGGGGAGGATGAATCAGCCCCACAAATGTTCTGTCTGCAAATCAAAGTGAAGCTATCGTTGCTTCAACCAGTGATGCTCCATCTGCATTTGTGGCAGACAGGAAGCAGCTGGAGAACTTTGCAGCAGGATAGGATTTCCTAAACGAAAAGAGAGCCTGGGGAAGCCTTAAAATCTGCTGAGAAGCTTCAGTGAAACTTATTCACAGATAGAAAAACCTTGACTGCCAGTGAGGAAAGATGTTTAGGGAGGTTGTCAATTCTGAGTAGTAACAGTCAGATGGGAGAAGGGATCGTGACCTTGGATCCCAACACAGTGGAGTCCCACAGAGCAATCCCAAGTGGCAGCTAGAAAAGGAGACAGCAAAATTGGAAATAAACAGAGAAACATAAAAACCAATAAAAGGTGAAGTGAGATTATACTATCATGTTCCTAAAACTTTTTTTTGGGCGAAGATAAATCTCTTATCTTCCTTATGTTTGTCTGCTGTCAGGAGCAATCTCAGGTGAATCTGAAAAACTCAAGGCCTCTCATTTTCCCAGGAACTAGAGAAAAACCCCAAGAACTTACTAAACACACCCTCAAATAAGGCATGCCCCAAAGCTTTCTGGTAGGATATGTTTGAGACTGAAAAATCTGGGGAGAGATGTTCACTGTTGGGCATAAACCAATGGTTTTACAGTCAGTGCTGCTCTCGTTTGTAGTAGGCACATCTCTAACCTGAGAAGAATGTCCAGGGCTGAAGCATCAGAGCCAGGAAGTAATTTTCAGCTTAGTCAAAACCAGGAAACCCAGGAAACTATTGATTCATGGAAGCCCTGCAACATAACCAAACAGATTTGCTCTTAATTCTCCCCGTCTTAAAATATTTCTCGTTCAGATCTAATAGCAAACAAAGAAGCCCATTCCTGGTGTGGACAAAGGAAGCCCTGCCTGTGTGTCTGCCTCTGAAAATAACTCCCTGAGCCTTCAGCTCCTTAAAAATGTGCAGACCCAAAGAATTTCTCTGGGGAATAAGGATCTCTGATTAAATATCCTGTATTACCGGAGATTTCCAATCTGTGACCAGCAAGCCTTCAGGAAAACGTGAATTCCCAGCAGTCAGACTATAAATGAAAAACCAAGTGCTGAAACTGTATATTATTTAAGTGAGGTAAATAAATAGAGGTTATTCAGAAATTAGTTTCCCAGTGCTGGTGGGGCACCTGATAATCCAGCTCAGCATTTTTTTTTTTAGGGAAAGAGTGTTTCATAGCTCTCTTTTTGTTGCCCCCCCTTTTTTTTTTTTCTTTTTACCTTCCTGTTGTTCTTTTCCCATCTTTCCAGCTATTTTCCATTAAGATAAAAAAATATTTGCAAAAATACAGAAGTGTTTTTCAAACCTTGTTTTTTACTGTTCTTTGATCCATTAACTGTCTGTGCTGAGTGCCAGGGTTTTTATGTGATGTATTGTTCCTTGATTTTTCACCTGGGCATCTTTTCTGTCACGTCCTGATCCACTTCTTTCCTTCTTACTTCAGATTCTTGTCCATGCTCCATTACAGTGTGACTTTTTCTGTGAAATCAAAACATCTCTGGCCTGGTTTTGTTTTACACAGAACAAGGACTGCACAAGAAAAGGGGTATTTCAGTTCACTGACTGACCTACAAACAAATAAACAATTTCGTTTCAAATTGACCAGAAATGAACAATTTTTCATCCCTGTGGAAATGGCTGTGTATCCTTATAATCGGGACAAAGTTAAGAGAGGATCAGCACACAGGATAAATTCCCTGGATCAGACAAAGGATTTTAATCCCTGTTTCACATCAGCAATCTTCACATCCTCTTGTTTTGAAGGATATAATTTTCCATCTGCATACATGAACTCAGCCATGCACATAATTTCTTCAGCCAATATTCCTGAAGAATTTAACCTAGAATCATAAGTAATCTAACTTACCCATTCCCAAATATATTGATTCAGAAAACTAAAGATACTGGGCTGGTATTTGAGCTCAGTCAGAAGAGTTACAAGTTTAATTTCCAGAATGCCACTTGAATTGAACAGCTGTTGATTAACCTAATCATTTTTTTAATTAGAAAGCATGTTGTTTTAATTAAAATAAGTCTCAAGTTTGGAAAAATGAAAACAGTGATTAAAATAAGACAGAAGCAAAAGACACTTCTGCTTTCAAGCCATGTGCTCAACTTTCAGAGGGCTAATCTGAAGATATGGCTTAAATTCACTCTTCTTTTTCCATCTTTTTCTTTCCACCTCTAAAGATGGCAATTTCTTTTCAAGGTCGATATGACACAGCATCTTCATTTCACCATGCCAAAGAGACTGGAAGAACAAGTTTGTGAACAAAAGAAATAATTTGACTCTGAAATATGTAAATATAATTTTTCAAAATTATAGTTTAATTTTGAATATATAGAGTATAGTTAATTTTTCAAGAATGTATAATTGAAGCAATTTCAGTTGGTAGTACCATCCACGCCAAGATGTGCAATCTTTATCAGAATAATTTTTCAGGAATGAGTCAGTGTAGAATTTGGGAATATGTCGAGGACACGGTGGATACACAGCAGTATGGGGTGTCCAGATGGACATTTGCAAGCTGCATCTCAGCTGTTCCTTGTCCTCATGTGCC
The DNA here is from genome assembly GCA_013397755.1 of Cnemophilus loriae. Lineage (NCBI taxonomy): Eukaryota > Metazoa > Chordata > Aves > Passeriformes > Corvidae > Cnemophilus > Cnemophilus loriae. The sequence goes on along the minus strand of VZTF01007968.1, from coordinate 2,256,438 downwards.
ACGTGCTCTTACAAGAGGTTAATCACAGCCTGGTGACTCCTCAGCGTCTTCTCTGACCACCTTGTCCTTTGACTCACACCACGGGGCACAAACACTGCAGTGATTTTTGAGGGGAGTTCTGAGGTGATTAAAAGATCACAGAATACAAGAATAGTTTGGGTTGGAAGCGACCTTAAAGATAATTTAGTTCCCGACCCCTGCCATGGGCAGGTACAACTGTCACTAGACCTGGTTGCTCAAAGCTCAGTTCAACCTGGCCTTGAACATTTCAAGGGATGGGGAATCCACAGCTTCTCTGGGCAGCCTAAAAGTTTGCTATAAGGTGTCCCCAGATCCTTCTCTTCTCTAGGCTAAACAATCCCATTTCTCTCAGTCTTTCCACACAGGAGAGGTGCTCCAGCCCTTTGATCATCTTGGTGGCCTCCTCTGGATTCATTCCAGCAGGTCCATGTCTTTCCTTGTGCTGAGAACCCCAGAGGTGGATACAACCTTCCTCAAACCCAGCCCTGAGCCTTGGTAGCATCTTGTGCCTGTTATTGCCCCAAACCTTTGCCAGTGACGATGGCTCTGCAGAATGAGAGGAAAACTTCCAGCCTTCTCATCTGCATAGGGAATCTGGTCTTTCCCTCCTTTAGACTGGCAGATGAGGAGATCTTGGAGTCGAATTGCTCTGAGCTGTGAGTCAGCTCACAGCATAAATACAGCTGGAATATACACAAACGATTCTGCTCGTTCCAGTGGTGCAATTTCCCATTATGGTAATTAAAGTTTCCTCTGAAGAGATGAAAGCTTGTGTTCGCACTCCTACAAAGGGAGTTGTGGTACAGATGAGGGCTGCCCTGTTCCCAATGGATACGTCTGGCCGGGCACTTCCCTTGTGCTGTAGACTGTTCCCTTTCCAGGGTCTTGCTTGCTCCATGTGAGCAGTTCTTTCTCACGTCACTTGTGTACAGTGGCATTCCTAAAGTGAGTCCTCATGTGTAAGGTTTGCAGCATTTCCATTCCAAAATGTGATGTGGTGAGGGGATAAAGCCAGAAGAGAGAGAGGTCTTGACTGGATCTTCATATGTATCTTTTGCTAAACAAGAGGAAAATCCCCAAATACTTCTCTAGCAAGACATTCCTCGATTCTTGGTGTTGTGTCAAGTGGAATTCTTCAGAGAAGCTGACTTTCTTCCAGGTCTGTTTCTCATGATACACTTGGGATCAGTTCAACTGTTTTTACTCATTCCTTTCTCTGTTGTAACGCAGAGGTACCAGACTCAGAATCACAGAATGGTTTGGAATGGAACGGACCTTAAAGATCATCCAGTTCCAATGCCCTGCCACGGCCAGGGACACCTCCCACTATCCCAGGTTACTCCAAGCCCCGTCCAGCCTGGCCTTGAACACTTCCAGGGATGGGGCAGCCACAGCTTCTCCGGGCAGCCTGTGCCAGGGCCTCACCACACTCAGAGGGAAGAATTCTTTCCTAGTATCCAATCTAAATTTACCCTCTTCCAGCTTAAAGCCATTCCCCCTTGTCCTGTCACTCCATGCCCTTGTCCCAAGTCCCTCTCCAGTTCTCTTGGAGCCCCTTTAGGCACCCAAAGGGGCTCTGAGATCTCCCTGGAGCCTTCTCTTCTCCAGGCTGAACAATCCCAGCTGTCCCAGCCTGGCTCCAGAGCAGAGGGGCTCCAGCCCTGAGAGCAACTTTGTGGCCTCCCACACATCCTTGCTGTGTGAAGGCTCTGTGCTCTGTCCTGCCTTTTCAAGACCCGCTGGGGCCTTGCTTTTTCCACACTGCCCCTGACAGCAGCAGGCAGTGCAGACTCTCGATGGCCACTACTAACCTGGATGTGTCCCTTGAATTATTTCTGAGGACAAGGATGTCAACTTGGCCATGATTGGCAGAAACAGACTCTGCCCTAGTTGTACTTTTCATTCACTGCTTGGGTAAGGACCTACCCCAGGAAAAAGCCAAGGAAAAATTATTGCCCTTTCTTCAGGCATTAAAGAAATAATGATATTTTTTCTGTAAGAAGCTGTTGAGCATCTTGCTGACTGAAGTGAGAGCATTTAGAGATAAAAGTGTGATGTGCCACTTCTGCTTTGCCAGGGCAATAACAGATCAAACCTCCGCAAATCAGGAGCACAAAGAAAGGTTTTGCAGAGCAATCCATGGCAGGGACTGCAGGAGGGCTTAGCCTGCTATGCATATCAAAGTTTCCCTGGTTATGCCTTGTCTCAGTTGCAGCTTTAAGAAATTCCTGAGGAAGGGCCGCTGCCTTAATAGGAATTGTACCACTTTTAAAGCCGCATTTGTATCGCTCACACAGCAAGAGCTCTTGTCACATGGAAGCCATCGAATCAAAACACTGACATGGCAAGAGAATAAGACGAGATAATGAAATGAGAAATTAGGAGCATGAAAAGTAAATGCTGTAGAAAAGCTGACACTTCATAACACTCCTACTGAACACTTGCCTGTATTTCAAAGTCAACCGATAAGAAATTATTTGCTTTTCTTATATAACAGAAATAGATAAAGGATTCCGTTTGGATAGGAGAAGATTCCACTAGGCTGCAATTTACGTATGAATGCTCAATATTTAAAGGAATTGCTTCTTTCACTTTGTCAACTGGCATAAATGTATGCTAAAGAGGGATTCATTAGAAAAGCCGTGCAATGCATGAGCTCAGCTCCAATAATCCTGATCTCGCCAGGCAGGTGTTTTGCATCCTGTTAGGATTTGGCACATCGAGCTGCCAAGTAGGAGGTTTGCCACATGGGTTCTGATGCTCCTTTCTGGAAACAGAGCAAGAGGATCTCACCTCTCTACCTTAAAACCAAATGCCATTTACTCCATGTGTGCTCATAGTGGAGATAGTCCAGTGGGTTATCCGGAGGGAAATGCCTTCATTTTGCACCCCTGGGAATGAGACTTGAGCCGTGGGCTCCTCTCGTGTGCTCTGGCCTTCTCTGCCACAGAAGGACTCAGCCATGCTGGGTCTGCCTGCAAAGGTGGGACATCACAGGCCTGCACTTTGTCATGGCTGGGTGGCAGCAAATGTGCACCTGAGAGCAACACCTCCACACCTGGGCTTGCCATGGCAGGTGCACTTACTGACCTGCTGTCCTTGTTTAGCTCAGCTCAGGGTTTGCACTGTGCTGCATAAATGTACCTCTCAGCATCCTGGCTGTAAATCAATGATAATTCTTCCTTATCTTGCTAGGGAACTGTTAAAAAAAATGAGATATTTCCTTTTTCCATGCTATTCTGCTTGTTGTATGCTTTCCCATGGTTGCTTTGATATAGCAATAAACCCATTTCAAATCTCTGAGTGAATATTCCCCCAAAACACACTTATTTTGAAGGGGTGTAGAAGTGAGTGAAACTCAAAACCAAAGGTTCCATCTACTTTTCTTCCAGGAACAGCAGTAACAGAGGCTGCATGGTGCCTAGGTTGGTTAACCCAAAGATCCAAGAGCTCTTCCCTTCTTCTTTTCCTCATGTCCTTGCTTTCACAAGTGAAGTTTATTCATTTATGCTTTCTTGGGGATTTGACCTGCTGCATTCCTCGATAGCTGAGAGACAAGAATTTCCATCAAAACCCCATTTAAAATCTCCAGCCATTCAAGGCACCTGGAACTTGAGCTGTGGGATTTAAAGTGCAAATATATATGCATAAATATATACATTATAATTATACTTATTTGTTGGGTGTTTTCTTCTTCATTTCGTACACATACTGCATTGCCAGGTAAAGAATAATTATGTTCATCTTTTGGCTGCTTTCTTCTATATTTAGCATAGATACTGGCTTTCCAGGTAAAGTATAATGCCCTTCTCATCACCCAGTCTCAACTGCAAGCTACCCGAAAAGGACAAAACATCTATTTGTCTATTTCACCTGAGCATTACATATAAAGAATCCTGACCACTGGGGGCTTTTTTTTTTTTTTTTTAAATTTTAATTATTTTATTTTATTTTATTTATTTTTTAAATTTTTTTTTGGTTGGTTCGTTTTCATGTTTTTCTGTTGGTGGTGGTGGTGGTGTGAGGTTTGGGTTTTTTTTGGTTGGTTGTTTTTTATTATTCCATACTTGCTTGCCGTCTTTGGAAGCTGAAGATAATGACAAGGCATAAAACTTCCCATCTACTCCAAAGCTTAATGTACTTCTTTAGTGGTTTAATATGTTCTGAGTTGGTTAACAGGGAGTCATGGAGGAGGATTAACAAGCAGAGGGTGCCCTGCATGTTGGTGTATATTTTTCATTAGCGCATAGTATTTCCTGGAGTTGTTCTCCAAGGCATGTGAGTGCTTGTTTACCAAGAGGCAGCCGTCCCGCATTGCAAAGGAAAAGCAAGAGAAAGACCACTTTAAGTTCATTCATTTCTAACAGAAAGGACTCAAACAAAGGGTAGAAAGAATCCGTACCCTGCTGGTACACGTTTGCAAATAAAGAGCCACTGCTCAGAAATACCTGAAAAGTGGGTACATTGCCCTGGGAAACTCAAGTAGGTGTGCTACAAAGCAGAGTTGTTTATGCACCGCATTAATATCAGGAAGAATTCAGTAGCAAAGCACATAGGCATGGATTTTTAAAGGTGGTATTTCTAAAAGGACCACTTGCAAAATGTCCCATTTATAAATAACTAATATTCCCATGTCTGTTGTTATGCATTCAAGGGGGCTGCAGGATAAATGAGGATGGGAGGACTATTTTGAATGCTGCTGCCAGCTTAATATATAAAAGTCTCCCAGGATGAGGTGATGGGTGGCACGAGGAGCCCACAGTAGGTCACTTCCCAGCAGGTGGGACAGAGCATCTCCTCCTGCTGTGGGATGAAGTTGCTCTGGACATGGATGTGGCCATGGCTATCCCACAGTCTGCTGAGGTTTTCAGGTGTCCCCTTGGTTTGACTATTCCTGAGCAAAAGACTGAGCTCTCCCTGCCAGTTTGAGAAGCTGCAAATACCCTGTGTACACTTCGAGTGCTGCAAACAGGAGGAATTAAAAATAAACAGGCGGAATATCCAGAAGAGAATAATCTGGGAAATAAACTTCAAAGTTATTTAAAATTTTCCAACAAGACGTTGTTCCTGCCTCAATTTATCTGTATTACATGTGGCCAGCAGGCCTGAGCTCTCTTCACCTGTGTGAACCAAAGGAGTGGAAATGTGGGGATTATGGCACAGAAGAAGCAAGCTGATGGGCACACAAGCCTCAGGCTTCCACCCTACACACACATCTGATATTAGGCTTGAGAAGAAGAGTTTATTAGCTGTGGCACGGTGTTGTGCATGCACAGATATTTTGCTGCTAGATTTTGAGTGGCAATATCCAAATATTTTGTAGACTTGCCCGGTCAGACCTTTCATAGCCAAGGGATCACACAATTTTTGTTCTTGTCAAGAAGAAATCCCCCGATAATCTCAGTTATGTCTGGAAAGTTACCTCCAGTCTAACAGCTCCAAGACTCTGGGTTCTTCAGGTCCCAGGTTATTTTTTCTGAACCTGTCTCTTCCTTCTTCTGCTTCAGAGAAAGACCAGGAACTTCTGAATACCATGGAAACCTGCTGTGGGGTACAGAGGTGAGATTTTTGGGTCCCTGTGAGTGTCTGAAAAACAGAGCAGTTCACTCTCCCATGCTGAATTATCCTTAATCATCTTCAGAGACCTTGAGCTCACTGAGGAGGGTCTGTGTTTCTGGCAGTGGTATTTCAGCACCTGTGCCAAAAGTTCAGGGGACAAGAGGGATTAAACCAGAGCCACATGATTGGTGATGTAATGATCATGACAGGGGAAATAACCCCAGTCAAAGCAATGGGCATCCCTAAATTACTTTTTTGTTCAGGGAAATACTAGGACTAGATCAAATAATTTGAAAATTAAGCATGCAAAACTGAATATTTATCAGTTTCCACTGCCTTGATCTCTCAGAGGGAGTGATTTTTGACATTGCTCTCAGTGTTAACATCTTATAGATTCAGAGCAAATAAATTTACTCGACAGGAAAAAAAATATTACAGTGACTGAATCTCATTGGATAAATCATTTTAGATACTGAATGGGTCGTGGTACAGGCTAGAAGTTTAGATGACTTGTCAAGGTTATTTCCAGCTCGATTTTTTATTTTACTATGATTTGTAGCATTGGTCAAATTCATTATTAGAATTTGAATTTCTCACTTGCCTTGCCTATCTTATTCTCTTTCTGTGTTGCCAACAAGTCCTGACTAACTGGGCAGGTCTGGAGGCTTCATGTGATTTTGAATTAACACTTTTTATCTCAGTATTTCATGTTCTTTTCTCTTTTTTCCTCGCATCATCTCTCCGTGTTTATTATTTGGGTCTCACGCTTTGCACTGAGCTGGGACGTGAAAAAGCTGTATTTGATGGTCCTTTCCAGGTGTGTGGGTTTGCAGCTGATGAAGATTTTTCAGGAAAACTATTTCCCCTCATTCATTCTCTCTCACAGTTAGCTACAATATCACTTTCCAGCTCTCAATCTTTAGGAGAAGTAGCATCTCTTTGAATTTCTGATGGCTGTCAGTTCGTGTAGATGCTGAGAAGATGAACATTGGGAAATCAATGAGGGAATCATTTAAGGGTCTTGAAAACGAGAGACGTGTGAGTGTCGGGAAGTAATTTGTTTTCTCAAAGCATAATAAACCTGCAGGATAAACTTTCATCTCCAGCGATCACAGCAAGGTGGTGGTGATATCTAAGAATAGACAAGCAGATTTCAGTGTAACAGGATTGCTGGAAAAGCTAAATAAAAAGAAATACTTGGCATTACCATCAAGGCCAAATAACAGGCCAGATCTTCGCTGAGCTGCAAAGGCAGCAGAAGCTTTGACAGGTGCAAGGGGAGCTAAAGCTGAATATTTATGTGAGTGATTCACTACATCTTTCTGGTTTGCAAAAGCCATGGCTGAACTCTTAAAAGAGGCCTACGTGTACCATAAAGGCCTCTATGTACATTTCTAGGGCTTCTACTAAGACATTTCAGGGAAAATACCAATTCATCAGCCCTGAAGTGTTTCTTCTAAATCTTGTTAGGCTTGATGAACTTTGCTGAATTCAAGATAGGGTTTCCATGGAAACTTCTCCATTTTATTTTTCATCACTGTGTTGCTGAGGAACACAGCTCTGAGGCAAAACAGCCATACGGTTTAAGCAAGGGTTCTTTCCTGGAATCATGGAATTGTTTCGGTTGGAAGGCACCTTCAAAGATCATCTTGTCTCAAACCCCCTGCCATGGGCAGGGACAACTTCCACTGGAGCAGGTTGCTCCAAGCACCATCCAACCCAGCCTTGAACTCTTCCAGGGTGAGGCACCCAAAAATTCTCTGGGCAACCTCTTCCAGTGCCTCATCCTCCTCACAGGGGAGCATTTCTTCCTAATATCTCACCTAAACCTGCCCTCTGTCAGCTCTAAAATGCTTGCCCCTTGTTCTGTCTTTAGAGGCCTTGGTAAAAGGTCTCTCTATCAAAGTCTTTTCCATCAGGATCTCCACCCCAGGGAGATACCATCCCTCATGGATGGTCTTGGGATGGAGAAACCAACTTTTTCTGGGGTATTGAGCTGTTGCAAAGTATTGAGAAAGTTTTTTTAGTGAGTGTAGAAGCCAGGTAAAACATGTGGACTGGAAAGAATTAAAGTGAAAAATTATAGTCCCAGATCACCTTTGAATCCATAAACTGTATTGAGACATCTAAAAGTTCATTTAGGTCAGTCAGTACACACAGTGATGTTCTGCTCTCATCCAGATTTCCACAAGGTTGATTTTCCCAAGCAGTGTTTGTCCTGGTGGCTTTTATCAGTATTGAGCTTTCCAAATGAAAGCACAGATTCTGAAAATAATGATGAAAAAATAAAATAAAGAGTGATTATAGGTCAACTACATTTGCAAATATGTACTTATTCTGCGTACTTTTTAAAAAACAAAAAATCCCATTTTTAAAAGGCTATAATTGTTCTACTCATAGGCGGTCAGCTTCTCAGTTTTTAGTTGGATTTTACTGCATTAGAGAGGTTACTGCTGGCTGACATTTTCACAGAGTAAAATCACTGATTTCTGGATGAAATATAGGGAAAAAAGGGATTCTGAGGGCTCTTTCTTCTACCTGAGTGATCACTCCATGGGATGAAGCGAGAGTTGGAGGAAATGAGCAAATCAAAGGGGAAATTGTTTTGTGATAGGGCCAGTGTTTGCAGAGCATTTTCTGATGTAGTTGTCACATACAAATGACAAAGTCCTTGATGTCACACCACCAGGCTTTAGGGACCTGCCATGATAATCTGATAGGGACACTGCACACGTGTGTGAAATGAACTAGAAGGCAAAACTGTGTCTGAGGCCAAATCCATTGAGAAACATTTTTTTCTGAGAATTTCGGCTGAAAGGATAACCTGTAAAGAAAATTATTACAGTACACAAGTAGAGTCCTGGAGTCTATACAGAGTAAAAATAAAATTCCATGGCAGAAATGTATTTCAATTTCTCAGGAGAATTCTTCCTATAAAGATTTTTTGACAAAAAACTTTGAAGAATCTCTAGTTTTGACTCCAACAGAGTAAAAGACCAAAATCTGCAGAGACAGAACACTTCTGAAAAAGCAAGATGAAATTTTTGTATCAAAGATAGTAATTATATTAAGGTGTCTGATCTGAGAAAATGTAGGCCAATAAAGATTGCCCCAAATATTTCTGTGCTTAATTCTCTTCATCTTCACTGTGAGGATAAGCAGCTAATATCACATTTTACTCATCAGTTATTAATGTGCTTTAAATCTATTATATTATAAAATTTATATCTAAATATATTCATTTTTTCTCAACAACTTCTAGGCATTTCATAGTTTCAATAAAATCGTATCTACTTTAGATCTCTTTCTGATATTGCACAAAACTCTATCACAATTAGATTTGCACCAAAAAAAAAAATTGAGGATGGGATTAGACTGATCTCCTTTTTTCATCCAGTCTAACCTGGGTACCTCTCTAAGGAACACGAACTTCCAAGGATCCTCAGGAGTCAGTGAAAGCAAATATTTCCAGTGGACAATAATGTCTGTCTACTGCTTCTCTTCAATAGGATAAAGTCAGGATATACTTTAAAGGATCAATGGCGTTTAATGACGAGTTATTCCATGTGGAAACTCTAATCAGACTGTATAAGTCCCTCCAAAACTCACAGCTTTCCATTTGTGATGTCATTTGTATGCTCCACTGGAAACAGAATGACAGCACCCTCATTCTTAATTGCAAATTTAAAGAGAAATATAAACACATTAGTCTTTCTTGAACCATTTTGCCTACAAGAAGCAATGCCAGTGACTAGCAGAGGAGTGATGATGATTCTATTGATGTTCATTAAAATTGCATGTTGGCAGGATTCTCTCCATATTCTGAAAAAGAAGGGGACATGTTTTTGGATATTGAAAAAAGCCATACTGACTTAGGAAGTTCATTTTGTTATTGGAGATACTGCACCCAGTAGCGTAGAGGAACATTATTGGAGCAAGAGAGATTTGTGAGGATTCATTTTTCCACTGAGGCTACCGTGTATTATCCCTTGACCCAGTTCACTGTTAAGACCCATAAACTGTTGGTTTGGAAAAGCTAAAAAGCTGTTGTGTGTCAGGGGATGGAAGCAGAAATAAAAAAATGGGGTCAAGAAAAATCTGTTTCACAGGATGTGAGGGTGGAGAGGCCCTGGCACGGGTTGCGCAGAGAAGCTGTGGCTGCCCCATCCCTGGAAGTGTCCAAGGCCAGGTTGAACAGGGCTTGGAGCAACCTGGGGTAGTGGAAGGTGTCCCTGCTTGCAGAGGGTTGGAATGAGATGATTTTAGGGTCCATTCCAACCCTAATTGTTCCATGATTCTCCCATAAGTTTCCATGTAGCTACGATGCAAGGAAAGACAATTACTATTTTTCATTAATATATATATATATACACATCAAAGTCCTACTGTGATTAAGTAAATTGATGTGAATACTACAGGTGCATTAGACCTTCAGTTTCTGAAGATTTCTATTTTTTAATACAGTGTCCAGAAACCAAGAGTAAAAAGGAAAAAAAAAATGACTAAAACCTGTCATCTGATTCAATTGACGTCAGAGCCATTTTCCCAAGAGGGTAAAGCTCACCACAAGGCCAAAAGCCAGCTGAAGGCTTAGCATCACTTCCAATCCCTCCAGAAAATGAAATTTCACTGATGGGTAAGTCTCAGAGCAGGCTTTTACACAGTGGGGATTTTTGCAAATGTGGAGGTTTTATTCTTTTGTGCTTTCTCAGTGACCTTTGACTAAATGTGTCTTTTCTGCAGCAATCAAGCAACATTAGGAATAAAACAGGGGAGATAAAAAGCACCTTGAGAACATTTGTTTTTATTGCAAGGTGTTCCATTCCCTGCCATCCCAGGGAAATGAAGCCTGGGAGGGACAGCACTTTATTGAATTGGCTCTTCCCACTCCTATTTCATAACAATGAGGGATGAAATACAAATTTTAACACCTAGACAATTCGTTTTGGCATAAATACACAGCTTTAAAAATTAATAAAAAGCTATATCAATTATAAAAGTGATTTACCAAGCACAATACATTTTGTCACCTGTCACTTTTATGCTTGCATACCTGCTCTCTCTCTCTCATTGACTTTTATGCTTTCTATATGCTAAATACTCTCATGATCCTACAGTAGACTTCACAGGGTTTGACAGCCAGACAATTTTGTTGCATTCTTTTATTTTTTTTTCTCTTTTTTTGGTTGTTGTTTAGGGAAATAATTAAACTCTCAGTTTTATTCTGTCTTCATTTACTTACACTTGCAGTCAGTCACCTTGGATACTTGTCTTGTTCATTATTTATCATCACATGTGTGGTGATGTTTAATGCCAGAAGCAGAGATGGGCTCTCATTTGCCTTTTTCACACACAGAATAAAATATCTTAGTTCTTTTTCCACTAATAGTATAAATTTGAAGCTAGATTGAACTCTTGTGTGATAAAATTCATCTTTATATAGCCTGAGTGTTCTGTAATACTCTTCAATCTCAGCACAAATGGTTTTCAGCTTAAATTTTTGCTAACGGCTGCTGTTTTTTAGGGTTTTTTTTGTTCATTTATTTCAGTTTTGCAAAAAGAGGAATTTGGGGTGTTAATATTATATGGAGAGCTATTTTTTCTCCCCATTAATGGAGCTAAGTGGTTTTGATTTCAGAAATTGTTCGCACTGCCAGTCAAAGCTTTAGTGGAATTTACTAGGAAAATATTATATTTTTTAAATGAAAAATAACTTCTAGAAAAGCATCAGGTAAGCTTATAAAAAGTAACCCACCTGCCATCAAATAGAGTGATTTAGAAATAAAAATCATATATATTATAAAAATTATAGAGACCTTGACAGAAGTCACATTCATGGATATTCTCTCACCCTTAGTTATGTCTAATATTATTTAAACTAAGGAAGCCCAAACTCTGACTTCCTCTTTTTGAGAAAACAATTTGGAAGCAGCAGCAGGCATTCCATTGCCTTTTAGAGATTTCTCAGCCAGTCCTGGCTGATGTCTCAGTGCCATTCCACGGGATCTTGTTACCCAGAGGTAAACTTCCATATGGAGCAGAGGAGCAGCAAGTCCCCTTTGACGGAAATCTCATCTCCAAAGCAGAAAACTCATGGAAAAGTGGTGATAAGCGACAGGCTTATCAATTTCCTCAATTCCAAAACTCTGAAAGCAGCCTGGAAGGTTTTCCCAATCGCTGGATGACCCAGTGAACTAATGGAGATTTTTCCCAAGATGGTGCTCTCAGTATCCCAGAAAACATTGGTGACATCGGATATTCAGGCTATGCTTGGAGCTGGTATCTGCTTCCAACTTGGATACATCTTTTTAGGTTAGATATGGACAGGTGGCTCAGCAGCAGGAGTATGAGGGTGTCTTCGTGTTGTCCTTTCTCATCCTCTCCTGCAGTTTGCTCCCCCTCCATGCTGCATTACATCAGAATTCCAGCCAAATCTTTCTTTCTTGTTTAGGTACCAGAAAGAAAATGTGAGATCGTAGAATCACGGAATGGTTTGGGTTGGAAGAGACCCTAAATATCACCTAATTCCAACTCCTCTGCCATGTGCCCCATCCAACTTGGCTTTCAACGCTTCCAAGGGTGGGGAATACACGACTTCTCTGGCCAACTTGTTCCATCTCGGTTCAACCACTGCTAAGTAAATCCTCTCCTCAGCTTTTGTCTGTGTAGAGGTTTTCTGCCACAGAAATTTGCCGAGAGAACATTAATCTCCAAACCTCCTCAAAGGCAGCTTGATGCAGTGCAAATTTTGTCTGTTTGGTGTCAGCTGCCTGCTTAATCCTGAGAGCAGCTGGGAAAATGTGTGTCTCATGGTATCACTTCCCTGTAGTGACTCTAACTGTACCAAACCTCAAGGGGTTCAACTGTAAATACTGAGTGCTGGAAGAAAACATTGCCTGAAGGCAGGGAATCTGTATAAAACAAATATATCCCCCCCCATAAAGAGCACTCAAGTCAATTAAAATTTCTTGTCACAGTTAAAGCTAAATTGCTCGTGTCTGACATATATTTTTGAGCCATCAACTTGAAAAAGATGGAGCAGGAAAGAGAAGATCATTTAGTCCTGGAGATGAAGGAAAACATTTCAGGACATGCTAACATCAAAGAGCATGCTGGTCTTCCTTTGCCTCTTTCTAGAATCATTTAGGCATTAAAACTGACTAAAATTCAGGGGCTGAGGCTGATGAAGTCTGAGCTTGGTATTTCAGCAGTGCCATTGAAAGAAATGGTGCCGCAGTGGAGTGGAAGAGGCCTAAAGCCTTAAGCTTCTACCACCCCCATAAATTAACCTCAGAGGATGAGATAAAGTGTAGGAAACCCTGGAAATCTGGTACTTCCCTCTCCAGCTTCACTGCAACTGGTCTGTGGAGGAGAGCAGTGAAGGAAAGTGATGGGCCACTACGTGTTCTGAGGACAGGGATGAGGGGTGACAAGGACAGGGATGAGGGGTGTCATGCAGATGCCCTTGGATCTCAATTATCTCCATCACCTGTGGTGAAATTGTGAGTTTAGAAAACTTGTGTGATCCTTCAGGCTTGGATTCAACCTTTGATCTAATGTAGCTATTTACAAAACTAGTGTTTTTGTATTCAGTGTTTTCCATAGCTTCCATACATGTCTTTGTTTAGAAATTATAACTTATATATTGAGCAAGACAAATGGAGAACTAAGGAGGCCAAACACAATCCCTGTTTTTTCCAGTTTTACACTTACAGATGTATTATATACTAATGGGAACAGTTCCTTGAAAGCTGACACCTGACTCTAGTGCACACCTGTGCTTACATTTTCAGTCCCCATGATAATTCAGGCAAAATAAATTTTGCATGTAGTAACCACTGCAGCAGGAGCAGGAAGATGTTACAACAGGTGAATTTTTTCAGGACCTTAATTTCTCAGTGATATTTAAGAACCCAAATATTTAAACATGGGATGATATTACAGTCCAGATCAGAATTTTGGTAGGACTTCTCTTTTTCAGCCCAGGATACTCAGTGGTTTTTCTCTAAGCATATTTGGTGATTTCTTGTGTTTCTACTGATATTAGCACAGTTTAGGCTATGTGACTCTCTAAAATGTTGTATTTATCCTAGTGACAGGCTGTAGATTTTCCATTAGCATCAACCTTTAATGAACAGTAGGCACCTAGGACTTACCTGAAGAGCAGGCAGGGACAAAGACGAGATGCCTTTATGGGTAATTAACTCGTGGTGAAATCATGAGCAGCTCAGGTCTGACTATTTTACAGGTTGACCCTTTTATTTCTTTCCCAGAGGAAACACTGAGGTTTTTTTAATTCCTCAAAATAAGTCAGTGTGACAGTCAAGTACTGCAGACTTTAAGCCAAAAATATTTTTGGTTTCTGTGGGTGTAGCCCCTGCTTTGGGGGCTGTAAAAGAACTTCAAGACCGGTCCCGATCTCTTGAATCATTTTCTCTGTGGTGTTTTGCCAGACAGATTACGGACCATTGCTTGTGTCACAATAATAAATGTCAGACATTTCTCATGCAGATAATGTCTCACGGGAGCTCTTTAACAGGAAAAATGAAAGTCTAAATACATGGGCACTTCAACTGAGGGCAGGAGTGTTGATCTCCAGCGGAATACAAGGTGACCCTGCTTGTCTGACGGAAGTGGAGATTGGAGGGATGCAAAGTGCTTTTCCTCTTGGTTTCTTCCTTTTCTCTGGTTTTTGATCTGCGTTTTAAGGCTGCAGTTCCAAGGCAGAAATGTAATTCTCGTGCATTTTCCACATGATTATGTGCTTCAATATAACCACAGCTTTCATTAAATGGGAGCCATGTTCTTCAAATTGCAGCAATTTGGCAACCTTTCCCAAGATACTTTCTGGCAAGAGCGAAGCAGAGGCTTTTAAGATTTATTATGAAATTTATTACTAAAAGGAACTTAGTACTGTAGAGTTTTGCTCCAAGCACACCTGAACCTGTGGAAAAATAGTTCTACTACAAGGCTTTTATGATCTTAGTGGACAGAAGAATCTACAGTCAGAGAAGCAGTGACTACAGGTGCCGTGACAAGTAAATACCACAATAAATACCATGAAGAATTATACTTTGTAATCATGTACCACATTTTGTAACATATATTAACACCATTTATTTATATTTTCTGTAGTTTAATCTTTAATGTTCATAGAGGAAGTTTTTTTGATCAAGATGCTAAAAGTAAGGTCCCCGGTCAGTGAATTATTTTACCCTACTGTAGTTCCTATAGCCGGTGTAGGGGATTATTATCATGATTGAGTAAATTCTTTTTCAGAGTTTGAAAAATTCTGCTGTATAATATAGAAGAGTCTAATGGCTTCACATTCAGCCCACGGACAGGCAGTGTACAGCCACAGGAAAAAACAGTGACTGAGATTATAATAGGAGGAAGACATAAAAGAAGGATTCAAGTAGAAGGAAAAATGTTTCGTGAAGACACCAATATAATGATTGCAACACCTACAAGAATTGTTTCTACCTACAAGTCATTCAAGATATATTTCAAAGAAAATTGCATTTTTTCCTCCTCCCTCAAAGCAGAGCTAGGCAGGGAAAAAAATTCGACTTAGAGGAATTCTATAATTTCCAACCGGTTTACTATTTGGAAATGGAGCAAATATATTCCATCTCAATAAAACTTCCAAGGAAATGAAATTAGAAAAGAAAAAACTTTGGTTCAATACATGCTAACTTTTGGAATTGCTGTTTTAAAAATTCATTTCTTCTGCACCAAAAGTGCCTTTCCAACTGTTTCATTTTCCCTTTCCAAACAGAATTTTAACTTCCTTTTCTTATTTCAAAATGTTTTCATTTAAATGAAAATGAAAGTGTATGATGAAAACATCTTATGACTAAACAGCCTAACCAACTTTTTCAGAGAACCTCGTTAAGGCTTTTGAAGGTTTTGTTCCAGCCCACACACTTGAGGAGCTTTGTGTGAGCTCCCTTTAGAGGAAGAAATGAAGAGCTTGGGTGAATAACAATAAATTAGATTTCTAAACCCACATGTTTGCATCTCTCTCAGTAGGTTGCAGCTATTTCTTTCAGAACCTGGTCCTTTCAGTCAGATCTCTGTTGCTGCAAAATGCTGTCTAGAGAGCTTCACCTTCAAATTAGCCAGAAAGTGAATCTCTTTTGAAGGAAACATTAAACTGGTGGTTGAAATGCAAGGCCAGATCAGGATAATTGGAGGACTGTGAGTGCAAATGTCTTTTCTGCATTTGGAGATTCCTTGTCCCTGTCTGAGCCACAGCCCTATCTTATCAGAGGGCTGTAGGCATGAATAACTTCCACGTTTTTGAGACAAATCACAGAATCACAGAATGGTTTGAGTTGGAAGGGACTTTCAAGATCATCTTGTTCCATAGGCAGGGACACCTTCCACCATCCCAGGTTGCTCCAAGCCCTGTCCAACCTGGCCTTGGGCACTTCCAGGGATGGGGCAGCCACAGCTTCTCTGGGCACCCTGTGCCAGGGCCTCACCACCCTCACAGTAAAACATCTCTTCCTAACATCTAATTGAAATCTCTCCTCTTTTAGTTTAAAAACCAAGCTAAAAGGAGAAGTGTAGTCATCCAAGCGAGATCAGAGTGTCCTTGTTTGGAAGGTGTTACTTTTTATTAGACCTTGTGATGGTTTGAACCCGGCTGGACACACAGTGCCCAACAAAGCTGCACCATCTCTCCCCTCCTCAGATGGACAGGGGAGAGAAAATATAATGAAAGGCTTGTGAGGTGAGATAAGGACAGGCAGAGATCACTCACTGATTACTGTCATAGGCTGGACTTGGGGAAATTTATTTAAATTATTGTCAGTCAGGTCAGACTGGAAAAATGAGAAATAAAACCAAATCTTAAAAACTCTTTTCCTCTTCCCTTTCCTTTTTCCTGGGCTCAGCTGCACTCCAGATTTTCCCTGTCTGCTCCTCCCCAGTGGCTCAAGGGGACAGGGAATGGGGGTTACAGTAAGTTCATCCCACGTTGTCTCTTCTGCAGTTGGCTCCATCTTGCTGCTAAGGGTGGAATGAAGTTTACGAGTTCTTGAATGTCTGGAATCCTGTGTGAGGCTCGAGATGCTCAAGCATCACTGACATAAGATGGGGATTGTAGCGAGGAGTGATTTGATTTAAAGTTGTCTTCATGCACTAGAGAAAGCCACATTAAGCAAAACCTCAGCTCCACATCCATTTCAAGATGCTGACCTGCAGCAAGATCTTGCTGTAATATCTTCGATTTGCTGACCCTCCATTAAATAGAAGAAACATGAAATGGAAATTCAGTTCCCGGATGGTCAGTGAGGAGGAAGCCCAAATATATACTTATTTTGTTCTAAAGCGCTGTTGCTTCCATTGATGAAAGTGGTGCAGATCGTACGGTCTTCAGAACAGGAACTACTGGCAGAACTACTCCAGAATTGTTTTAATCATATGCAAAACTTTTTGAAAGTAGCAATTTATCTGAATGGAGACACATGAAAATTCTCAGGAATTATTCTCAATAAAACTATGTTAAGAGAGGGAGAGAAAACCATTGAAAGAAAAAATGATACCGTATATTTGTCTCTGGGTCCTAAGCACATTTCTTGTATTTGTATAAAATATGTGAGACAGGAAACAATCAGAAAAAAATTCCAGGGGATGGTAGTTGGGTTGCTTTTCCTCTTAAACACAGCTCAAAGGGTGTCCAAATGATGATTTGAAATCAAACCCCTCACAATGCAAATAATTTAACAGCAAATTCTCTTAAGTACCACAGTTGCATTTTCTCATATCTCATGTTCTAAACAGCAGATTGACAGATATAAAGTCAGTGAGCCACACCTAAGCTCATCTTGTTTTCCAGTCTAATTTTTGCCTTCTTTGATGCAGCAAGGACTATTTTTATCTTTTTCTTCTGCAAAAGTATAATCCTGCCTGGCTCTGGGTCTGGAATGACACCCTGTAAAACAAAATAACGAGGCACTTCCTTCCTTTACAAACTGTGCCCCAGTGGGAAGCTCTTCTGCTATTTAAAAAGATTGAAATACTGGAACAGTATTTTTCTCATACCTTTGTATGAGCCAGAGACTCTGCTTTAGGGACTTGAGCCCAAATGCTGATCTCCTCAGTCAATCTAATGATAGCTTCAAGTTCAAAGAGAGTTGCTCATTTTATTACCTCTCTTACTGCCACTGTTGTAATTATTTTGTTCATCTCACTGTCTCTAGAAAAAATTCTGACTAGTTATTAATATCTCAAGACACATCTAAAACTTCCATCAGCTTCATTTGGAAGGAAAAGTGAGTTTTTTGTTTGCAACCGAGCCTGCCATCCTTTTTCATTTGGGTTTTAATTTCGCTAGAAGGTGTTGGGTTGCCATGGCAAAGCTCATATCTTCCCTTCCCTGTCTCAGTAGGTGCTTTGGAGGGGGAGGTGGTCAGAACAAGAGGTAATTTGTGCTAACGAACAGCTGTGTCCCAAGAACGTGTTCATACAGGGCTCGCTTTCAAGTTCCTCCAAAAAACTCCCCCACAACCAATCCACCAAATTCTCAGCCAAGGGGATGCACAGAATTTTGTAGAAACTGAAGCCAGGCATTAAAAGGCTTGGATTCGGTTTTCCATGCTCCAAGCTGATAATGGTAGCAATAAACACGGGAATCAAGAGACCAAACTCTTAGATCCTCACTGGTCTCTCCCTAAGGTTAAGGGAAGAGCTCGTGCAGGACTCTGAGCCATGCTAATGGTCTGAGGTAACTGGTTAAATGATGCAGCAGAGAAAATCCTTTGTGATACTGGGTTCATATGAAGTCCTTCCTGGCAAAAATTTTGGAGTGAATTATATTTTTTAGTGTGATTTCCAGGATGCAGCTGAAAAGAGAAAAGCATGAAACAACTTATTTCATACTTAGGAGGAACGTCTGGGTAATGATTCAACTTACCATGTGCAATAGTGCTGTGCTACTGTTACGTTATAAAGCCTTGAAGGCATGGAATTGCATTTAGAACAAGCAACACTGAAATCTTTGTGCATTTTCATAGAATCATAGAATGGTTTGGGTTGGAAGGGACCTTAAAGATCATCCAGTTCCATCCCCCACGCCACGGACAGCGAATATTTTTCTTTCTTTCAATAAAAACTTCCATGATCTTGTTTTGGTCTTTCAGTACCTTAATTACGACCGTGGAAAATGAGGAGACTCCAATGAGTCAGACTTGATGATCTCAGAGGTCTTTTTCAACCTAGTTAATTCTGTGATTTTGTGATATAAATTAATGCCTGTTCTGAGGATAACTTCAGGAGGATTTCAGAGGTGAGATGGGCATCTGTAGCAAAACTTTTTATTTGGACATATTTTTCTCCACTTCCTGGGAAGCCTGTGTTTTATTCACTGCTACAAGTAACAGGATTCTGAGCAGCAAAATACCTTGAGGGAGCTTCCAGACAAGTGGTGCCACTGCTAAGAATGAAGAGCCAAATTCTAAGTAATGTTTGTTTGCTGAGTTACTCTGCAGGCCAGTGAGGAACCAAAGAATCACTTATGTTGGGAAGGGTATCTGTATTTCCCTAATTGAACCTTCTGCTGAAGACAGGGCTGATCTCCAAGGTAAACCTCCTTCCCCTTGGCTGGTGCAGCAAAATCTGAAAGTATTTGAGATGTTACAGGCTCTCCAGCCCCCATGTGTGCGCTTAACCCTTCTGGTGATGAAGAACTTTTTAAACATATTTCCAAACAGTGCTGAAATTTGTGACCACTGCCTTTAGTGGGGCACCTCTGAAAGGAGCCTGTATCTGCCTTCACTCCAACACCTCTAAACGTTTGGGGAGATTGCAGTTAGTTACCCCTTGGCCTTCTCTTCTGGCTAAACAGGTCAAAATACAAAAAGGGCACCACTCTATAAGAAGAATATTAAGATGTTAGAGTGTGTCTGAAGGAGGGTAATGTAGATGGTGAAGGGTCTGGAGGCAAAACCATACAAGGAGCAGCTGAGGTCGCTTGGTCTGTTCAGCCTGGAGAAGAGGAGACCCCGCTGCAGTTACGAGTTCCTCGTGAGGGGAAGAGGAGGGGCAGGCACTGATCTCTGTTGTGTGCTGACCAGTGACGAGACCCCAGGGAATGGTCTGAAGTTGTGTCAGGGGAGGTTTAGGTTGGATATCAGGTTGGATATACTCTCATCCACGCTCTTCTGATTATCCCAGGGTGTTGCTCTCCCTAGCCCAGCAAGCTGAGTTCAAACTCCTCCTTGCCAGGTTAGCAGGTTCCTTTCCAAAAATGCTCTGGTCTCTCCTCACTCTTTGAAACAGATCCAGTTGTCACAGACTCTCAGCTGTTTAGAGAAGACTTTTTTCCCTGTCTTATTTTTAATTAAGCCTCTCTAAAACACGCATGCAATTTCAGACAGTGGGCCTGAAGTGCAGTCATTAATGACTAATGAGGAACTGAGCACTGACCTGCAGGAGACCTCCAAATTGAATATTTTCTTTTCAGATTTAGCACGATTAAACAAATTGGTTTTGTGTCCAATCACTTGCTTTACGAGAGAATTATTTTCCTGCTGCTCTGTCCAAACCCACAGAGACTAATTCAGATAGCATTAATTGGTAATTTCCCAGATCAAAGCCTTTAATCAAATCGATAAAGATACACACTCTGCAGTGTGCTGATTATCATTCATAGACATAAAATATTATTTGTTACATCTACCTTGATAATGACATCAGAGGAATACCAAGACCAACAAGGAGAGATGTCCTGATACCTTATAATATGTTGATTATGCGAATGGTTTCCCTAAATTATTTGCTTGCCAGGGTATGGGGGTTGTCCTTGCTGTAGGCTTCCTCTGACTCCAAGATTTATTGGTAGCCTAAATGTATATAAATTACTGTCAACAACCTCAGTGATTACTATTTTAAAAGTTGCAATTCCTACAGAGATATTTCAGGGATGACGTTAATAATTACTTTGTTGTGGAGAAAGGGGAGGGGCTAAAAGGCTGAACAAGTAATTATTGTTTATCTTAAGAGTGAGTGGTGTGAAAAGTGACCCAATTTACATGGCAGAAGCAGCTGTATACCTACATGGTTTTCCTATATCAATACCAAATTTTGATTTTTTTCTCTTCAAAGGGGAAAATTTGACCTAAAAGCTGTTGTTTTGCTGCTTCTTGGTATAAACACCAAACAGTTCATGCGATGGATCCAGCCCTCTAAGCCTTTTAGAGAGAAGGCACCAGATCCACAGTGAAGGAGACAAAAAGAGCTTTTGCAGAAAACACGTGAAAGACATGTTTGGAATTGACCTGCCCTTTCTGACCCCTCAGACCTCTATTTTCCCACATTTATTCTTCCCAAACCACCTTTCCATGCCTTCGGGTGTTCCTCATCTGTAACACACTGTAACACAGTCATGGAAGGTGTCCCTGCCCTGGGCAGGAGGGGTGGAATGACATGGCCTTTAAGGTCCTTTCCAACCCAGGCCATTCTATGATTCTATGATTTCTTGATGATTCTATGATTCTATGGTTCTATGAAAACTTTTTTTGCTAGATTCAGCATCAGCCATAATTCCTAGGGAATTATCCCAACATTCCTAGATCCTATACATTGCTTTCCACCTAGACCTATGCATTGCTGTGGATCTCAAAGCACACCCAGCAAACCCCAATGTCCAGAAGCCAAGGGAGGGAAGGAGGGTAACCCATCCACGACACGAATCCTTAGATCCCAGCTCAACAAACCCACTCACACTTTGCATCATCCAGTTTTTTTATTTCTTTACTTCTAGTCTCAGTTTTGTGAACATGTCAGTGAAATTCCCCGTTCCTTTGGCAAACCTGCACCGGTGGAAGAAAATGTATTTTCTGCTTTGTTTTGATTTGTTTGTGCATTCTACATTTGAGAACAGGGTGGGGAGAGCAGGGAACCAACAGCTCTGTGAAGACCAGCTGCTTGCAACATTCTTCCCTTGCAGCTTTCCGTCAGGAATCTGACAACTTTAGTTATTGTGATGGAGAAATAATGAGGTGAGAAAAGAGCTGTCAAAAAAAAGATCGGATCTCTTCTTCCAAGGAAGTAATTTACTTTTTGTGTGTTCTGTGGCTCCCAATGACAAGAAGATGTAAGGACTCCAGTTACAGGGAAAAATTCTGTATTTCCGTAAACCGAAGCAATCACCAAAAAATAAAACAGAAAAAATAATAAATTGTCTACCAAAAAAAAAAGGCCAATTAGTTTTAGTATGACTAATTTAATTATACGTGAGTATTAACAGCACTTGGGATAGGTGACTACAGGTGATCAGATCACCATGGGTTGCCTTTATGGTTAAAGGGGAAAGAGTTAGCAGTGTTAATGGATTTTAAGGCTAATTCACCTCATCCTAAAACAAATTCCTGTATTTGGCCAGGTGAACCTTCCTCTAAATGAACTGACTCTATTAATCACCTTAGATATCTTGTGCCAGCTAAGACCTTCCATGGCAAACTGGCAGATCTGACCTAGGATCTCTGCACTAACTGGATCCAGGAGGGAAACCCTAACACATCAAAAATGGCACTAAAAACTTGTGCTTGTGCATCTGAAACATGCACAAGTTCACAACTACTAAAGGAACCTGATACTGCCTTGAATATATATATTTCTTTATCTATCCAGCCTGATACCACAAGGACAGAAGCTTCAGGATTTGGGATATTCCTTGTGGATGTTTTCTATATGCAGACATCCACAGGAGGAATCTCAGGGCATCTCACACAGCACCAGGTCCCCTTTCCTGAGACAACTGAACCTCGCTCAGCTGATGCAGAGGTATATTGGAGAACATTTCAGGTACAGCACTGCAGGTGAGGTCTCACCAGAGTGGAGCAGAGGGGAAGAATCACCTCAAAAACATATTTTGAAACACATTAATTATGTGTCTAGTGGTTTTCCAGATTATTGGTTGGCTGGATGCAGTGGGCTGCTCTGACTGAGTAGTTCTCCACCGACTACAACAAATATTTAAGCACAGGTAAACACTTAAATTTCAGCTAAGTGGATTCCACTTAAGGTGGATTTTAACACTGAAACTTAGCTGAGATCACTCACAACACACATGACTGGACCAACAGAGTTACCTACACTTTACATGGGTAAAGAATGGTGAAATGCTTTAAAATTTCAGGACTAAATTTTAGACGCAGTCAACTTAGTAAAACAGTCCCTTGATAAATCTGGTCATTTACATGACTTAACTCCGGGATTCTCCCTAGAGAAGATGGAAATATAAT
Organism: Cnemophilus loriae; assembly: GCA_013397755.1. Taxonomy (NCBI): domain Eukaryota; kingdom Metazoa; phylum Chordata; class Aves; order Passeriformes; family Corvidae; genus Cnemophilus; species Cnemophilus loriae. The sequence goes on along the minus strand of VZTF01007968.1, from coordinate 2,233,606 downwards.
TTTAAAGAAATAAGTCATCATCTTAAATGGTGCTTGAATGTTGAGTCACCCCCCATTGCATCAGTACTGCTCCATGAAATGATGATGCTGAAGGTACTTAGAGCCACATTTGGAAAGAAGGTTCAACACTTTTTTAGCATTTGCAGTATTGGAAGTGCAAGACAGGCACAGTTTTGGGGATTTTTTTGGATCCTCTCAATTTGGCACGTTACATATGGAAAGAAGATACACTTTTCATTCGCAAATGAAGCGCAGGCACCTTTGAACGTGCACGTTCTCCTACATATGTGCCTGACTTTTGCACGAGCATGCTTAGCAGAACCACTCCGCGTTCCTTATGCTTTGCACACAAACCTGAGACTCCCTCTTGAACTGCAAATATTCCCTGAAGCAGTATTTACACTTGTAAGACAAGCGGATTGTCACTGTCCTACAAGCCTTATCCACAGGCAAGGGATCGTGGCCAGTGGAAAGAATAAAATTGTTTCCCGTGCTCCACTTGCATGATAAATTCTGACGTGTATTTTCAGCTTCCTCCTCCTTCTGTTCCCACATCTTTCAACTTCTTCGTCTGCAAGCAAAATCTAGCCCTTTTTCCATCCCTTCTTCAGATAGAGTATTTCAAAACAAAACGTTGGCACCTATCCCTTGGAAAGGCACTTCTATGGACAATTGGTGGCACCGCTAGTGACATTTTATCTCCAATTTTTGCTTTTGTTCCTCCCCAGGTTCACTTAACTGCATTTTCGGAACATGTTGAATGATCACAAGAGTGAGAGATGCCCTTAATATTCCAGCATCCTGCCTCACCACCCGGCAGCACAGCTTTAAGTGACATGACACTGTAATTACATTAGCAGCCGTATTGGATGCTGATTATCCTGCCTTAATTGTCCAATAATTTTGATCAGTGCCTGATTTCCTTGGTGCTGATTGTTGCGGCTGCAAAATAAAAATGCAGTTGAGGAGCTGTTGTGTGTACATCTGCTTGGTGATTCCTTCACTTGTGCACACATGCACGTGTGTTTGTGTGTGAGACAGAGTGTGAGCAGTCAGGGCAGATGCCTGCCAAAGTGTTCCCTGCTTGCAGCTGCAGAGAAGTGACAAAGGAGCCTCAGCTAATTTTGCCACAGTGGTTTAAGAAGTCACCTCTGTCAGCCACCAGCCTGTGATCAGATCTATCCCCTGGCTGTCAGCCAGCAGGATGGATGCCTGTGTCAGTGTGAAATGCGGTGGCTTTGCTTTGCTCTGTATGTGAATGGCTGCAGGCTGGAGGGTGGGCTTTGGCAGAGGGTTGTACTGCCAACCTGTGCTCCTTGTCAGCCCTGCTCTGGGTGCAGAGAGGCAGAGCAAAGAAGTGCCAATCTGTTGCAGGAAGAGCTGCCAGGACTTATTTGTCAGTGTCCGTGGCCTTCCCAGGGAAAGGACTCTGTTCATTTGCTATGGTTACATCCAGGGAAAACCACTGACAAGCCAAAGGAGGAATGGGTGGCTATCACAGAATCATCAAGGTTGGGATAAACCTCCAAGGTCATTGAGTCCAACCTTTGACTGATCCCCACCCTGTCAACCGGACCAGAGCTCTGAGTGCCACGTCCAGTCAATCCCTGAACACCTCCAGAGATGGGGAATCCAACACCTCCCTGGGCAGCCCCTTCCAGTGCCTGATCACCCTTCCTGTGGAGAAATTCTTCCTGGTGCACAACATGAACCTCCTCTGGAGAAGCCTGAGGCCATGTCCTCTCATCCCATTGCTTGCTGCCTGGGAGAAGAGGCCAAGCCCCAGCTGGCTACAGCCTCCTGTCAGGGAGTTTTAGAGAGTGATAAGATCTTCCCTGAGCCTTCTTTTCAGGCTAAACAAACCCAACCCCCTCAGCTGCTTCTGAGGAGTCTTGAGGAGTTGCTCTCAAGACCCTTCACCAGCTTTGTAATGAAGAATGAATGAGAGTAGACATTGTAACAGGACAGACAGAGGATACTGACCTGGAAGGACAAGAGAACCAAGCAGGAAAATCGGTCGAGATTGGTTTACACTCTTTCACAGGTGAAGCACACAGTGAATGCACCAATTGTCACCCGTGGCGTTCAGAAAGTCAGTGGTACCCACCCCATTGCAGGATATTCAGTGGCAACAGAATGTGAATGTAATTTAAGAAGCGTTCTTTCTCTCACAGCAGCACCTAAATACAGCTCAGGATGACGTTTGGCGAAGGAATACCATCCCTTGATTAAAATATCCCACTTCCCTTTAAACTAAGGAGTCATCACCGACTTCTCAATACACTTATTAGAGCTGAGAGAAATTCAGACTATCCTTTATATGATAAATGCTGATTTGTTCTGAAGAAAAACATCATTCCAGAGTAGAATGGATATTTACAATGAGAAGTAAAAAATCCACAAGGAAAAAGAAAGTTTTGAAACTGTATGGCTTTTTTTTTTTCAATTTCAACTTTGCAACATGATAAATTATATCCTTACATGTGATGGATTATAACGAGCAGCACACATTTCAAAATGAGAAGTAATTAAAAAACAAAAACAAACAAGCCCTGCAATGAGCTGTTAAAGCTGAAAATCTCCCAGCACAGCATTTTCAAACAGCTGTACTGCTAAACTGCCTGTTCCCTTGACAGCAGAGAACAGACAGAAAACGCCTGCTAGAGAGTTCAACTAGTACAGCCTCAGGTAATGTGCAACCACCAGAGAGAAAGTGGAGAGACAGGGCTACAGGAAACAGGGCAGGCTGTTCAAAGACATGGATTTGGGTCCAGGTGCGTGGGGGTTACTGGAGAAGCGACACTCAGCACAACAAATGGATCCATGAAGGAAACCTTTTCAGGGAGGACATTGCTGATACACATCCAAAGATAAAAATAGCAGCTGATATTATCATCTTGGTCCAGGAAAGAGACCTTTTCTGGCTCTGTGGTGGCAGTGATTGCTTCTCTGCTGGAAGGCTTTGATCTTCAGACCTCAGTCAGGTGTGCATCACCATACCCGAGGATAAGTCCCATGTTGGATATCCCATTGCAATGACCTCACTTACTACAGGCCAGGAGTCTGAGCATCCTCCCTCATTCCAGAGTACCCAAAGGACTCTTCTTAGGCACCACAGCTGTGTTTGTGCCATAAGGAGTTGCTCCTGTGCCCACAATCTAGAAAATAACAACATTATTTGGAACACAAGTCTGATGAGGAGTGCTTGAGGGAGCTGGAGGGGCTCAGCCCAGAGAAAAGGAGGCTCGGGGGAACCTTATCACTCTCTAAACCTACCAGAAAGGAAACTGGATCCAGGTGAGAGTCAGTCTCTGCTCCCAGGTAACAAGTGATAGGACAAGAGAAAATATCCTCGAATGTTGCCAGGGGAAATTAAGATTGGATATTAAAAAAAAAAAAAAATTCTTCACTAGAAGGGTGGTCAAGTGTTGGAACAGGTTTCCTAGGGCAGTTGTAGAGTCACCTTCTCTGGAAATGTTCAAAGAATGTGTAGATGTGGGGCTTGGGGACATGGCTTAGTGGTGGACCTGGCAGTGCTGTGTTAATGATTGGGCTTGATGACCTTAGAGGTCTTTTCCAACCTTTATGATTCTGGGATCCTGTAATCTGTATGAACAAGTTTGGTGGAGAACACTGAAGCCAATAAATGAGGGAGAATTAATAATGCAAAAACACCTGAGGTGGAATAGCTTCCATCAAAAACACAGAGAGAGAGAAATAAAATCTTTCATTTCTATTGTTTCCCTTGGCAGGACCTTAGTTTTCAGCACGGGCTAATGTGACAGGGAATCGATGTAATGACTTCCTGGAAGATTATTTTCTTTACAACAACAACAATAAAAAAGAGGAATGCACGAACGAGGGCTAAATTTTGCAGAAAGACTCTGATTCATTTGCTGCTCAGATTGTATTCTTTCTTGTCTTCCATGGAATCCTGACACCTTTTAGGTCTTCTGACAACTTTCTTTATAATTTTTCTGGTTTGTTTTTGATAGATCTGTTCTTCAGGGGTTCTCCCAAGTCTCCAAGTGAGTTCACAGGATTCATCCGGCTCCTTTTTCCCTGGGCATTTCTACACCCAGTCACAGAAACCCCTTCTTTTTTTAATTATTTGAAACTTATGACTCAAAAAATCATCCCCACACTGTGACACAGCTTGACACATCCTTAGCCCAGGCCATCCTTGACATTTCCCTTTCAATTTCCAGCAACCACATTAAAATCACCAATCTCAGTTCCTGATTTATTTTATTTTATTTATTTTATTTTTTCCACTTTTGCTACTGATAAAAAATGACATTATAGTTATCGAAGACAACAAATCAATTATTTGGGTTCTGATTTTCTAGGAAAAGAAATATGAAAAACCCACGACTATTTCCTTTGTTGCACTTTTATGAACAGCCGTTCTTATGCGTCTATATATTGTCATTTTTTTCCTACCTAGCAATATCTTGCCCATTACAAACAAATCTCAGTGGAAAAAAATTCTGCTGCTTAGAAAACTTTATTTCTGAACTTTATTCATAATTGAGACCAATGTACATTAGTGCATTATCTGCAAAATTGATCTGCCTTTTTCTCCTCATGAGGTTTCATATTTCCAGGTCACACTCCTCCCTCCCTTATGATTTTGTCCATATTGTCAGCACTTTGCCTGCACATTCTGGTCTCCAGCCAGGACAGATGGCAAGGTCCTGGAGTTCCTCATGATATGAAGGTTCAGTTTTATGCCCGCACTAAATTACAGCCTTCTCTTTGACCTAACTTTGCGGCACTTTGTCCTCTCAGCTTTCCTTAGACCCTACAATACCTCATCACTCTGGTTTTCTAACCCCATTAATGGGGGTTATGAAGGACCCCTACAATGTCCTGATGATCTTTCCTTCATATCTGTCTCTATGTCACCTTCTATTTGTCTTTGTCTCCAGTCATTTTCCATAAGATTCTCACTCCAATGCTGACAGAAATCTCCCAGGCTACTTTTGAGGTCTTTTAATTTTCAGACTTTTGCCTTTAGGTATTTACTACTGCGTGACCAAACAATAAAAATCTCAAATACACCAAGGAAAGAAAAACACATGACTAGAATCAAATGTTGAGGTAGTCTTTAATTATGTGATCACATTCAGCCTCAGATTCATGCTTTATTTTGTGCCCAGAACATAATGATAATTTAGGAAGAAGACAGCCAATATGTTGTTTCTCTTTTCCTGTTCAAGTGACTGCAGCAAGTTTATCCCAGTTTATCCTCGAACCTTACTCAATCCTGTTCAAAAGATAAAACTAAAAATACCTTCTTGGGCTCTTCTCTTATGTTCAAGACCGTGTCTTCTGAGGATTTTTCAAATTCTTGGGAGCCAATTTTCAAAATGTTTCTATTTCTAGGATCATGCTAACTGGAGAGGGAGATATCTGATGCACATAATTAAAGGCAAATGTTTCCTCTAAGTTTTGGATGCTGAATTTCAGTTGCCCTGTTTTGATAATAAATTCATCTGGGAACACAAATTAAAAACATTTCCAGCAGAGCCTTATGGTGCCCCAGTGATAAAAGAGTTGGTTCCTCTTGGATTTGTAGGATCCGTGTAGAGAGCTGGCACCAGAACCAGAGGTTAAGGACGTGGACGTGTCTCTTCCAATGAAGGTCTCTCTCACTTGCTGGAAACTCTCTGATATGCAGAAGATATGAGGTTATAGCCATGAATCTCACAAACGGTGGGAAGGATTTATTAAACTGGAAGTGAAAAATCACTAGCACCTTGGCACTTGCTATTTGCCATGTCAGACTTTGGTTAAGACCTTGACTTTTAGGGGCAGGTGAACTTTTCTCATCATGTCCTGAGCAGCTGAGCAACATTTCAAAGAAATGTTCCTCTCTGACCTCTGCAGGAGTGGTTTTGTCCTAGTTGGTTTATTGATCCCAGATGGGTGATGAATAAATCTCCACAGTTGCATTATTCTGGTGCTGGTGTTCAGAAAGGGCATCCTTGGATTTTCTGGGTCAGCTTTCTTCATGGAAAGTTGGAAGTGGAACCTTATACCCTTGGGAAAAAGGAGCTGGAATGCTATTTGTGGATTTGCATTCTCCTGTCTTCAATAGATCCTAATGGATTATATACAAAAATTGGGCCCAACCATATAACATCTTCATCCAATGACAAATCTAGAGCTTGAAATTTTCTTTTTTCAAATCACAATTTGAAGAACACTCTAAAGGGGAAGTCCCTGAGAAAAGTTCTCCTGGTTTTTATGCCTTTTTCTTTTCTGGAGGAGGTCCCTACTACCTTGTCTCGTGTGTCGGTAAATCGGGAGGATATTTCCCTAAACTTCAGTGCCATTCTGCAACCCCTCAAGAAAGCTGAACCTTTCATAGTTCCAGTCCTTTGTTATTCTAAGTGCAATAGCTCTGCTGTGGTTTCAGTAACTTATGAAAATCGACAATTTGCAGCTTCTTGAGAGAACAACAGAAAGAATGAAAAGGCTACTGACAACAGCCAAGATTTGTGGCCCAGGGAAAGGAGGGTGACATCATTTTCCCATATTCAAAGTTGGAAAACATGAATCCAATTTTCTTCTTTTCATCATCAGCAAGTAATTCGGATGTTTCCCATCCCTTAATTGTGCCTTTGTTTCTGTGATGAGGGGAAATCATTACCGTGGCAATCTGTTGGCTAAATTTTCCCCACATCTGTGGAGTTTTTCACCAAGTGAGCCATTTGCCCATTTGCAGGCTAATGAACAAGAGGAGTTTCAGATTCTTGAGCCTACACTTGGAGGTTGGGAAGCATCATATTTCAGAAAACAGCCTGGGTTGGGCTAGGATTAAGATTTTATGGATTCTGCCAAAATATGGGCAAATGATGACAGATTCAGTCTTCTTTTGTGAATTTTGGTGAAAAAAATCATGTGATTTCAGGACCATGAGATCTTTTTCTTCCAGTTCTCACAATGGGTCATTTCACCATTCCCTGTGGGAATAAAAGCCCTGAGGATTCCACTTGGCCGTCGCTTTCTTAAGGCTGAGAGTCCTACTCAGAAAATCTTTTAACAGCCAGCACAGTAAAATATTTTCACAACATCATCCGCACTGGTGGCATCCAAAACAGACCTCTCCGGGCTTCATTTCTTTCACCAAGCTTTGTGCACACAATAGCCTCTCATTTCTCTGCTCTGCAACCAAAGAGCTGGCTCAAGGTGAAATTTTGGGAAGCTGAACCCTGCAGCCCTTTGATTTTTGTTCTCAGAGTTGCTGGAGAGCCTTAGGACCACACAGTGCATAAAAAAAAATTGAACAAGACTCAGGAAATTTGCTGCTAGTCTGGCCTTTAAGGAGCTGAAGCTGTTCACATCCCAGACTGCAGGAGGAGGAGTGCTGGATGAAACCGAGGGACTGGCCAGGCAGAGGACAGTGTAAGGTGTTACAGCCTGGGTGAGGGGTGAAACAGGTTCCTGTGGTGAGGAAATGTGCTGATGGATGTACAGTGGACACAGGAAAGCAAAGCCCTGGCAGCTCTGTGATCCTTTCCTGGCCAGCGTGGGGATTACACACTCAATCACAGCCTCCTTTACAATTTAGGAACAAAACAACTCCTGATATGTTTCAGTTACTGGCCAAATTAGAGCTTCCCTGAGAAAGTCCCTCTCAGTCGTATTCTTTTATCTGTCCATAAGCACTTCTGTGTTGCAATCCATGTTGTGGGTTGCAAATAAATCGCCAAGAAGATGCGCATCAATGTGCTAAATTGGAGGGATCAGGTCTTTCTCTGGACCAGAGAGATACAGGGACAGAGAAACACAAGGTCCTCCCTGTGATTGCTTAAAGCAGACAGAATTTGGTCACTCTTTTAAACTGTTTCCAAACCTGAATCAAAACCCATCATGGTTACAAATCAAGGGAATAAACAAACCCTGCGTTCACTGTTTTGTTCCATGTTCTCTTTAAGGTGGCAGGTGGCTTTGAAGTAAAATAACAGGAATTAAGGGTTCAAATGGCAAATATTCAAAAGCACAGTCTTCATCTCCACATGCCTGTATTTGTGTCCTAGCCCTTGGATAAAAAGGAGTATTTTCTGCAAGAAGAATCTATGCCAGCCCCCTGCACGTGGCTTTGCAGCTTGGGTTACACACACTGATGTTATATTCCGATATTCTCTACAGGATATTGCAAATGTTTCCTGCTAGCTTTTTAATATACTAGGATATCTTGTATATGATTTCCCCCTCCACTTTATAGACCTTGGGTATGTGTTTTCTTGTCTCAGGACTTGGCTTGACATTTCAGCCAGGAGGGAAAAGTCATGGGGAGTCATTCATTTCACAAGGGAGAAAACTAATCTCCTTGTTGTTTTAAATTTGTGAGACTGTTTTCGAGAAACATGCCAACTGATGTGCAATTTTCCAGGCAGCAACAACTCCTTTCAAGCATGTCTGGGCTCAGATTTGCATCTTCATCAGCATTTGAACCTGGGTGCCTTTCCTGCATCACTGCCACAAAATAGAGAGAGCTGCTTTGCTCATGTGGCTCACAGGCTGTTGTCCTCTAGCAGATTGATCACCAGAACTAAATCATCTGCAGCTTAAATACATCCATCTTGATAAATCTGTTAGTGTTTATCTTTGAATTTAGAGATGGAAACATTAAGATCCTGGTTAGCAAGGTTTATAATAGAAAAAGAGAGGCAGAATTCAACATCCAAGAGGAAATGATACCTCACTATAAAAAATCCCCTTGCAATTTGAATGTGTCTTCCCGCATTTAGAAAAAAAAAAAAAAATCACAACTATCTGAAAAAGCCTAACAGACAGAAATGTGAACTTGGTGGTACTGGGTTTTGTGGCTCCAAGCAGTAATGGGAACCCTTCAAGTGTAGAGACTTTTTATTCCTCTTTTCTTCAGGACACCTGGTAATACCATCACAACTGTCGTTCTACAGAGTGTGAACACTGCCAAATGGCATCAGAACTACTCAGGATGTCTGGGAATGGTTCTGTCCCAGAAAATCTGTCCCAGATGAAGATCCTCAGATGACGTTTTTTTCAATGGAAAATTATGAAAGAGTTTAGACTCTTGGTTTTTCTCTTATTTGAAGAGAAATGACTGGAAAGTACGTGATTAATGAATGATGTGACAGAGTTTTATAAACTTATGAATGATGGAAAGAGTTACATTTAGAAAATAATTATTCACTGTCTGGTTCATTGCAAGTGGTAGAGCCACCATCCCTGGGAGTGTTCCAAAAAATGAGTAGATGTGGCACTTTGTGGTATGGTTTAGTGGGCATGGTGGTGTTTGGTCAAAGGTTGGACCTGATGACCTTGGAGGATTTTTCCAACCTTAAGGATTCAGTGATTCTAATTCAGGGATGGGCAGCGAAACAATCAGACCAAGCAAAGACAAGCAATTTCTCAGGCAGCACTCAGGTGACTTTATGCATCTCTTCCCCCCAAAATACAGTGAAATACAAAAATACTCAAGCCATTTTGAAGGGAAATGAACAGACTCAACGTGGATAAATCTGTGACTGGCTGCTAAACACTGAAATCTCCATGCGACTTGTGTGTGGAGGAGTCACCTGCCAGAAGGCAAGAATTACTCTGTTATTTGCCTGTTTACTGTGTGCTTTATAAAAACAGCCATTCCCGCCTTTTGCTGAAGAAAATATTCTGCCTAGATGGACCATTGGTCCATGAAATAATTGTATTTTCTGATGTGATTCATTTTGCCCAATGTGAGGGTCTCATACTGACAGGGATCTTTGGCAGCCACTGATGGGAAATGTTGGACATCCACAACCACTGAGCCATTAAATTGTTCTGCTCTGTGGGGGTGAGGAGGCCAAACTTTCATCTCCATGACCTCAAAATGCTTGAAAAATATTCTGATGTGTAAAAGAGGGGGAAAGAAATGATGCTGAGGAAAACAAAACTCTAGTTCTCCCGTCACTGGGAGCTAAATCATAATCATTACCATTAATTATCAGTACTTAAGAGTCTTAGTAATGAATCATCTTGTCAGCAGTGTTAGTGGGATGAATGGCTGGATGGTAACAGATCCTAAATCAGAGCATCTCCACCTGTTCTGCAGTTGTTCCTTCCAGATTAGATTGGGCTGCAGCTTCTGGCAGTGTACCTTTGCTGCTGATAAACAGCAGCATTCTCCCTTCAGGCCTGTCAGTCCCAGGTCTTTTAAGCAGCATTGCATTAATTTAAATTTAAAAAAAAAAAAAAGTAAAAAAGCCTAGAAACTAAATCAAGAAAGACAACGGAAAGGAAATCAATGTTTGGAGATGAGATGATTAAGTCAGGAAAGAAGAAGCTTTGTGAATGTGTAGCCACCACAGGAGAAATGCACACACAAGCACACAAACACACAAATAAATCTGAATTGCTTAAGGAATATGAGTGTAAATAAATGATATTTTATAGTACACCAAACTGCCAAACATGCCATAACCCTGTGAAAACCACTTACGCTTTAATGGCTGAAAGGAATAAAGCTGACAGAAGAATAAATTCCCGGTGCACTCTGACACCCGAATACATCTCCTATGGAAATGATGCTGTTTTCCTCATTGACTTCAAAAAAAGCCACTAAATAGGGTGATTTTAAAGGTAGCCACGCTTGGTTTGGCAGGGCTGTATATCTTGGCTTGAAGAAGGCTGGGGAGATGTTTTCCAGTGAGAGTTTAGGACCTGAGGATAAGAATTAAGCAAGAAAATGCTGGCAGCCCTGGTGGAACAGGTGGGATACCTGGTGCAGAAAAGTTTGGTAGACAGGTTCCTGGGATAAAATCTGAAAATTTAGGAGCTGAAATTTGAATGTATTCACACCATGATAGCAAAGGGGACCATGCTGCTTATTGAGTTCAATCTCCTTTGCTCAATGGAAACACTGCCGTGGATGTTGGGTCCTAGAAAATTCAATGTGTGCAACCCCAAATGCCACAAGACATGAAGCAGAATTTCCAGTGCTCCACAACAAGCTAAAAATTATATGTTTAAATATTTTAGAATACAAAACCCAACATAAAACCAAGGTGTCCAAGGAAGCGAGACAGAGAGACTGAGCATGTTGCTTTTGTAATTCCATTTTCAGTAACTGGAGATTTGTAAGGTGGAAAATGGCCAGATGGTCCTAGGATGTGGCTCTTGTCCTAAGGAAGAAAGTGACCCCTTCTTTCCATCTGTTCCTCAAAATTCAGTGTTCTTCGGTGTATGATATGGACTTGAGGTCATAACAATATGGGGAGAGGAACAAAGGACACTTTTGGTTAGAAAAGAATATTCTTCAAATCATTAAACATTGACATCCCCATTAACCTAAGCTCTCCTGACAGACAGGGGAGTGATAATGAATATAATCCCTTGAGCTAAGGATGAGAGTCCTGTCTTCCTAAGGTCTAACACAGGTCACAGGACAGATGAATGGAGCCCTTAAAACTCCTATTTCTGTCCATTTACTGTAGAAGAAGTTAAGGGTGACAAGCTCAGCAGTAGATTTGATAATACAGGCATCTAAACTTAGGTGAGATGAATCATAGAGTAAATGTCCAACAGTGAGGACACTCATTATTCTTACATGGAATAATTGACCATTAGGGAGGAACATCCCCATTGCTTCTCACCTTTACTGGCAATAAAGCTGCAGACATCTACTGTACCACCTATCAGGTTTCCTTGATCTCTGATTTTTATAGCATTATCAAAGCAGGTGAGGCACTGTGTTGGCATTATATGAGCCTTACACACATTCTTCATATTTCCATCATTCTTGTGTCAGCTGAACTGGTGCTGACACAACCTGAATAAAAGGCATAATACAGTGTCAATTCACACTCAGGTAAAGCAGCTGTAAAAATGTTTATATATGTTTATATTTGCAATGCTTCTTTGATCATCGTGATGAGCCCTTGAATGTTTCTGTCACTGGGAAGATTTGATTTGGGATTATTTTGACACCTTTCTATGTAAGGGCAGACTTCCTAAGCAATCCTACATGAAGTAAGAGTGTTTAAAATCTTGGCTTCACACATTCCCTGACAGAGGTATCAGTGCTGCAGACAGAGAGGAGAGGCAACAAAGCAGGAGGTAGGTTTTCTTCACCAGAAATGCATATCTCAGTCCCTTTTCTGATGAAAGATGCAGAGCCAGAACATCAGCACCTGCATGGCTCCGGGGCTCTCCACCTGCAGTGCCATTCATCCTCCGGACTCACTGAGATTAAGAATACTGCCAAACCCCCTGAAACTAAAGGCTTAAAACAGCCTTCAAGGGATTAAGCACACTTCTTTAATCAGCCCTTTTTCCCTTGTCTTTCTAGCTGCAGGTATTACCCCATTATTCATCTGTTGACTCCTGCCAGATTCAGGATGCTCACATCCCAAAATGATGTATTTCTGTGGAATGGCTCTATAGATACCGTGATGGGTGGAATAAAGTTTGATTTTAAGCACATGACAGGAGAACAGTGTGATGGTGACAGAAGAGTCAGGTCTTCCCATGCATCCTCCCTACCAGCCCTCAAACACACACTGCCCGTTGCTTTTCAGTGTCTCTGATGGGCAGTGTGGTTTGTCCTGAGATGAGACAACCAGGTGGGAATTGCAGGAGGAGCTGTCTGGATGCATCTTTAATGAATTACAGAGATGAGGGAGCTGAGCTGTTGCTGCACATCAGCCTGTAAAAGGGGATAAGATGCTGCTGCAGGCTGGGCCAGCTGGGCAAACTGGTCTCCCAAGGCTGCAGGCAGCTTCTGGGTGCCAGGATCCTTCCCCTGGCAGAGATGCCCAGGATACATCTGTCCTGAAGATGGGGTAATACTTTTGGATGGGTAAACAAAAATCACTAAAATCCAGTCCAAATATGGAGGTAAAATCCTAAAGTGTCCCCATAGGTGCCGTGTTGCTTTGTAATTGTGAATTCTGCTAGGCCAAAGCTGTAAACCTGGACATTTCTATCTGAACGTGCCTGTATTATAGCCCTGATCAACTAATCAGTGTGAGGAACTAACTTGGGAAGACAGCTTGAAGATTGCAAGGGGCCTAGGACCCAACAAAAGTGGAAATCTGACTTTTCTGCAAAGCAAATGTTTTCACTTTTTCTGGGATATGGACACTTGAGGTAGGTTAAGGGCAAAAAAGGAATAAAGGAAAGGATTAAGGAAGACCCTCCCATTCAGTCACAAGGCTCAGAGTGGACCCTTTTGCCAAACTTAGCCCTGGACTAGGGTTTAGAGTAAAGGTTTAGTCTTAAAGGCTTTAACAGCACTTAACAGCACTTAATTGACAGCTTAAATCAAACAAGTTAGCACAAGATTCTATGGAATTTACTGTAGGCACAACACTAACTCACTTATAGGCCTGACTTACAAATCAGGCCTATACAGGCCTATTAAAATCCAATGTGCTTAAGAATCTATGAGAGCAACATTCACTGCACATTTGCTGTAGCATGTTCACACTGCATGCACACAGACCTAAAGGAGTATGTACGAGGTATAAACCTGTGGCTAATACCTCTCAAATTCAGGGAAGGACTCACATTTGATGCTTTTACACCTTCTCAACGGGTGAAGAGTTTAGCCTCGGGGAGTGGGAGGGATCAGCCCAGGATCCTTTGCTGGTCACGGGTCCTCCAAGTACAGCAAACTTGAGAATTCACTGGCTTTGAGAGGTGTCCACTCAGAGGGAGATGCTGGTCACAGCCCTCTGTGGTCCAGGAGAGCGCAAAGGGTCTCACTCTGGACCTCTGTTTACAGGGCTGCAAGAGAACGGGCTTTGGCCATAGCAGTTTTGCGTCCTGGCCATGATTCAGGTCAGCAACTTTTCAAAGTTCCACAAGAAAAGTGTTGTTCCACTCGGGTTGTTATTCAGGCAAGAAAAATAAGTTTCCAAGGCTGTTCATTAAAAGGCAGAGCTCGTTAGACAGCACAAGTTCCTGGGAGCAGTCTGTGTTTCTGATAAGCTCAAGAGAAGCTCAGCCCAGGTGATGTTTGTCAGTGCCAAAGCCTAATGAGGGTTTCTCAGATTGCTTTGGTTGAGGAGGGTGGAATGCACCACCGCAGCTACATACTGACCTTTTTAAATTATTTTTTATTTTATTTTGAAAGAACTAAACTCACATACAAAAAGTAGGGCGGGGAAATAAAACGTGATAAGAGGATCTGGCAGATAAATAAGATTGAACAAATGAGATATTCTGGAAGCAATAGAGATTGAAAGCAGGTTTGATGTAAAACAAAAACCGGAATATACAGTTGCAGCAATCACACAAAATAGACCTGAGAAATGGTGCCAGAGTACTTTAAGGGAGAAGGTCTCTTTATAAAAGCCAGCACTGAAACCTTAGAAAAGTTTTTCCTTCTTCTTTCCTGATCTCTCAGCAGAAGAATCTTGTAATGAGAAGCAAACCTCAAAGAGCTCTTGGCTGAGTTATGTCACTGTGGGTTCCCACAGTAATTAGGGCTTTATAAACTTTCTGAAGTAAGACCCAGCTCTCCTTTCATTTTCCTTTTCTCCTACACAGTACCTTTGCTACCCAAGCTCCTAAACCTTTTCTCTTTTTTTTTTCCTGTCAGAAAGCACTGCCGAATTCAGTGGCATAAAATAGGTGGCTGAGTGAAGACTGAAGGAGTCAGAGAAATTTAAGGTTTCATTGAGGCAAGTTTCCACAGTTATTGAGATACATTATGGTATTTTTGTGTTAGTGAGGCTTCTTCCCTCTCAGTTTTTCCCACTCAATTTTCCTCTCCATTTACTAAAAGGCTGTATTTTCAAACTTCCTTAAGAAGTTCAGACTGTTAGAATGTCAGCGTCTCTTGATTCAGTGTAAGCTAGAGATCCATGGAACAGTTTCCTGGTGGAAAGCTCTGCCTGCTGCAAATAATATTTCATGATAATACAATCCTCGAAAATCAGTTATGTTCATTCGGTAACTTTACTTCTGTAAGAAAATCTGGATTTTTTAGAAAGAATGCTTGTTCAGTGTATTGGGAAGAGTAGTGAACTGATAATTTTACACTTGCTGAAATATTGCTAGACTTGGCGTTATACGGAAAATCATTGTGGTATGAAGATGTATCTTATTTTCCTCCTTCATGAAAATGTGTCTTGCTCAGGTTAATTCCGTTCCTGAGCCCATGTTCATCTGGAGAGCAGCGAGCGAGGAAGGCAGTGGAGTCTGGCTTGGAGAACAGGCTCGAGCACTTTCCTGCGTGGCTGTATTGACAGAGCCAGAGAGGCTGGATAATGGGATGATGCTATCTCTGAGGATACCCAGAGGATGACAGAAGGGTGAGAGAGCTCATGCATCACTGTCCTCTGACTGGCAAACAAAGCCCTGCTCCAGAATTAGTCAGGAATACTTGTTTTCAGTAGGGATGACAGAAAGAAATATGATTTGCTTTTATTCAGTCTCATGAATAGCAGTGGTGAAGATGACAGCCAGGACCAGGGCAGATCCCTGCGTGACGTGTCGCCCGCCTCCCTACTGTGCCCAGTCATCCAGCGGCTAAATGAGCGTGGAGGAGGAGGGAAATCCTGCCTTGCTGAGTCTTTTACCTTCTCAGAGTCATGGGCTGCACACCACTCTTCCCTCTCAGGTGTCTGGGGGGTAGCAGAGCTCAGCTTTTGTCAAGGCTCTTTCAGACTGTGACAAATTTGTTCCCTGAATCCACACTCTTTTTAATCTAAATGTCAGGTAGGAAATTAAAGCCCTGCTGAAACGGAGTGTATTACCAGCATTTTATTAGATCACAAACAATTTAATAACCAGATAGAGGGAGAAGGTCATTTTGTTGTCAGTCCAGCTTATCTCATAAATTAGGCATCAGGTTTTGCACAAAAGCATCTCTCAGCAAATAAAATTATCTGGTTTGATGAAGGACCTCTGTCCATGGAAAACGCATAACACAGATTAAAGAGGGAGCCCTGTAATAAAATTATGATCCAGAAATGTATGAAAGGGGATGGGTTCTTCAAAAATACTTTTCACACATTTGCCCTACTAATGGCAAGTAAATGCCAAAGGAGCAAAGGACACGCCTTCCTGATGAATTCATGTGGAATACGTTCAAGGTCAGTAAACAAAAGGGTTGGCAGATGAAACATGGATGATAAATAGGGTAGCTCTTAGTGACCTCAGTGGCTGAAAAGGGAAGAAAATCAGAACATTATCTCTTCACTAGAAATATTTATGGCCTAGAAATTACACTTTTCTGAGCAGAAGCAGGGCAATGAGTGATGCAAAGCAACATGGCATCGATTCCAACATATCACACCACAAATCTCTCTCTGGGATGGGGGAAAGGAGTGACAAGGAAATGGCTTGGTGGGAGCAAAATTTATTTCTGAGAATATTATAGATGTCTGGTCTTGCTCAGATCTGTCTTCCTGCAGCTCTCTGAGGCACAGGGATTTCTACACCCCTGCCTGTCTCCAGCTGTGTTTTGTTATTTAGCCCTCAAAAGAGTGAGATTAGACTTGTGCATTAAGTGCCCCGCTGCAGTGAGGGCAAATTGTGGGACTTTATCCTCTGAGAGATGCTGGAAGACAAAGGTGCAACGGCAGCAGCAACAGCTTCATAAAAACGTTCATACAATTGTTAAAGTTGGAAAGGACCTTTAAGATCGCCAAGTCCAACCATCAACACAGCACCACCACCATGTTCACCACTAAACCATGTCCTCAAGTGCCATACCCACATGTTTTTTAATACTTTCGGAGATGCTGACTCCACCAATTCCTTGGGCAGCCTGTTCCAGTTCTTGACAACAATTTACATGAAGAAATTTTTTCTAATATCCAATTTAAACTTGCTGTGGCACAACATGAGGCCTTTCCCTCTCGTTCTGTCACTTGTTACCTGGGACAAGAGACTGACACCCATCAACTTTCTACTTCAATTCTGCTGCCACCATCCAGCTAGAGAAACCACCATGGTGAGTGTGAAATGGAGTCTTTCCCTCCTGTGAGAGGAGCTGACTTGCATCACATTTCTCCTTCTCTCTGCACAACGTGACACTGACCTCTCCTCAAAACGTAGCCATACAAACCTTCCACCCTTTTGCCGTGTGGGCCTGGGGATGCTGTGAGGCACTGGCGTTCAGAAAAAGAAGAATTGGAAAAAAGTTTTGCAGAAGACTGAATTTTTAAAAATTCTATCACCCCACTGAGTGGGTGGCAGCATCTCAGCAAGCTGAACTCAGTCTGCAAACCAGTGTTTGTACTGGAAGGCTCATGGTGACTGTGCCTAAGAGCCAGGTCTGGTTCACGTCTGTATGGACCAAGATCTGGCTCTTGGTCATGTTCTCTAAAACTCCCTGACAGGAACTGCAGCCAGGTGGAGGTTGGGCTCCTCTCCCAAGTAACAAGTGGCAGGACATGGGGAATGGCCTCAAGTTGTGCCAGGAGAGGTTCAGGTTGGATATTGAGAAAAATTTCTTCACTGAAAGAGTGGTTAAGCACTGGATGAGGCTGCCCAAGGAAGTGGTGGAGTCATCATCCCTGGAAGTGTTCAAAGAAATGAGTAGATGTGACATTTCCTGGCATTATGGTATTTGGTTAGACATTGAACTTGATGGTCTTGGAGGTCTTTTCCAACCTTAATTGTTCTGTGTGTGCCAAAGCTCACAGCTCCCTTAATAATGCCTGCAGAACAGCCCATCCTTCTCATTACTCTGCTTCACACACAATTATTCTGATTAACACCTACTCTGATGTGATTTTATCTGCCCAGACTAAAGCTCTGACCATACCCGGAAATCTAGACTCTACTTTTGTTCAGGCAATGAACTGATCCAGCCTCACCTGCCTCTTCTCTGTTAATGAACAGCCTGTGTTCCTCTTTTTGATTCCGCAGTGTATTTCTGGCCAGCCTGGCCTGAAAATCACTTAAAACAGATTAAAGAGACACACGTAGTCAGAGAAATGTTTAAAAAAAAGATGGAGAAGCCTTTGCAGTGCATGGATACCATCGGTGTGAAACCAAGGAGTTCCAAACACTTTGACTCTTTGCCTGTGCAGACTAGTGGGAGAGACAAAAACATTCTTAGAATCAGAGAACCACAGAATGGTTTGGGTTGGAAGGGACCTTAAAATCATCTTATTTCAGTGCCTCTGCCATGGACAGGGATGAGAGAAGGAAATATCTAACTTTCTGGTTGTGAGTAATAAAGCAGAAGAATTTTTTTTTTTCGAGAGTAAGCAAGAGTATTTTTAATTCTGATATGATAAGGGCATACAGACTACTTGGTGAATAAATGGGAGTGCTTAACTCTCATCTTCTGTTTTGGGTAGTGGATTTCCAGTTTGTCTCCTGGCTGAGAAAACAGGAGCTGGACCTACAACTGCCACTGGGTTTCTAATGCTATTGACCCAATGCCATCCAATTTTTGTGCTGCTAATAAACCACAACCTTGCTCCTCATAATAGTTTGGACATGATGCAAGGATTGATGGGGTGCAGAATACCAGATTGTTTGTTTGCAGAATATGGGATCTCTTAACATGGGCACCATTAGTCAAGGACAAGATTTTTATTGCCAGAGGCAAAGGGATGTGCATTCCCAGGACGTGGAATTGTTTGCCATCTTAAAATGAAAGGAAAGCCATGTCTCGAGAGAGATTTATGGACCATTCAAGGTTAAAACCAAGAAGAGCACATAGCATGGTTTTACAGCTGAACATCTAATCCAATGCTTGGATTTATTTACTGTCTTTGTATAGATTATTTTAGCGCTCATGTCAGCAAGGCTGTAGACTTCCACAAGACTTTATAAACCTTTTGCTGATGAAGTGAGTGGTTTAAAAAAAGGACTTCTAAGAGGAAAGTAAAGATTAAGATAGGACACGTGTAGTCTGGATGCATTGGTAGGCAGAATACATATAAAAGTGATTTAAGACCATCAAATGCCGAATCCTACATGTTGGCAGCACAAGTACAACCCTTGCTGGATGAACAGGGGTCAGTGCAGTTTCCCAGGAGAGACTGAAGCAGTTTGCTGTGGTTTAACCTGGAACACAGCTAAACACCACAGAGCTGCTCACTCACCCTCCCGCAGAGGGATCAGGGAGAGAAGTGGGAAAAACAAAAGGGTGAAACTTGTGGGTTGAGAAAAAGACAGTTTAGTAGGGCAGGGAAGGAAGGGGAAATGATAATAATGATAAAAGAACATGCGGAACAGGTGATGCATAATGCAATTGCTCATCACCTGCTGACTGATGCCCAGCCAGTCCCTGAGCAGTCTGCCACCCGATCAAGTTCTCCCAGGTTTATTGATTAACATGACATCACAAGGTCTGGAATATCCCTTGGGTCAGCTGGGGTCAGCTGAACCAGCTCTGTCCCCTCCCAGTTTCTTGTGCATCCCCATCCTCCCTCTGGCACAGGAGTGTGAAAAGTCCTTGACTTAGTATAAATACTGCTCAACAACAACCTGCAGTGTGTCTTTAACATTATTCTTATCCTAAACCCAAACCACGGCACTGTACCAATCACTAGGAAGAAAATTAACTCTATCCCAGCTGAAACCAGGACATAGTGTTACCAAAAATCCTCCAACAAAGTAACAACAACAACAACAACAACAACAAAACACTGGAAAACCCCTACAAAAATAAATCAGCTGCTACGAACAAAAATCTGGAACTAAACGTGTTCCCAGTGAGATGGTGGTCAAAAGGTAACATCACCCAAGAGTTTATTCAAAAAATTTTACTGAGGCAGACAGAGGACTTCACCTGTGTTCTGTGAAACTGCAGATGCTGGAATGTCACAACACTTCTGGGTTGCCAGGCACTCCTAAAGGATGGGTAACCATAGAGAAAGTGCATGGAGGAGTCACAACGTGTTTCTCTCAAAGTGAATACCAGTTAATACCTGTAAATACCAGTTTGCTTATTGCAGAGGTGGTGAGAACTGACTTGATGGTACTGGGCAGAAAACAGCAGTCTTCACAGGGATGCTTAAACCGTGGAAAAATCCACAATTTTCATGTCAGATGTGTTCAGCAGAGGGATACGTGTCTTTTTATGAAGTGAGGAGGATTTGTTCCCGTGGTTAAACCACTACAGAAAGTAATAAAATTTCCATTTCTTGGTATTTTTTCATAAAGTGTACAGCTTTCCTACGAGGCAGTGCTGCAGCTAAAAACTCACTCGCTTTTCTGCAGGAGAAACTTGGCAAATAGCTGTGCACGGTGTGATGTGTGAGGTTAGATTATGTTGTCAGTGAGTGCTCCTTCTGGCGTTAAAATCTCTGCTTCTAAAAATCATTGTCTGGTCCAGTACTAAAGACTCTACATCCCAGGGAACATGGTGCAGCAGAAGGAAACCTCCCCAGAAGCTCATCTTGTGTGAAACAATTCCTGGTCTTCCCCATGTTATCAGCTTGGCAGGACATCATACAGTTCTATTATCCAGGGTTTACTCACCTTTTCCTTTATTTCCACATTTTCCTTTATTTCTCCCGATTTTTTCCTTTTTAAAAATTATTTTTAAATTTATTTCTCTGTTGGATACAGCCATAAGGATGGTAGATGTTAAGGTATTTAAGCAGATGACTAAGCTCTAGCCTGGCATTAGCTGAACAGACTAGAAAATTTGGACATGATATGAGAAATTGGAAAATATAACAAAGTTAGAAGCTGATAAAAGTTACAGGGAGAACCATGATGAGTGGTCAGGTTTCACAGGTGGAGTTAAGTTAAGGACAAAAAAACTTCAGCACTAATTAGAGCGGAATTCTGGGGACCTTTGGGACCTTACAAGGCCGAGAGTACCTAGAGACCCACATCAGTGATGTTAAAGAAGGCCGGGATTATACAGGTGATGGTATCAGAAATATCAAATTTGAGTATGGCTATGGTCAAACTAGGAAAAATGGAGAAAAAAGCTCCTTAAGAGCGAGTTGTTTATCCGTGAGGGCACAAGGGCAGAGAGAAGAAGGGGTCAGGAGGGATTGGGAAGAAAAAGAACTGGAGAATGGAGAAGAGACGAGGATGAAGGGCTGTCATCTGTCCTCTTGTCCATCACAGTCTGTTCCTGACTGTTTTCCTCTCTGAAGATGCATTTGTGGGAAGCAGTCGATGGAGACATCATAACTCTCAGATCTGGGTTCTAGAGAAACCAGGGGTCTGAGAGTGAGTATTTTGTGGGGTTGTTTCAAGGACATTCAGCTGTGACACTGAATTCAGACTTCAGCTTTCATCTAGAACAGGAAATGTAAAGAACAAAATCCTGTGAAAATGGGAATTCCTGTATTCTGAACATGGAATCCGATGGACTGACAGAAATCCTCATCAGGCATTTTCACAGTTTTTCGGAGGAAGAATTCGAATAAAACCCAGCCATGGGGTCACCTAGAGCCAGTTATAACCTCAAATAATCTTCAAGTCAGATGCCAATATCCAGACCCTGACAGTTTGGGAGAATTTTAATCCATTAAGCAATTAGGTCATTTCTCTAATTGAAACCATGCCAAGATCCAGTCTCTGACTTTGCATAATATTGGGAAAGGCTGTGTTCTGACCAGTCTCAAGAGCCATCTAATTAAAGGCTAATCAAAGTAACACTGATGAAAGGTTTTTAGTTTGTGCTAGGACTTTGGGTAGCACTTTGATTTAGCACATTGCTGGTAGTGGAGCTGGTTAATCACTGAGGTTATCGCTGCAGATGCTTGATGGAAACAGAAGGCAGAACTTGTGCTGTATTTATGAATTACTCCTTCACTGTTGTTGAAAGATAAATACAGGAAAAGATATAGAAAATGTGGCCGGATGATATTCAATAAAAGAGCCTTTTCAGAGACCTGAATATCCGTTACTGTGGAGGCAATAGTTAACAAGATAAACAATTCAATCCATCTCAATCTGCGCACTTAGGCAGAGCCATATCCCTGCCACTATTTACCTGCTCAAATTTATCGTCTGATTTGCCCTCTTATTGATACATAGATCTCTCTCTATCGTGTTTCCAGAGCGCTTGGCACCCTATGGTCTCATTGCTCAGCTTCAGGTTTTGGGGTCATCCTGTACAAAAGGGGATACAGAGGCTCTGGAAGTGATGGCTGGAAGGTAGAGCTCCGTGGTGCTGGTGGAGATGAACCTTGCAGAGGGAGTTCTGAGGGTTTGTTAAGCTTAGAATCCACACAATGAAAGGAAGGTGTGAATCGTGGGTCACAGTGTTCAGTCCTTTCTGTGGCAAACACAGCACAGAAACCCCTCCAAAACTGAACAAGCACCAGCAGAAAACTGGGAGCTGAGGACTGGAAATCTGCAGGAAAGCTTTGCTTTAATAATTAAAAACATGTCCTGTGCAGCGTGCTCAGGCTGTAGCTCTCTACTTTTTTCTACCTCCACTCTCTTATAATCTTATTTGTCTACTTATGCATCCATTAGTTTGGGGTTTTTTAATCACCTCAGCAATTTTATTCTCTTGTGATCTCACAACCGTTTTTCTTTTCTTTAAATACTTTCTTCCACTACTGAGGCAACTAGTTATCCACACAAGTGCAGCACAAGGAGGAGGGGAGTTTCTTGCTGCACTTATTTGTCCGAACAATTTGCTTCACCTATCAGGTGAAGAAACTTTGCTGTTTGGTGAATGGGATGAGTAGATGAAGCCATCAGGCATCTCACTGGTGTTTTGTAGCAGAAAAAGCACTTTATAGTGATGGTAACTCCTTATTTACTTTGCCTCACTATGGCAGGCTGCAGTATCCACCTCCAAAATGACATTTTTGTGCATCTGTACCTCAAAAGATAACCCAAAGGAGTTCTAGATTCTTTATAAAAGGTTTATTGTCATCATTGCCTACTGCAACTTCCCCATTGGGTCTCTTTTTATCACTCAACCCAGGCAGCAGATTAATTCTATCCTAAATGTAAAATCTGATGATATTTTTTCCAGAAATCAAGACACTATCAGGGAATTTACTCCAGGGCAGTGGCTCTTGGCCCTGACTTTACAAAGAGTTTAGTTTAGAAAGGTTCCCAGCAGAATCTGCCTCTGTCCCCAGAATCTCTCAGTTGCTGGAAGGCAATGCCAGTGAGACGCTGTGCGTGGCAGTTGCTCCACAGCTGCTTTTAGGGTGAGAAATGACAACAGATGGAGCAGCTGTGGCAGAAACAATCTCCAGGGTGGAAAACTCATGTCTTCTTAGTGAGAGCTGATGAACTGAAGCTGGTGTCTGTGAGAGATTTTTCTCTGCTGTATAGGTAGAATCAAGCAGGGGATATTAAGTATGCAGTTTTCCAAGGGAACCGCTGAAGTACCAGACAAACAAATTAAGATGGAACAATGGATTCAGATGATGTGTTAAATATCATTTTTAGGTGGTGTCCTAGCACAGATACTTGGGAGGACTGTGTGGATTTATACGGATATCCTCAGTCAGCTTGGAGCCTCAGCATTGCTGTCACTGTGTTCATCCCTGCTTGTAAAAAGTGGAAACACATGAATGCTTTATTGAGCATGAATGTTTTACAAGAAACATGCTTCCTGAAACATTCCATTTGATAAAATAGAGATGATGGACAAGTTCCCAGTGACGCCAGTCTTCTGCAATCATTGTTCTGAAGGATAGATCTCCTTTAGGAGTTGCTGCAGCAGCGAGGACAGGCACAGCTGGGGAATATCCTGGTGCCTGCCTGTCTCCGTCTGAGGAGGACCAGGTTTGCAATATTGCAGCTCTCAACCAGAAGGAGCAGAGTGCCCAGGACAAGGAATTATTCAGCCTGACAGTCTGCAGAAGTCCATGAACTCAGACAAAGCTTAAAAATTAGATTTTTTACAGTAAAATCCATCAATACCCTGTGTACTTCCATCGTACCTCATACAAAAGATGCTGCACAGCAGCATTACCCCAGGGGAGCAAAACTGGCATCCTCACCATTGCATAATCACTGCTTTTTGTTTCCCCCAACAGACACTGATTTCCCACTCTTCCCTGGGTGATGAGTGCTGGAAAACTTGAAAAGGGGCAGAGATGTACCAAGCAGAAATAAACCCTCTGTTCTCTTTGGCTGGGCTGATGGCCCATGAAGGCATCCCTGGCTTTGAGAGGCTGGGCTTCAACTTACTGTCGTCAGCTGATCGTGTCACTGAGACTAAACCACTGTAGTTAGGTTTGTAGTGAGTCATTTCCGGGACATGTTTCATCTAGAATAGGTAAATATCCCTCCAGAGCCACAGTTACTCAGTGTTACTCATCACACGAAGCCGGGTTCAAGCTATCAGTACTACCGAAGCAAAACTGAAGGAACACAAGAAGAACTACGAGGAGGAAGATTTCTGACTCTTGTTTGAGGTCAGCAGCCAGTAAGAGTGTCGTGATGAACCAGAATGACACAGAACTGGAATGGGAGCTGAAGTTTGATTGCCACAGTGGATTGTGTCTGGTTGCTTCAAGTTCTTATGATTCCTACAAGCAAAGCTGAACTAGACCAGTTGCCAAAACTCATGGTCATGAGCCCTGATAACCCAGTGTATTGTGCTGAAGAACAACTGATATAAAGGGACCTTAAGGCAAATTAGTGTTCAAATACAAATCACAGCAATTTTAGAATTAAAAGGAAGTGGGAGGATTAACTCTGCCGCAAACAAAAAAGAGGAAGCACCTGCAGGTATGAAGCATTTTTTATTTTTGTGATTCTTAGCGAAGGATAAATGTTTCTTTCTGAATATATTGAATGGTTTTTAAATGTATAAATTAAGAAAGGGGGTTAAAGAGAGGGATCTATTCCCACAAAAATGAACAAAGTCAACCTCCTAAATAAAATAATTTTTACAAGTATGTTACAAAGAACTAGAACAGATGCAGTAGAATGAGCATTTCCTAGAATATCACTGAAAGCACAAGCAGAATGTCCGGGATATGATCTTAAGTACACAGTGATTATCAATTCCTTTTATGTTTCAGTTATCTCAGACTCATTTGCTCCATTATGCCTTTAGAATAAATGCACTTGGTGAAAGTCCTCTGAGACTTAATGAATCTTGAGACCAACTAATGTCTGTAACGAGTGCTTTCCTTTCAGAACCACTACCATGGGCAAAATTCATAGAATCGAAGAAGGGAAAATTAGTTTTGTTAGAGAAACAGGTCAAAGAATATAACACACTTACTTGCAAAAGCAATGTGGAAATTAAATAAATTAATGGTATCTGGAAATTGAGGCAGTAACACAGGTTCAGCTGTAACCACCTTCTGCATATGCTGCGAATGACAGTTCTTTAGAAGGATTTAGATGTGCAGATAGAACAGTACTGAGGGGGTGAGGAAGCTGGTTGCCTTCAGAGGTGCTGATGGCAACATCACTGATGGGTGGACTCACGGATTCATCTCTGTGATTTCTGTTAGTGCGCCAAATAAGACACCTTTGGATGGTGACAGAACTATAGAATGAGTTGGGTTGGAAGGGACTTAAAGTTCGTCTTGTTCCAACTCCCCTGCCATTGGCTGGGACACCTTCCACCAGAACAGGTTGCTCAGAGCCCTCTCCAAACTGGCCTTGGACACTTCCAAGGGTGGGGCAGCCACAGCTTCTCTGGGCAGCCTGTGCCAGGGCNACTAGAACAGATGCAGTAGAATGAGCATTTCCTAGAATATCACTGAAAGCACAAGCAGAATGTCCGGGATATGATCTTAAGTACACAGTGATTATCAATTCCTTTTATGTTTCAGTTATCTCAGACTCATTTGCTCCATTATGCCTTTAGAATAAATGCACTTGGTGAAAGTCCTCTGAGACTTAATGAATCTTGAGACCAACTAATGTCTGTAACGAGTGCTTTCCTTTCAGAACCACTACCATGGGCAAAATTCATAGAATCGAAGAAGGGAAAATTAGTTTTGTTAGAGAAACAGGTCAAAGAATATAACACACTTACTTGCAAAAGCAATGTGGAAATTAAATAAATTAATGGTATCTGGAAATTGAGGCAGTAACACAGGTTCAGCTGTAACCACCTTCTGCATATGCTGCGAATGACAGTTCTTTAGAAGGATTTAGATGTGCAGATTGAACAGTACTGAGGGGGTGAGGAAGCTGGTTGCCTTCAGAGGTGCTGATGGCAACATCACTGATGGGTGGACTCACGGATTCATCTCTGTGATTTCTGTTAGTGTGCCAAATAAGACACCTTTGGATGGTGACAGAACTATAGAATGAGTTGGGTTGGAAGGGACTTAAAGTTCGTCTTGTTCCAACTCCCCTGCCATTGGCTGGGACACCTTCCACCAGAACAGGTTGCTCAGAGCCCTCTCCAAACTGGCCTTGGACACTTCCAAGGGTGGGGCAGCCACAGCTTCTCTGGGCAGCCTGTGCCAGGGTCTCACCATCCTCATCGTAAAGAATTTCTTTATAACATCCAATCCAAATCTACCCTTTTTCAGCTTAAAGCCCTTCCCTTTTGTCCTATCCCTGTATGTCCGTGTGCTTGGTTGCTGAAACCAAACATGTGCCCAACTCCTCCATCGTGTGGCCTCGTCTGTCCAATCCATCTTCATGGGCTCTGCTGAATTAGAGTTTCTGATTCCCACTTGAAAATCACCAAATGAAAAATTTGTTATGTGAACTGTCACAGTATAAAGTCCCATAATTTTATCAATCAAGAATTTGCAGCTTTGTTACACCCCAGCTTTATGTAGGACTTTTAATCACATCCTGGAAAACTTTCAAGGTTTCCCCCTCACAGTGTGCTTAGAGAAACATTTATTTGGCACTTGGTGGGAAAAAGAAGACTGAGACTCCGAAACTCAGGACTTTTCCAAACAGCTGATTAATGACATCTTGTCCATGAGTGGGCAAAAGCTTCTCTTGAATCAAAAACTCGGTTAAAGGCAGGAGTTAAGAGCTGCTGCCTTTCTTGGATGCCTTGAGACGATATTACAGATCCAAGCTTCCTTTTTTTTCATGTATTTAAAATCTGCCCATTTACAGCAGGACATTGGCCTTGGCTTCCATAACTTTGAATCAGGGAGTGGATGTAGGCTGCAAGCTAATGGAAAGAAGCAGCACAAAAATGAATAGTAATTAACTTTTCACTTGGGCAGTGATATTTGTACTAATCTATGATACTGGAGAATTTTTTCCTGTCCCAAGTATTGCTGTAATGGATGTAAATAACAGAAACTAAACTCCTTCTCCATATTTGTGAGGTATTCCCTGGTAATGTGTTTCTCCAGCTGCCCTCAGAACCAGGACGATTTCTTTGAAAATCTGAAACTGAATTAATGATGCAAGAAGGGCAAAAAGGACGAAGGACATTCCAGTGGCTTGCTTTCTCAGGCTCCTTAAGAGAAAGAAAGAGAGGCAGAGAGGCAGAGAGGCAGAGAGGCAGAGAGGCAGAGAGGCAGAGAGACAGAAAGGAAGGAAGGAAGGAAGGAAGGAAGGAAGGAAGGAAGGAAGGAAGGAAGGAAAGGATAAAACCAATTATTTCCATTCCCATGACATACTGTAAAATGTCACTCATTGGGGCATACATGCTATACTTGGGTCAAATTTTGATAAAATCCTCAAGACCTGGCAGTTCTTCCACAAAAGGAAACCGGTAGCTCTCCATCTCCTACCTCAACTGAAATACACAGATTGAAGGAGAAGGGGTTAAATCCTATGGTTCAAAAATAAATTAATATGATCTCAGTATAACTTGTATCCTACCAAAATGGATAACTGGATGGGAAATGAATATGCAAAGGGTTGCAACAAAAGAACTTTTGGATTGAGGGCTTGTTTGGAGTCCAGCAAAGTCAGGCTGTCTTCTGAGATCCAGATCTTGGACCAACTTTGGTTTTTTTTTTTGACAAAGCTGGTATTCCTTAATTTATCTTTTTGTTATCTCTCTCTTTACTGAAATTGTAAAAGATGCATTTGCTTAAAAGTTATGAACCACAGCATAGGTGATTTAAAGACAGACTTTGATGTTTGGAACAGGTATGATTGTTACAGCTCAGAGATGGAAATTTTATTCCAGTCCTTCCCTTCCAACATGGACTATGTACTAAAAAAACCCTCATACTTTTGTGTTCTTTGAGAAAACTTTGCAGAAGCAAGATAAGTAAGTGTCATGATAATAATAAATAAACAAAGAAAATGAAACATCTGACAACTGTGCACCACGGCCTTTATAAAATAAAAAAAGCCTTCAAACAACCCGGGCCTCAGCTGCATTATTTCTGTCAAGAAAAATTCTGCCCTTCTCTTTCACTCTTCTTTTATTAAAAGGAAACTGAAGTGTATGTACACCCAGATAAACATTTTCAAAATTCTTTCTCTTGCTAAGTCTGTTTTTTAAGGTTTTTTTTTGTTCTCTGTACCACATGCAACAAAGTGCTTTGAGAGACTTAGGAATGTTCTTAAAGTTAAGTGTGTCTTAAACAGAATTGTGCTCAAAGGAGGTGAAATAAGCTTCTGTTCGTGCTGTCTTGAATTGGACCTTTGACTATCCATATAGAAGTGTAGAGTAAAAATGTCATTTTTTACAGAGTGCCAAATGATTAACGATTGGGAAGAGGGTGAGGATAGGAGATGGGATCTGTTACAAATTACCAGTATAAGAGAAATAACTCATTCCTTTACAACATTTGCCTCTAAGGTGACTCCAGCTTCTCATTTTCTAAGAATCTAAAAGGGAAAAAGCCCACTTTAGAAACAACAGAAGCAGAAAGAAATAGAAAAAGGAAAATAAAGATCTCCTTTTAGGTTATTAATGTTGGTAGGGTAAAAAAGTGCTTGGAGACATGGTTTGAAATGCTATTTCATTACCTGCACTGCTTACTTACTACCTAATCCATGTACTTATTTATCTGGATTTGAGAGAAGCTGACAAACTCGAGGCGATATTAGAATGCAACAATGCTCCAATTAGCCCTGACAACATTAATAACAATGATGTGCAACCTGTATCTGTTAAATATTTCACCATCTTAAATTAAGTTAATTGAAATTAATCAGCAGCACAGTGAGGTTAACAAAAGCTGAGAGAAATTTTTAAGGGATATGATGGATCCATGCACTCACAGACTTCACCCAAGAACAAAACACACATCTACATATACATGAAGTGACCCAAGACAATTAAGAGCCAGGAGGACGTTTTTTTTTCTCGTTTTAATAGGATGTAGTGGATAAATAGTGCAAGAATTGGATTGATTGCTTCCATGCAGTATCCCAAGGGAGCTGACTATAATATCTTTCTATCCACCTGCATAAAGATAAATATCCAGGAAAGAAAAAAACATTTGTCCGTGTCAACACTTAATTAATGTCAGCTCTGGATAGCGAAACAGCCTGCTTTGTTCTCCAGATTTTACTGGGCTCTGCATTTTGAGCAGGGATTTTCTTTCCCATCTTTCTCTGTGGCTGACACGTGCTGCTAATGGATGCATTTTGCGTGATCTCTCTCTTCCATTCAGAAAGAACGTCTCTTGGTTGGAAAAGACCTCTTAGATCATAAATTCCAACCATTAACCCAGCACTGCCCAGCTCACCACAAAACCATGTCCCCAAGGACAAAAATAATGTTTTTTTTAACAGGGATGGAGATTCCACCACTTCCCAGGGTAACCTCTTCCTCATTTTGCATGTGGAAGTTCCTAGACTCAGCACGTCATGTCTTGATTGAATTACTTAAGAAGCTGGACCACAACGTTTAGAGTTGGAACTGGAGCTTTTCAACCCCTGTTGACCTGTTATGTCAAGACACTGATCTTATCCTAAAAATACCAAGCCAAAAAACCCCTAAAGAGTGGCTGAAAAAGAGAAATTGGAATTGCAGTAGCATTCTTATTGGCTTTATCCTGATGCCTCTCATTCTTCTGTCTTCATTTCTTCTCTTTTACAAAACTGCACATGAACTTTGGCTCAGTCTATTTTAAGCAGTCACGTGTGCCAGCAGTGTGAGCGCTCAGGTCAGCAGAGGAGCCTTTCGAAGCTGACATGGTGAACTCTGATGAGACCATCAGAAGCAGCTTCCCTCTCTCCTGCTGATATACGGCGTGCTCAGCTGAATTTGACACGGATTACCAGGTTATAATTCGTTTAGATGTTGGTCGAGGGATAGTTTCCGACGTTTAGAGAAATAAATCTTCAGAAATCTGAGAAAGATCTAACATAAAACCAGCAAGGCATGAAGGGGTATTAACACATGTGTGTGTGTAAGTGGATATAGTTTAATCAGAGTGGGGATGCCAAATATCCAACTGGCCTGGAGCAACAGTACAGTCTAACTTGGTGTGGCTTCAGGGAAAGAGTAAAAAAAATCCATATTGATTTTTAATAAACCCTGTGAAAGATGTTCTTTAGCTCCATTCCCTCAGCACGCTTTCCCAGAAATAGATTCAGATGTTGGGGTTTCACTCGTTTGTGTCTGAAGGCCAATATGTTCTTGAGCTAAAAATGAAACAGCAGGTGCTGACTCGAAGTGATGCGTTGCTAAAATCTGGAGAGTTGGATGTTGTCAATATTCAGCAAACACATACAAACAAGAAAAGCAAAAAAAAAAAACAAATGAAGGAGAAAGAGAAGACACTAATTAGACATAACACCCTTTTGACAGCCCTTTAATGGACAGGATCGATTAAACAGACGTTATTAACTTATCACACCCAATTCCCATTTCCAATTTACAGGTGGAGAAAGCACGGCACTAATCAGTGTCACCACATCCCCACTGGGGGGTTGAGGTGTTTGGCCTCGACTCCCTCCTCTGTAGACACATGTTCTGTAGAGATTTTCTTCTTTTCCACTGAGCAACCTCCAGATTTACAGAATTATAGAATCGCAGAATTGTTTGGGTTGGAAGGGACCTTAAAGTTCATGCAGTTCCAAATCCCTGCCATGGGCAGGGACACCTTCCACTAGACCAGGTCTCTCCAAGCCCCGTCCAACCTGGCCTTGGAGAGGTCCAGGGATGGGGGGTCCATAACCTCTCTGGACAATCTGTACCAGTGTCTCACCACCCTTATAAAGAATTTCTTCCTAATATCTAATCTAAATCCATCTCCAGTTTAAGGCCATTACTCCTTGTCCTGCCTCGTCCTTGTGAAGAGTCCCTGTCCAGCCCTGGGTGTTGCAAAGCTGTGACTGATGCACGCCGGGCAGTCAGAGATCAGACAGAGGGATCCAAAATGCAACAAGATCCCATTGTACAGATAGACATGGGAGAGAAATGGAAAGAAAACAAACAAACAAACAAAACTACACCAGGGAATGATTGTTTATGCTCCTCTCCTTCCTGCTGGGTTTTCTCCTCATTTCCATCTTGATGGGATGGCATTGTTTTGGAGATCAGACCTCTCTCCTTTTCCTTCTTGTGAGCAGTGAACTGTACAGGGACATGGTGGGCACAGGGCACCAAGGACCAGGCGGTGTGAAATAATCTCCTAATTGTGAGGTTTTGGAAGAGTTAATATCAGGAGGACAAAAACCCAATATGTCCCCAGTACAATCGTAAGAAATGTCATAAAAGTGGGTTTGTCAAAAATTCATATTATTATAGATACCTAATAGGAAAACTGGAAGCTATCTGAAGCTCTGCTGCTTTTTCTCTTTATATTCTGGCAAAATTTGCTGATGCTATAATTTCAGACCAAAATACTTCACCTGTATGAAAATCACCTGACATCTCACCTATTATAATCTTCTAAAGGAATTTTCTTCCAGGGACTGCTATTAGTTATTTTTAAAGATTAACTTTCCTTTTTTTTAGCATAAATCTTTTGCTTAGGAGGTTCCTATATTTTCTTATCTTCACAGTATAGTTTTTATGTAAGTTTTATATAAGCAGTATAGTTTTATACAAAAAAGACCTTGTACCTTCAAGGAAGTTAAAGTTTTTATGAACTTCAGTGTTTTTTAAAATCTATTTCTATTGCAATTTAAATTCTTCCGTTCTTTGTTTATGCCTTAGCAGGTAAGTGAACAGAGGAAGACTGAATAGTCTGAAATTTGTTTATTCCCTGTATCTCATGACTAACATTTTCTTTTTCTAGTAAATGTGTATGTACAGAGGAGTTGTTTTTCTTTATTTGTGTCTTTTTTCTTTTTCCAATTATTTTAGCATTGTTAGTATTTGGTGGCCTGATGACTTCCTGTGATTATACCAGGGAGACTTAATTCCATGAACATTTTGAAAGAAGATGTTTATGTAATTTAAAACAGCAGCCATCTTTACTTGAAAGAAGAAAACTCTACAGTTCCTGACTGATTTTCTCAAAATATTTTTACATCTCTCAAAATCAGGCGTAAATTTAATTCTGATGTGTTGTATTTTGGGCTCTTCTCTAAGAAAAGGATCAGAACTGTAGATTAGGTTTGAAAACAAAGACAATATTATATAAGCTGGTAGGAAATTATCACAAATTTCCTTTGAATTCTTTGTCAAAAACAAAATCCAGTAGAAAAATTTTAATGTTCTGGACATCTTTAGAGAAAAAGAACAACAAGATGTGAGATAAATAAATATAAATAGGTCCTGGGATCAGATGTACTTAACTCTTCCGTATATAAATTATTCACTTTCTGCAGTTCTTGCTCACTCAGAAATATTTTGGTCGCTCCGCACTGGGGTGGCCTCACCTTTAATATTGTGTGTGGTTTTGGGCACCACAGTTCAAGGAAGATATTAAGCCGTTAGAGGGCATCCAAAGGAGGGTAATGAAGGTGGTGAAGGGCCTTGAGGAGAAGCTGTGTGAGGAGTGGCTGAGGACGCTTGGTCTGTTCACCCTGGAGGAGACTGAGGGGAACCTCACTGCGGTCTGCACCTTGGGCATAGGTATCTCAGGATAACACCTGAGACAACTTTGGGATGGGGACATGTCACTCCAAACAGAGGTATTTTGCCATGGTTCCTGATTCAACAGCAGAACATCCTCCTTTATCTGCCTTGGTTTTCAGCTGCTGTGCGTGGTTTATCAGCTGGAAAGTACCACTGAGTTGCCTCCCCTGCAGAACAGTCTGGCTGTGTCTCCACTCTGCTCCATCCCCTGCTGAGTCCCCCTTAGACGGTGTTTTTGGGAGGTCGGGTGTGCTGACCCTGCTCCATCCAGGGAATGCAAACTGTGTTTTCCACTGTATATTCTTATTTTTTTTACCCCCAGTAATTTTGCCAAATGCTTTGTGCCTGAAGGAGCCTCTGGGATCCAGACCAGTGCCTTAGATTTTTGCATAAAATATTTGTCTTTCCATTAAATTGTCCTCCACAGCTTTTTCGAGGAAGGTGGGTGGCAGGGGAAGAAGAGACAGCAGGAAGGAGGTGAAGTCAGGAGACACACACAGACAGTGAGGAGAACAGGATTATACTGATTTGGCAGCAGAGAGTTAGTGAATTGAAAGAAATGGCATTAAGCACGGATTGATTAATGGCAATGACAACAGAGACAAACAGCTTACAGGCTAAATCCTCTCCTCTGTGCATTTCACTGCTCTGTGCTGCACAGAGCAGGGGTGTCACTGCTCCTGCCTGGTGCCTCTTTTTTGCCTCCTTTTTCAGCTGGAGGGATGAGCAGTTGTGGGCAGAGACGAGGTGGCAGCACTCATTCAGCAACGGCTCCAGTGGGCCACCTCACAACTAGAAGGACTTTGAGAGCCTGGAGTGTGTCCAGAGAAAGACAACGGAGCTGGGAAAGGGTCTGGAGCACAAGTCTGATGAGAAGCAGCTGAGGGAGCTTGCGGGGCTCAGTCTGGAGGAAAGGAGGCTCAAGGGGGACCTTCTCACTCTCTACAACTCCCTGACAGGAGGGTGTAGTCAGGTGGGGGTCGGTCTCCTCTCTCAGGTAATAAGAGACAGAACAAGAGGACGTGGCCCTAAGTTGTACCAAGAGAGATTTAGGTTGGATATCAGGAAAAATTTCTTCACTGAAGGGTGATCAAGCATTGGAACAGGCTGCCGAAGAATGTGGTGGAATCACCATACCTGGAAGTGTTCAAAAAACATGTGGATGTGGCACTTGAGGATGTTATTTAGTGGTGAGCGTGGTGTTGGGTTGACAGTTGGACTCGATGATCTTAAAGGATTTTTCCCAACCTTAACAATTTTGATTCTGTGATTCTATTTCTTCCTCCGCATCCGAAGGAGTGGTGGAAGAGGATAAACAAAGTCATAGATAGGAAAAATCACATGGGACCTTCCAGTGCCACCCTACTACAAATCCCTTTCTGTTGCACTGTGATTTTGTCTTATTTGTTTTATTTATGATGCGGTGGCTTGAGCAAAAAGAGAAAAAAATACTCTAAACCAAAGAATGTAACAGCCGGAGGAGGTGTCTCCAGCTTTTCAGCCCAGCTGCAGGTGAAAAGGTATCTCTGCCTGCATCAGACATATGCATGTCCATGTTTACATTCATAACTGCACTAGATGTTTATAAGTAATAATATTATGTGAAATATACTGTATCATCTAGAGGATACAAGCTATGCAGCCCTAATGCAGTTGTCAAAATAAATGTCAATAAATACCAATATATAAAAATTTTCCTTATCTTTGAAATCCTGCACCCATAATGTGTTTCACTGGAGTTTAGTTAGAGCGTGATGCATTTTTCAATGTAAAAAGCACTTTTACTAATATTGAATCAGGGACTATTTATCAGGAAGTAGTCAGGATAGCTATAACTGTTTATTGCATTTGTGGTATTGTGGCTCATAAAAAAAAAATAGTTAACATCAAGTCAGGATAATATTTAGAAATGAGAGTATTCATTAGAAGTCAGCAGAATGTTTAAAATCCTCGAGAATGCTGATTCTGGGTCAGAGCTCTCACCAGCACTCACTTAACACACTTTGGCAGTTGGAAAGTGGAGTGTCTCTTGCAGCTACTCGTCCACACGCCTTTGGCACAGAGACACAGAGATCTCCAGAGCAAATTCTGCTGCGTCCTTTCTGTGCTGAAAATGTAAAAATTAATTTGCAGGGCTACATTAGATGAAGTATCTCATTTTCAGAGTGTTAAACAGAGGTCAGAAAAATCCTGCCCACAAATCAGGAAAATAAAAAACCAAACACCAAAACATCCAACTTCTCAAGTTTTAAGTTCTAGCTAAAGAAATTATTTAAAGTTATAACCATTTGCTCTTAATAAACGAATTTAAACCTGGAGTTCAGTTTTCTCAGTATTTACTCTGTATTTACTGTGAGTCTGCCACAGTTTGCAGAACTACCATTTTCCATGGTCATTTATGGAAATGTGTGGAGATTTTTCTTAAGAATAAATTTTGTTAAGAATAAATAATTAAAAAGGAAAAAGGAATCTTAAAATCCATCTGACCTTATTGCCTCCTGGAATTCCTGTGAGCTGAGAAACATTTCTGCTTTGTTTAGGAGTCTTAGATTTTAACTATTTAAAGGTCCAGTCAAACAGATCCATGGAAAAAGGACAACAGAGTTAGATGAATGCCAAAGTAAACCAAAAATGCTTTAGTATTGAAAACACTATAAAAATGAAATTATGCTGAAGAGAAAAAAATATATAAACATATTTCTGAACATTCTAAATATTTTAGATATCTATAAATATTCATTATGCATCCATCCCCAACACATATTTTAAACCCAAAGTCTCTGCTTTCATTAAGTGAATGCTACTGGAGATAGAAGTATGCTTAAAAGAAACAGGACAATTATCATTGGACCAGCTGTGGTGATAAATCACAGCCAGGCAGGGAGATTAGGTTCCAAAAATGGAAATAAATGCACATTCACTCTGGAGTTCCGACAGAGAAAGGAAAGCAAGGCAGAGAACAGAGGTTTGAACACCAGTGCTGCACAGCTAAAGAACAGAAAACAGAACTGCAAAATGATGGACAGATTTTACTTCAGGCTGCTTTGGACTTTGACATTTTTGCAAGCAGAAAGGGAGGACAACAGTTTAAATTAATTAGTCCTTTAAATTACAATAGCAGCTCAGGACTCCAGGCTATGCACTGTGAATCCCTTTCTTGTGCCATGTTGTTTTTTTTGCTTTTCTGCCAACCACCGTCTCTTGTGTGAAAGTAATTTGCTGGCAGAGCCCCTCGTTCTGTGTTAGAAAAGAAAACTTCCTAACCCAGAGATGAGTTTCCGAGCAATCACCCCTTAGTAAACTTTTCACCACTTTTACTATACTGATTAATAGTATGATATTTGTAAAAAGGAAAAAAAACCCCAGACACCTGATCCAAACAGCAAAACGGCTGCTAGACGTGGTTGGAAACCATCGAAATTTGTCTTAAAATCATTATTCCTCCTAATCTCCTTCTTCTCTGCCAAAGTTTTTATTTTCCATGAGCTTCTTTAGCATGTCTCATGGTGATTCCTTGCTTGTGTTTGATAAGGTGTAGGTTATTTGAAGTTCGCATTATCTAAACCAAAATGTGGTCATCTAATGTGTAAAGCAGGTACAGCAAGGCATAGACTTTCCCAAATAATGATCATCTCTACATCAAAGAAAAAACAACAGTCAAAAAAGAGAGTGAGATAGAGAATTTATGGATCTGATCCACTGGGCCTTCCAAAAGAGGCAGCCAACAGATGCAGAAGTTTGTGCCAAAGGACGCAAAGAAGGGGTAAATCTTTGATTGATTGCGGTGACTGGGAGCTGTGCTGAAAGACCAGGAAAGAAAATATCATGCCCATCTTCACAAAGGGCAGAAAGGAGGACCAGGGAACAGCAGGCTGGTCAGCCTCACCCCAGTTCCTGGGAATGTGGTGGAGAAGTTGATCCTGAAAAGCATTTCAGGCACATTAGGGATAAGGAAATGATCAGAGGGAGAGCATGGCTTCACCAAGGAGAAGTAGTGCTTGACCAACATGATAAACCTCTATGATGAAGTGGCTGACCTGGCGAAATGAGGTGAGAACAGTGAGCAGATGAGGGGAGAGGAGAGGATATCTCCTGCCTGGGCTTCAGGGAGGCCACTGACTCTGTCTCACATCAGAACCCGACAGTAAAGGTGTTGATACACGGGCAGAGAGGTGGACTGAGATGGACATGGAAGGTGGCGATCAGAGGGGCAAAATCTACTTGGGTCATGGATCCCAGGGTCAGTACTGGGTCCAGTCCTGTTTAACAACTTCATGAATTATCTAGATGATGAGGAAGAGTGTCCAGCCAGCAAGCTGAACGACGACGCCAAACTGTGGAGTTCACTAATTAGTTTACAGTCATATCTAATAATAAATACCTAGAGAAACATAAATAAACTTACATTTCCCTGCATACTCCGGCAGTTTCTTGACACCTGCAACTGTGGCATTGCTTATTTTGGTGAAATTCAGATGTCCAGATTTCCTTTAAATCTGGGCCTCGCTGATCTGTTGAGAAAGGACTTTTTCTGAGGCAGGATCATCATGACTTGGAAAGGCTCAAAGTGACACAGTGCAGATTTATCAGCTCACCTGCACTTCTGGGGATCTCCATCATTTATGAGATCATTGTGAGAACTGAGAAATTTAGGAAATGCCAGAGAGGCAAATGACTGTGAAGAAAAAACTCAGCTGGAAAAGTACTTTTAAAACTCCCTTGGCATTTGGATTTCAAAGTTACAAATTTTATTAAGACACAGTTGAAACTCTGTCACAGAGGATTAAAAATAAATAGCAGTTTTCATCAATGCAGTTCTGTGATTCAGAAGTTATGATTCAGATGGACTGATGTTTCTTTTCTGGAACCTAATTACTATCATTAATGCTAACAATGATAATTAACAAGCAATTTTCTCATCTATCTAATAGATTTTTGCTGCATTTGGAAATACTGTGAAAAAATCAATCTAGTTTTTGAAAGCAGACAAAGGTCATCTGAAATGCAAAGGCATATGTTTAATCAGAGTATTTGGGATTTTTGTCCTGATCAGACATTTCTAAAACACTTGATAGTATTAAAGGCTTATGATAAGCACCTTAAAAGTTTTGGCAAGATGGATTGGATCCTGAATATTATATTAGGTATGTGATAGGTCAATAAATAAATATATTAAGAAATACAATCAAGTAAATGCTACTGTAGGGAAAAGAGATGTTTAGTAGCTTGTTAAAGAAGTACAGGCTACTGGTTTCTTTTTAGGGGAAAAAAAAAAGCAATATTTTTTCACATCAAAAAGTAAATTTACAACTTCTAAACCAAGTGGAAGCAATTTCAGGAGGTTCATTTTCTTATGTCAGGAATGGCTTGAACTATACAAAGTTAGTAATGCTTGAGATCCTTTTCTATTTTCTTGATGTGATAAGAATCCTCCTTTTGCCATACTTTAATATCTTTCTCTTCAGAGATTTGTTCCTGACATGGATAATGGAGTCCTTGAGAATTACAGTCGTGGATAGTAGGGTTAAAAAGTGAAATAAGGTGTCTCTCTATGCAGTGCTAGAAAATGAGTGAGTCCAATTTCCCTTAATGAGAATGTTCTTTTTATGCCACAAAATCGATGCCTGCTGCCAGGTCTGACTCTGACATCATCACCGTGGGACAAAAATGATGGAACATCTTGTAGGCCACCAGTTGTCACTGTGGTGCTGGCCATGGGTCCCGTGGGACAGAGGAATGGGATTGACAGTGCTGGTCACGAGTCGCAGACTTTGGGCAGCCTTGGTTTACATCCTTCAGCTCTAACAGCAATTTGTTAACTGGCCAGGTGTCTATAGCTGGTCTGTTCTTCAAGTGTTTGTCTTCGCATGGTGTGACCACAGTTTTGAACTTGATGGTGTTCTGGCAGGCCAGTCCAGGTCCCTCTGGATGCCATCACTTCCCTCAAGCAAATCCCCTGCTCCAGTTGGCGCTTGCAGGGCTGTAACATGTTGGATTGACTCCCAGCAAACAGAAATTTGCTGTTCTGTTCCATCGGTTTCCTGTGGAGACTTGTGGGTGACTCAAATGTCCTTTTTCCCTGAGGTTTGTTCATTTCGAGTGATGTGAATCCCCTGCAATGAGACCAGTCACTGAGAGATGAGATTATCCTTTACTAAAAACACTATGAAGAAAGTGGTTGTAGAGCTTTCATTTCAGAAGGAACAGCAAAGCCCAACCAGTCCTGGACCGTTAGCAAAGATGACAACAAAAAAATCTGCTGCCTTTACTGAATTTTCCCATCCCCAAAAATATTTCTGTCAGGTTTGGGGTATATTTTAATTTATATATCTGTTCTCTCTCACAGAAGTACTTGTGCAACTGAAGAAGTTGGCTCCTTCTAATGATCTACAGTTGCACCTTGTGAAAATACATTTGCAATTTGGCTCCTGAAACATGGATCTAGTGATCCTGCCAACACAAATATCCTTTGCTGTCAAACATTTTCATCCTCTGGAGAGTGGAACACCTGCACAGCCACTCAGAAGGAAAAAAAAAACGCTTTGCAGTGGTGCTTCCTTTTGCTTTCAATTTTTCACTTGAATTTCATTTAGCAATTAGCTGAGACAACCATAAAATGCTTTTAAATATTGGCATTATGTATTAACTTGTACATTCAGGGCCAAATTCCCAGCTGATGATTTACACCTGCTGGATGAGTGGCCTTGGGCATTGCCTTGATAAAAGGCTCTTGTCATCTCTTTCTAGGCCACAGGGTTTGGGCTGCAGTCCTTCGACATGAGCCAGGCTGGCAACGTGCCCCCTCCTGTCTTTGTGCTGAACCAGAGACCCAGGCCAGTGACAGAAACCAGGAATGTGGAGAAATGCTGTAAGAACTGCAAGTGATAGTTGTGAATTCCCATTTTTTTTCAGAATTAAACCTTGGGGCAACCATATGTAAATTCCTGAAATGTGGGTTTTCACTAGTGCTCTACTCAGTCGTCAGACTCGGAGTGCTCTTCAATTTCTTCAAGAAAGAAATATTAAAGCAGGTGAAAAGAAGGGATTATGAAATATGATAGATCAAAAGCCACTATGATGAGAAAATATTGGCTTATTCTCCCAGAGAATTCTCTGTATTGCTGAAGTTTTATTTATCGATATGCTATCCATGATACAGATATCTACATATGTACAGAGACAGTAATCATATATTATATAATGTAATATTATAAATAATTTAGTATGTTATCTATATCTTATAGTGTATGTATGGTATATATGTCATAGAATCATAGAATAACAGAATCACAGAATAATAGAACGGTTTGGATTGGAAGGGACCTGAAAAATCATCTTACTTCAACCCCTCTCTATAGGCAGGGATGCCATCAGCTTGATCAGGTTGCTCAGGGACCCATCCAACCCGGACTTGAACATCTCCAGCGGTGGAGCATCCACAAGTTCTCTGGACAGTCTGTTCCAAAGTCTCACTGCCTTCCTGCTCTTACAAGGAACAGATCCACAGCTGTGGGTGAAACTGGAGCCAGTATCCAAATGAGCACTGGAATGTGGGAAGGGTAGATTATTCATAAGGATTTACTCAGTGTTATTTTTTCCACAACCACATCTAGATTGGGCAGGACGAGGCCGGCCGTGGGATTGGAGGGCAATATCACAACTCATAAACCTTTAAATGACGTGGGAGCAGGGTTGTGCACACATAACCAAAACGTGCCTTTGTTAAGACATTGGTGGGCGTGGTGGTTATTGTCCCCTCAGTATCATTGGAAAGGGGACAAGAGTTAGATTTTTATGTTTCTTGTGGGTCCCTTCCAGCTCCAGATATTCTATGATTCTCTGATTCCTTAAAAATGCCTGTCTTGAAAGTTTATTTTGCCATGAGTAAAGCCAGAATAACACTTTGCTATAACATCATGTAAACATTAAAGACTAAATCCTCAACTCATAAATATTTTGTTGAGTTCTCTTCTATGCCTGAAAGTTGTCTGTGGCAAAGTGGATTTAAGTGATTTCCAGCTTCCCCCACTCTCAATCATTTCTTCTTGTCCAGGACTGTATTTTACGAACTTATTGCTTATGTTAATGCAGCTATAAAACAAGTCAATGAAATAAGCTGGCTCTGAAAATCAGAGATTGCTGCATTTTTAGGGAATATGTGGGTGAGTGTTTTGTTTGTTTTTCCTCCCTTGCAGATGTTTAGTTAATTCAGTTTGCAACATGGCTCCATGAAGAAATGGGAATTAACCTGCTGCCTGCTGTCTGAAGGGACAAGAAGTTCCACCCTGTGAGGGTAGCGAGGAGATGCTGTGGATGCCACATCCCTGGAAGTGTTCAAGGCCGGGTTGGACGGGGCTTGGAGAAACCTGGGATAGGTGAAGGTGTCCCTGCCCAAGGCAGGGGGTTGGGACAAGACTGTTTTTAAGGTCCCTGCCAACCCAAACCATTCTGTGAATCTAGGATTCTCTGTAGGATAAAGGTAGGATTTTTTGAGACACTGTGTAGAGATAAAGGTAGGATTTTTTAAGACACTTTTCACATCTCCTTTCTGTTCTTCGCTTCTCTTTTTGAACCACAGTCACAATTTAGCCCCTTCAGCAGGAAGATCTACCCCAATAACCTTGGCTATTCAAATTCAGCAGTG
Source organism: Cnemophilus loriae (assembly GCA_013397755.1). Lineage (NCBI taxonomy): Eukaryota > Metazoa > Chordata > Aves > Passeriformes > Corvidae > Cnemophilus > Cnemophilus loriae. The sequence continues at coordinate 2,192,186 of VZTF01007968.1, read as the reverse complement.
ATGATCTCTTCCTGTTGGAATCAGGCACTGCAGGCTTCATGTCTTCACTGAATCTGTTTTACCTGATTTCATTATCTCTATCTGATTTCTCATATCTTGTTACAACAGCATAAAAATATTCTTCAGTTCCTGTTCAAGCTGTGCTGTGGCATTACTGACTGCCCGAAAACATCCTGCTGGAAGCAGCTACAGTTCTGCAGAACTAATAGAGAAAGATCAACATTACAAACAATAACCTGTTGATGTTGGAAAATAACAAAAAAATACTGAGTGACACTATTGGATCTTGGCTTTCAGCATCCTGCTCCTGAAGCTGACCAGCAGCAGGAATTTAAGGAGGAATTATTCCTTAGAAAGTGCTGTTTGTCCATACGGCCTCCCAGTCTCTAGTGCCTTGTAGCTCTTAGACTGCCTGAGGAGAGGCCTGCCGTGGATCTTGGTGGATTTATTTTACATACAATAAAATCAAAGAAAGCAATTATAGAATCAGTGGAGTTGGGAAAGAACTCCAAGATCATCAAGTCCAAAGTTTTTATTAATTTCTCCTTCTTTCTGAGGTTGGTCCGTAAAGACAGCGGAAAGGACATTCAGCTGTGTACAAAGCAGAAGCTTTCATATGATGGAGGGTGAAATAAAATCAAAGTTTAAATATTTTTCTTGAGTTTTTCCTCTATCTTCACTGTCATTTCCTTGCTTAGGGAACAGCCAATTCCCTTTCAAAGTTGGGGTTTAGCTGTCACAAAAACATCATCCTGACTGTTCTGAGTGTTCAGGCTAACCTAGAGCAGAGGCGGTGGATTTCGGGGGAAAGTGAGAGGGAAGGCTAGCCTTTTATGCTCATTAAACCTCCCCCAGACTCCTGGGTCTGACATGAAATCCCATTAAGAGGCACTCTACACACAGCAAACCAGGCAAACAGCATCCCTGCTCCCTCCTGCAGGGACGTGTCCTTGAGGAAGGTCGTGGGAGACACTCGTTTAAAGCTGGGGTGTTTTGTGCTCCAGCAGCCCAGGAAAGCTGCACCGTCTCTGCTCTTCCCAGCAGTTCCCAGTGGTGAGGAACATTTTGTTGTCCCCATGAATAAACACTGAGGATGGATTCCTGCTAAACAGCAAAGGCTGTCTCAAGCACAGGAGATCAAACCCAGCTTCTTCAGCTCGTGACTGGGTACAGGCTGATAAGTGTGAACAGTAAAGGGAAATATTGTAATTTGCAACAGATTTCTCCTTCCCTTTCCCTCATAGCCTAGAGATATATTTAAAAACAACAAATTTTTGTCGTTGTTGTTGTCTTTAATTACACTGATTCCCAAGGGCTGCTGTTTTACTGAAAAATAATCCTGTTTTGACAATGGAAGCTTAAGAGACTGGTGGAACAGATTGCAAACCATTTCCATGCCTGGTTTAACTGCTTGACTGCCAGCCTGTGGAACTAATTTTCAGGAGAAGTTTACTTGTACAACTCCCCCTATTTTCCCCTTACTATTGGGCCACAATGACATCAAAGGAAATGTCTTGGTTGTTGCTCTGCACAGGCACAGATGAGACACAGGGAGTGGGTAACTGACTGCAGAGAAGATGGTTTTGGCACTCCTCAAGGGGAAAAAAAGTGTGAAAGGATAGAAATTCAAACAAAATAATACTAATAAAACACCAAAACACAACACATTGTCTAAATTATTGCTCACACTTCCCCACTGACTGAGGGAGGTGGTGGAAGCAGAATGTCAGTTATAAAGAACAAATTTCATGTATATCTTTTGAATTTAGGTTCATTGCACTGAACTTTAGCTGGGTAAAGATATGCGGCCTAACTTAAACCTTAATCTAGTCCTCAGCAGCAGCTCACTGAAGGCTGAGATGGTTTCCACAAGACAAATGATGTGTTTACTGCTGGCTCTCTGCTCCAGAAGTGACCGTCTCTCTCCACTGATATTTGTGGGAGTTTCAGCTGCCCAAACACTTTGTATGAATTTTTTTTGCCCTGATAATGTGAAGGGAGCTGAAACTTTCCGTTAAGGTTCTGTGCTGATTTTGTGCACCTGGGTAGGGAGGGTGAATCTGGCAGTGACAGCCCAGACTGCACCTGGAGGAGCACCAAACTTCATCTTCACTCTTGTGCTGTAGAAATTGTGTCTGTGGAGTTCAAAATGAAAGATGAGCAACACATCAACATGGTGGTGAAGCAGAGATTCTGGCTGGGGTGGATACGTCAAGAAACTGATATTCAGTGTGTTATCATAAAAGCAGGGCTGACGTCAAGTGTGTAAAATTTAAGAGTATGTAAAACGTTCTCTAAACTCTTCTGTGTTCTGTCTGCCACAGAACTTTTTATGTTTAAAAGGTATGTGTGTATGTATGGGTGTGGTTTAGATATGGACAAAGGCCACACTTCTGAAAACCTCACGCGGTGTTACAGCAACCTGATGAAGACAACAAAGAAATGGATTCTGTGAAACTATGGCTTTTGAGGAGGAAAATAAAGTTACTCACGGGTTTGTCATCTTCTGCTCTCACAGTCCTTCTCTTCAACTCTTAATATTCTTCTTTTGTCCTCTCAAGGGCAGCAAAGTTGAAGTCAGAGGAGGTAAGAAAATCTAACTTCTGTGCTGTGTAAATAATGTGATGTTAATGCAGATTTAGTTTGGTTTTTGAATAATAGAAACTATTCTCACTCTATTCCACTTTCCTCAGCACCACAACACCTCTTTGAGCCTTTATCAAGGGTGGCAGAATGCTGATCTCTGAGCAGACATCACTGAAACATGATATAATGGTGATATTTTTCTCCCTGGTAGGGAGAAAAGTAAATTTTGAACCCCATAGGTTCTTTAGTCCTTTATCAACTTGTTTCAAACTCTCTAGCGTGCAAGGTGTGAGGACATGAGGCAGGAAGAACAATCATTTCTAGTGTAAAATTACTCAGAAACAAGGTAAAAATGAACACAGCAATGCACAAGTGTGCAAGGAATGTGTGTGTCAAGGGAAATTTCTGCCTTCTGATACCAGCCCCAAACAACCCATTCTTTGGCTGTAAACACTCTCCAGCTCCAACAACTATCAATCCGTATTTATGTTTTTTTCATTCTGCCTTGTGCCCAGAACTAGGAAAATATGAAAGTACCGTGTCCATTTGCTGAGGTCTTCCCCAGTGCAAAGATGATTTCTGGGCTATTTTCTTTTTTAGTTTCTTTGCCTCGCCACTTACTTTTCCTTCAATAGCCTCCTTAGTATTCACAGGTTTTTCCAGGATTATAATGGGCTTTTGAAAAACCTGCATCGTGAGAAGATGCCACTGAACATGACGTACACACCTATCTTTGACTCATGCATTTAAACGGGAGGAGGGTAGATTTAGATTAGATTTTAGGAAGAACTTCTTCCCTGTGAGGGAGGTGAGGCCCTGGCTCAGGTTGCCAGAGAAGCTGTGGCTGCCGCATCCCTGGAAATGTCCAAGGCCAGGCTGGATGGGGCTGTGAGCAGCCTGGGATAGAGGAAGGTGTCCCTGCCCATGGCAGGGGTTTGGAATGGGATGATCTTTAAGGTTCTTTCCAACTCAAACCATTCTATGATTCTGATTCATCAAGAGTTTCCAGAGACTGAACATATTGTAAAAGCAGGGCTGATGTCAGGACTGGCTTAAGAGTGTGGAAAACTCTTTCTAAACTCTTCTATGTTCTGTCTATCTCAGAGTTTTTATTTTTAAAAAGTAGGTACGTGTGTATGCATGTATGTATGAGCATGGTTTACATATGACTCAGTTTGATCTGGAAATTTAAACAGGGCTCCTAACTGTGAAAGAGGTCAAGTTTTAAAAGGCCAAGACTCAGCTTGTTCCCAAAACAGAACAGTGCAATACTGCAAGATGGAGCTTGAAGGGATTTCAAAAGGGGATGTGTGGCACATCACTTAGGTCTTGGTGACTTAGGACATCCCTTCAAGTTGCTGTCTGGCCAAAGGTGAAATATCAGAAAACTGTGTCTGGAACGTATAATGAGCTGAACAGTGAACTTTCATACACTCCCAGGAAAATCGAGAACTCCCCAAGGAGTATAAAATATTGTCAATGTCTACATTTTGTTACACCCCTGACTGCAGGATTCAGGTGAGCTGCTGCAATTCTCTCAGTTCGCACGCACAAAGCTTCAGAAGGCTGCTCCCTCAATTTCTTACTTTTAAAACTTACAAGAAATTATAAATGAAGATGACAATATCTCTTCCACAAAGGATTATATATTTCTCGTTAAACTTTAACTTCATTTAAAATCCATCCTTGATCCTCTTAAAGTATTTGCGTAAGTGAATGAGGGCTGTAAAACACGACTGAAGCTTTCCTCCTTGGGGATGTAGCTTGACCAATTTACATATTTATTAAATATTTTATATTTTACCAGATTGTATGCACTTCAAAATGTCACATCTTATTTTTGGTCTGAGCACTGCATAACCATTATGGCTATTTCCAGTCCCAGAAGAGGAAAAAAAAATAATCTGCACCTCCTGATTTGACCAGTTCTTAATGATTTAAGTTTTTCATTTCTATGTTTTACTCTGTTCTGCAAAATTTTAAGTTTTAGTGTTATGAAGTTTTACTAGTTCTGTACAAATTAATCTCCTGTGAGGCTACACGACCAACCTCTCATTTTTCCTCTGGAATGAGATTCAGCTTTCTAAGTATCCAAACTGAACTTCTGAACCTGTTTGATGGTTATTTCAGCTTCGAAGAAAATAAACACAAAGCTGTTGCAAACCAGAAATGCATATGAAGAAGTGCTTTTCCTTGTGGTACAAGGATCTATCAAAGCAGAGTTGATATTTCTGGTGTAATCCCTCCTCTCCCTCGTCCTCACGGTTCAGCTGCCAGCATCTGGAACAGAGACTTTTTCCTTTGTTAGTGTTGTACAAGACTAGGGCACACATGAGGTATCATTACTGGGGTTTCCTGGGAGCAGTTTGGAGTCTGGAGACTGAATGAATTAAGGCTCCAACAGGATCCACAAGATGAGGGCACACGCCCTGTTTTGCTGCTGGATTCCTGAGTGTTGTGGAGCAAACCCCTTTCCTCTGCATGTTCCCATTTCTGATGGAGCCAGCCTCCTTCACAGGGTGCTTTTAGGTGCAGCTGCTGAGAAGAGAGTTTGAAAAAAACAATAAATTATTTAGAAGTCATGGAGAATGTCTGTGGCTCTCTGTTCTGGCCACCTCTAAAATGTGTGACTTCCATGGGCGGAACCCTGAATCATAGGATCATAGAGTCACGGAATCATAGATTCATAGACTCGTAGAAGGGTTTGAGTCGGAAGAGACTTTCCAGACCATCTCGTTCCAATCCCCCTGCCCTGGGCAGGGACACCTTCCACTCTCCCAGGTCTCTCCAAGCCCTGTCCAACCTGTCCTTGAACACTTCTAGGCATGGAGCTGCCTCAGCTTCTCTGGGCAACCTGTGCCAGGGCCTCACCACCCTCAAAGGTAAGAATGTCTTCCTAATATCTAATTTAAATCTGCCTTTTTTCAGTTTAAAGCCATTCCCCCATGTCCTTTCAGGCCATGTCCTTGTTTAAAGTTCCTCTCCAGCTCTCTTGTAGCCCCTTTAGGTACTGGAAGGGTCTCTAAGGTCTCCCTGGAGCTTTCTCTTCTCCAGGCTGAACATCTCCAACTTTCCCAACCTGTTCCGTAGCAGAGGAGCACCAGCCCTTGGATCAACCTCTCTCATGTCTCTCCTTTGGACTCACTCCAATAGATCCATGTTTTTCTTCTGCTGGGGGTCCCAGAACTTTGTGCAGTGTATTAATTTTTTAGGATACATTCTTGGGGAAAAGAAAACAAAAACCCAAACCACAACACACCAATAAACAGATTTATAGATGAAAATATCTGAAAAGAGAGCACTTGCCACATTGTTCAAGTGATTAATTATTGTAATATATTGCCCTTGTCTACATTTTCAGGCAATGGATTTTTTGCATTATCCTTTCTGCAGAAGTCAGCATTATTATCATAACTTTTGCCTCCATCTGAATTTTTGCATGGCCCTGTCATGCAATTTCTTTCCTTTTCTTGATAAAATAAAGAGACCAAGCTGCTCTTTGAAGGAAAAGTCAGGTAAGGGTTAGACCCCACAACTGTTTCCTCAGCCTGGGTGAGGTAGGGACAAATCTTTTTCCGAGTCATATCTTCCCTGGAGAGAGTCCACATTATTCATCCTTTCCTCTTCATAGGTCCTCTGACAGCCTTATCAGTAAGAATTTCTTCCAGGTCACTGCACAATGAGCACAAAAGACAGTCTTTAAAACTCTACTAGAAGCAGACCATGCTAAAAATAGTCCTGCATTCTAATTGCTGGCTACGAACTATCTGCTGACCAACAATTGCTCCATCTGATCTGTGCTGTGTTGATTTCCCATTAAAATGTTAAATATCTTATAGGAGTTAGGTATGGATGTGAAAGAATTCCTGTGGGCTGATATCAGTGTCCATTCAGCCCAGGAGTGTGTCTTTAACAGAGGCAGGTGCTATTTCGACACATATCTGAGATTAAGCTCTATAATTTTTCTTGCGTTATAACCTCACATGAAATTGATGGTATTTCTTTTCTATAGATTTATAACCTTGTTATCGCTTGTCTTTAACTACAGATGCTGCATGACTTTGACTGGAGCTGACATGCATCTTTTAATACCAGGGTTAGTCAGGTGTGGATGCACACCCCTAGATGCTTCCAGCAATAAAAGTAAATTATATCCTAATTGGGCACAACTGGACACTCTCACAATATCAGAGCAAGTAAAAGGAAAGAGTATTTCAGCTGTTCCTTTCCACCACACCTTAATTTCCTTCAAGCTGATATGATGTGTTGCTCTCAGGAGATGGCAAAGGACAGGACGAAAATTCACATCCCTTTTGAGGGCATGAAATAACAAAGCAATTTTTGCAACAAGGAGCCATGCAGCTACTTTAAGGGCCTTATGAGTACTTAGGAATGCTGTTTTCTAAATGCTATCTCTGTTTTCAAGTCAATATAGAGAGAAGCACAGCCAGAAGGGGATATTGGCAAGGATCACCTCCTAGGCAGCACCTGTGTGGAAAGGCTTAGAGGAAAACTGCTGCCTTCCTGTTTGGAGCAAAGACCACTGGCGTTACGAGGTTAAATTACTCTGTAATTAATTAATTAATTAATTAATTGTGCCCTACACCTTCCAAATACATCAAAAAGTTCTACCATGGAGTTTTATTGTTTTGGGTTTTTGTTTTGGTTTGGGTTTTTTGTTTTGTTCGTGTTTGGGATTTTTTGTGCGTGTGTGTCGTTGGGTCTTTTTTTGTCTGTGGCAGTTCCAAAAGTGTCTCTTCTTTTCCAGCAAATCTGTCCTTTGCTGACACCATGCTTAGTAATCCTTCCCATAAAATGAAAGGATCATCAGATTATGGAATGGTTTGGGTTGGAAGGGACCTAGAAGTCCATCTAATTCCAACCCCACACTGTGGGCAGGGATGACCAGGTTGCTGAGGGCCTCGTCTGACCCAATCTTTCATTGCTTTAGTGCTGACAAAATCATGGGCAGAATGTGGATAAATGGAATTTATGAATCTATGGCCTCCTTTCTCTGACAGAGGGAACAGCCTCAGTCTGTGAGCTCGGGACAGGCACCACAGCCAGAGGCTCTGCTGGAGTGAATGGAGTTTCCCCTGGTGTCATCTGACAGTTTTCCCTTTTCATTTAATGTTAATAAAGGAGGTGTGAAGATGGATTTTCTTTAACTGCTGAGCACACAGGAAGCACAGTGTCTCTCAGTGAGCTGTGGTCAGCATTCACCTTGCCACTGTCCATAGCACCTGAGCTGTGATCCTCCCACATGTTGCTATTGGCACCCAGGACTGAGAAGAAGGTGGGAATTTGGCTCTGATGGATTTTTTTATAGTTCCATACAGGACTCTCTGTGCCTCTTACTCAGAAGATCCTCGAAAGGTCTGGACCTACCAGCCCTTGCTTGGGGAGCTTTACTGATCTGTCTGAAAATCAGCATTTATTGAGTCACATTAGGATGTCTGAGACATCTCTTCAAGGCCAGCAGGTGGAACTGGGGATGTAAGACAGAAAAATCCTTCTGGAACACCAGTAGGAAGAGAATCGGGAAAGCTAGAGAGTAGATCTGTAGATGGTATATAAAGCATAGAATTATTGAGGTTGGAAAAGATCTCCAAGATCGTAGAGTCCAATCATTAACCCAACACTGTCAGGTCAACCACTAAATAATTTCTCAAGGCACCCCACTTACACATTTTTTTAACATTTCCAGGCTGGTGATTCCATCTCTTGCCTAGACAGCCTGTTCCAAAGCCTGACCACCCTTCCACTGAAGGAATTTTTCCTAATATTCAATTTAAACCTTCCCTGGTGCAAATGGAGTCGGTTTCCTCTAATCCTATCTCTCGTTACCTGGGAGAAAAGACTCACTCCCCATGTGTCTACAACCTCCTTTCAGGTAATTGTAGTACTAGGAGTTGTAGCCATACCCAGAAGGGATGAAAATCAGTACAGGAGTAATATTGTACCATCTTGTACACCTGCGAGGGTGTTAATTTCAAAATGAGAGTATTAGAAGTTTATTATTTCCACCAGCTGCTTCTTTAAAATAACTAAAAAAACTTGTGAACTTGACCCAGAACTTACTCTTAGTACCCAAAACTCAGCACCGTCGTGTGGCTGATGGACTCAAAGCGCTGCCTTTACTGGAAATAACATAAAATTTTGCAACCTCAGGAATAATAAAGTGATCAGAGCAAGTACTTAAGGTTGTTGCTGTGATTCATGGCTACCTCTTCATTTACAGCAGCAGAAACTTAACTCAGGTTTCAGATTTTACACAGCTGGCATTGAAATGCTTCTGACCAGCGGTGATCACAGGCTTTAAAAACAGAAAAAGCGGGAAAAAGCCCACCGAGGTACAATATATCAATACTAAATTAAATTATAATCCTGATTTAGGAGACCATTTATACACTTGTGTGACAACAACCGTGCTGAAATGCCTAAAGGTGTGCAGCTACTGAATTAGGGCCTACTAAATTAATCTAAAAAACGTAAAAGCATGACCAGCATTAGTTACGTAAACTATCTTTTCTACTCTCAGAAGCTTTTTTGGACTCAGATTTCTCCTTCAGTCAGCAGATTCCTCAGACTCTTTTCCTGACTGAGAGGTTTAATTAAACTTTGCCATGTTTTCCAGTAGAACAATGACGATTTGCCACTCCATGGTGGAAGATACAAACTCCCCTTAGGTTCCCCAGGTATTTCTGGATAAATAATACAAAGAGACCTTGTACCTCCTCTGTCCTTGGAGAGCACATGAATCAAATGTCAGTACATGGCTTGATATTTCTTCTCACCTGGCAGAAAGAGGGTCAAGGCTTTGATAAAGAGGTTGTTGCCTCCTGTATGAGGCCTCTTCAAACGCTACCACCATGAAGTCAGAGGATATAAACTGCCTGAACTATTTATCCAGCCTCATCACTCCCTTGATGAGCAAATGAAGCCTGTGAATATTAGAGGGGAAAATGTTCTTGCCTTAATGGCAAGCTATCAGGTTGTATGGTGCTGTCTTGAGGTGCCCCCCGGCTAAGTCAGATTGCCTTCGTAAGCATCTCCTCACCAGATAAACCCTTTTGCCTGCTTCATTTTCCCTTTCTTTCAGGCAATGGAGTAGAGATCAACAAAATGAGATTAGGAGGTTGATCCTGTTACAGCTAGATTTGGGACAACTCTTTTTTCTAGGACTCTCTTTAAAATAATCATAATATTCTTGAAAAATACAGTGCCCTGGTAGCTGTTCTTGCCTAGAACGTTTTAAGGTACCAGTGTCAACTATTCCTGTGTATCTGTGTCTTTTTTATCTAGGCTAAATCCAAAATTTGCATCCCAGTCCCATTGCAGGGGCCGGTTTTTGTGCCTGGAAAGGCCATGATGTGGAGGTGTTAATGATCAGAAAACGTGCATTTTACGTGTGTGTTCAGAAAACTGGCCCCAGATATTCTCAGAGTGATTAATCTGTCTGTTCTTCTCAGTTTCTTTAGTAAATGTTCTGTGACACACTCAATTAAATCTGGAGATAAAACATCTTCCACTGGGATGTCTGACACGCTTGAAGTTAACCCCACGTTGGAGGATTTCTTCAGCTCGTGGACCTGTTACAAATTCATGGTGCTCAGTCTTTCTGTGAAACGTGCAGGAACTCAGTATTGCTTTTCACGTGGCTGCTGGCATTCAGAGACACACAAAAAACACCCCAAAAATGAAACAGAAACAACCCCAAAGCAAAACACACTCACACTAACACCACTAGGCCATGTATTTTAATCCTCTGTCTGGGAATGTTTCTGCCAGAATATCCCCTGGTGCTGTGTCCGGATCAGTTTTAAACGCTTTAAGTGGTGATGCGTTCGCTGCTTCCACGGGACCAGCATCACTCAGGCTGATAGATCAGTCTAATAGTGCCTAATGCCTGTCAGCATAAGCTGTGCTCTCAGTTTCTCAGACTTATCTCTGCTGAAGAAAAAAAAGTACTTATCCTTTTGCCTGGCTAGTGGTTGACAGAAAGTTAATTAGAGCGAGAAAAAAAACCACTTTTTTCCCCAGAAAGTTCAACCAGAAGTGGTTTTGACTGAGGACTGAGTCTAAAGAGTACTTTCAACACTCTCCACACAGGCAGAAGTGCTGAAGTTTCTGATACACGTATTTTTGAAGGAAAGCTTCCCTTTCAATATTAAAATGTGCGTGAAATTGCACGTAGCATCTTGAGTCCCCTGGGAAAGCAGGAGTCTGCAGAATCAGTCTTCACAGAGCAGCATGGCTAAGGCTCAGGTTATTTCATCTGCCTCTTCCAGCTGCTGAATTGCATTTTCAAACTGTACCTTCAGCTCTAACCAGTTGGGTTGTGAGCTTCATGCTGACACTGCAAGTAGGTGGGTGAGGAATTCAGCATGACCTGGACATGTGCACTGGCAGCCCAGAAAGCCAAATGTGTCCTGGGCTGCACCCAAAGCAGGGTGGGCAGCAGGTGAGGAGGGGATTCTGGCCCTCTGCTCTGCTCTGGTAAAACCCCATCCAGCTCTGGGGCCCCCAACACAAGAAGGATGTGGAATTGTTTGTGCAGGTCCAGATAAGGGCCACAAAGATTCTCAGAGGGATGGAGCACCTCCCTGGAGACTGAGACAGCTGGGGTTGCTCAGCCTTTCATTAGATGGTCATGCATGGAGGATGGATCCATTTTCATCAAATTATCTGAACTTTTCAAAGACTTAGACCCTGCCCAAGTCGCTTAGTACCTGGAGTTATATCCCAACAAGGATGTAGCAACAAGGTCATTTGCTTCTTGTCTATTTTAAAAGGTCTTAAATTGTTATGTCCCAAATAAGGTTTTGTGCTAGGTCTTCTCACCACTGGTCTTTTCACAGAGCAGAACAGAAAGTGCCTCCATTTTAGGCACTACTGCAACCCTGATGCAACAACACCTTCATTTTTGGGGACCATGTCCACACTCACTGGAGATATTCCAGAACTGTCTGGACACAATCCTGTGCCCTGTGCTCTGGGATGACCCTGCTTGAGCAGCGAGGTGGGACCAGATGACCCCACTGTGGTCCCTCTCAGACAGAACCATTTTGTGATTCTGTGATTCTGCAGTTGGGAACAGTTCTGCCAAACCGAAACAGTGCAATGTGATAGGTGGAAAATAGGCAAAATTCCCATGAATTAGGAGCGTGTGAGGGGTCCTCATCACATGGAGATGCCACCCCAGGGTACATTCAGAGCTGGTGTGCAGCAGTCCTAGGTTGCCTCTCACCCAACAGCTTCCAGCTGCTTCCATTATTTGCATCCAGGGAAAACGAGCTGCATCCCCTCCCCTTTCTCCTGCGGAAGTCTGGGCCACCTGTGGGAACAAGATATTTCTGACACAGAGAAGAAAATGGCTTATAAAAATAAAAAAAAACCCCGCTGCGACAGAGGCATCAAAGTGACAGCTAAAGACCTTCTCCTTGAAGTGGTCTAATGAAATCTCCATGCCTGATGTCACCTGAGGAAATGCCACTGATACCTGCTCTGATTGTAAAGGCAGGGATCATTACCTTACAGCATCACTGTCACTCCACCACAGTATGGACCCAGCTGAGACTGAAAACGACTGCTGGTTTTTTTTTTTTCCCATTCTGGCATTTAAAGTCTGCTTTTTAGCTCTTTGTCACTTTCCCAGACAGAAGGGATATTAAAGTAATTATAACACAAAGCTCTGAGCAAAATATTTAGCTCGGGTCGTGATAAACACCTGACAATTGGCTTGTTCTCTAATGGGTGGTGTTTGGAGCAGGTTTTCAGCAGGTTTTGTGAGTTTCAAGTAAGATTCTGGGGAAATTTAGTATCATGGATAATTTTCTGTGCTGGTTTGGGAGGGGAAAGGATACACTAGAATGCAGATTAGTGTGTGGATGAATAACCCAGATCCAACTGGTAGCTTTCACTAATGGCCCAAAGACAGCCAGGGAACCAACGCTGATATTTAGAAGTTCAGGATGAAAAAGAAGGTCAAAACAAGATGCCCTTTTACGCGTGTCGTGGGTGGAGTGGGAGCTTCAGAAAAGTTTATTAAAGAAGCCCTGATGCTGAGTAATGAGGTGCAGAGAGGATTCCCTTGCTTTCTAAACTCCTTTGCAGAGAGAGGAGCCTCAGGGCAGCTGGATATTATCTTGGCCTCAGACTGTCAACGGTTTAAGTTTTGAAACTTTGTCCCGCAGTTTTTAATGACGGCAAATCAGATAAATTTGTATAAAAATGAATTATAATGATAAATGATTAGACAAAAAGATCTCAATCAGAATTATTTACAACACAGTATGAAAGCTAAAACTACTCGTAGAGTATAGTATAATATAATGCACTCTATTAAAACAATTACATTAAAACAACTATACTAAAGCTAGCAAAAGAAAAAAATAAGTAGAAATTGATTTAAATCACCATACCAACATTCACAGGCAGGTCTATTTTTTTCAATTTGAGAAGTATCCTTGGTAGGTGCCCCCAAAATCCAAGAGAAGTATCACAGAATCACCAGGTTGGAGGAGACCGCTAAGATCATCGAGTCCAACCTATGCCCCAACACCTCAACTAAACCATGGCACTGAGTGCCACATCCAGTCTTCTTTTAAACACGTTCAGGAATGGTGATTCCACCACCTCCCTGGGCAGACAATTCCGGTACTTAACCACTCTTTCCATGAAAAACTTTTTCCTAATAACTAACCTATATTTCCCTTGGCGCAGCTTAAGGCTGTGTCCTCTCGTTCTGTCAGTTTCTGCCTGGAGAAAGAGACCAACCCCCACCTGACTACAACCACCTTTCAGGCAGTTGTAGAGAGTGATAAGGTCACCTCCGAGTCTCCTTTTCTCCAGGATAAAAAACCCCAGCTCCCTCAGTCGTTCCTCATAGGGCTCGTGTTCCAAGCCCCTCACCAGCCTCGTTTCCCTCCTCTGGACGTGTTCAAGCATCTCAACGTCCTTCCTGAACTGAGGGGCCCAGAACTGGACACAACACTCCAAGAAGGGATATGTTAGAACACCCTAGCAGGATGAAAGTGGTTTAGACTTCTATAGTGTAGAAGGGTTGACTGCCAGTCATGTGCCTCCAGGTCAGTTTAACAATATTCAGGTTTCATCTGCCAAATCTTTGCCTTTTCATCAGGATGTTCATTCAGGCTTAGTTGCCAGACTGAATTTTAGGATGATTCAACACCAAACCCAGCTTGTGGTGCCCCTTCTCAACCCACACTGATAGATCTGCAAATAGAACACTATCTGAGTTGCCTGACCGCATTCCAGAGCATCCAGGGAGAAGCATCCTGATACACCAGTGCACAGCTAGGAGCTGAACTCGACAGTCCCCGTGCGTCCCTTCCTGCTCAGGATGTTCTGGGATTCTGGAGCTCTCTGTACATGACTGTTCCATTTTGGCACGTGTTTATTTGTCTCTTGGTCCCCATGCAGACAGGCAGAGCTTGATGAAAAGGTTTTCTTCAAGCAGTTTTTCTTACATTAAAAAAGCACTTTTGTTGAAAAACTGCAATTTTGAACTGTAAAAACAGATCAAGCCCCGACACTATTTATTTTTATAAGGGCGGTTTCATTCTGCTAAATGATTTTAATCATCCTAATTTTGTCTCAAAATTATGTTTAACATCATTTCTTTTTCTGGATTAGCTGTAATATTCAACTTTGCAAACTGTTGAAATGTTTGAAGGTTGAATCAGTTTGGAAGGGCAATTTACACCATGTGGTAAATTTTGAAATTTTCTTTGACAAATGAAAACTGCTTTCTGAGAAGATGAAATTTCCCAAAGGACAAAAATTCTATTTCCCAGACACCTCTGGAGGAAAACTCATGTGAAAATGACATCTTTCCCTGCACTGTAATAAAAAATGGTCTCAACTGAGTGCTATTTATGACCAAGCCTACAAACTATGATTCTTTGGAAAGCATAAATAACATCAAACAAAAACCATCTCTTATTTCCTTAAAAGCCGACAGTTTACCTCCAAGTGTTTTGTGATTTTTTTAGTAGTTCTTTCTTTAAAGAAAATTTCTTCTGTGATCTGGATTGAATTATCATTCCCCTGAATTTGGTTTAACTGCGTGAGTTGATCGTAGACTCATAGAATGGTTTGGGTTGGAAGGGACCTTAAAGACCGTCCAGTCCCAACTTCCCTGGAATGGGCAGCGACAACTTCCACTACACCAGGTTGCTGATACAAATTAATTTCACAAAAATGACCTTACTTAGGTCAGATTAAAGGTTCGTCTAGTCTTGCAACTTTTCTCTGACATGTGCCAGTAGCAGCAGCTCCAGTAGACAGCAGGGAAGAAGATCTTAGAACCACAGAATCATAGAATCATGGAGTGGTTGTGTTGAAAAGGTACTCAAAGATCATCCAGTTCCACCCCTCCTGCTGTGGGCAGGGACACATTCCACTATCCCAGGTTGCTCCAAGCCCCATCCAACATGGCCTTGAATATTTTCAGGGATGGGGCAGCCACAGCTTCTCTGGGCAACCTGTGCCAGGGCCTCAGCACCTTCACAAAGAAGAATTTAATCGTAGTATCTCATCTAAACCTTCCCTCTGTCAGTGTGAAGCCATTCCCCTTGTCCTGTCACTCCAGGCTCCTTAAATAGTCTCTCTCCATTTTTCCTGCTGTTTCCTTTGGGTACTGGAGAGTGGCTCTTAGGTGTCCCCAAAGTTTCTCTTCTCCAGGCTGAACAATCCCAATTCTCTCAGCCTTTCCTCAAAGGATGGCGGCTCCATCCCTATAATGAACTTAGTGGCCTCCTCCGTACTTGCTCCAACAGGCAACGTGTCCTTCCTGTGCTGGGCACCCCAGAGCTGGATGATGAAAGCTATTTAACCTTCCAGCAACAACCAGTGACTTGCACCAAAGTTAAACTAAGAAGAGTTAGAAAGAGTAGCAAGAAACTCTGTATCTTCTTCCTTTCCCCAAGCTCCAATTGCTTTATTTCGCTTTTTACCCCCTTTCGGGGTTAAACACTTAGTGGAGAACATTTTCTTACCTTTATTGGTACAACCCCACCATTTAAAGCTCCACTTCAGAAGGTGCCTAAGCACCTACTGAAGTCCCAGTTGTGTGCTCAGAGTGGAGCTCCTGCTCAGAGAAGGTTTCTCTAAATGCTGCTCAAAACGGAGGGAGTGCTCATTACAAGCTCTGAACTAAGTACAAAGTCAGGAAGGGGAAATAATAAGAAAATAAACGCAGAGACAGTGTTTGAAGAGGAACAAACGACAACTAAACTGCCCATGAATAAATTTAGGCTGGCAGTTAGAAGAACATTCCTAACCATTAACACACTCATGTTCCGGAAACTGATTTTCGGTGGGAACAATGAGGTAAAAAGGAGCCAAAATGGGGCTTCATGAGGCTTGATAAATATCTACAAGGTGTAGGGTGAAAGAGGCTAACAGGCTTACACTAAGAGAATTAGATTCTGTTACCCTGAGGGTCTCAGGAAATTGCCAGAAACTTCACACTCAAACAACTCTTGAAGCAAATGGAGGTGGCGCAATGTGGTACCTCAGTGCTGGATGTGCATCAGGTGAACCAAATTTCGGTGCAGCTCTGAGTGGTAACAAGTCACTCAACTTTACAACAGCTGAGGGTCCGATTCCACAACTCGAGAGTTTGCAGATCCAGTAACAAGTGCATTGAAAAAGAAATATATGGAACATATTTTGAATCTTTATTTATCTGCAATGTTTCTAAATTCAGTGGCCAGTAGAAATAGGACCTTATTGACAAACACGAAAGAAACCAAAGATAGTTTCTTGCTCAACTTCACTTTCTTAGTTCTGTATCAGAAACCTTTGAATCCCACAATTTACCTCCCGGGCTGGCTGTCTCTGATGGCAATGACTTTTTTTGGTCAATGATTCCTTTCCCCAGGTATGGGACAGCCAAGTAGAGAAAAGTGTCATTTGGCTCCATTTGTCATGCGCCTTAATGACTTGAACAAGGATTTTCAAAGCGTAAAGATAAATAACTGGGATTGGAGGTTTGCCTAACGACCTGTCAAAAACCAGCCCACCTCTGTTTCCTCATGCAGGGGAAATAATATAAGGATGGTTGCATGATTTCCATTAATAGTAGCATTTGCAAAGCTACAAAAGAATGGGCAGATTGACTAAAATCTGTTCAGCTTTTTCTTTTGTCTCTGACAGCATCAGAGGAGCACAAGCTCAGAGCTGTTTCCTCTCAGGGAATAATATTCAGGTTTCATGGGCTGTGGGAACAAGTCCAGAAGAGGTCATGAAGGTGCTCAGAGGGCTGGAGCCCCTCTGCTATGGAGACAGGATGGGAGATTTGTGGGTGTTCAGCCTGGAGAGCATCTTGCAGTACCTAGAGAGGCTCCGAGAGAGCTGGAGAGGGGACTTTTCAGAAGGGCATGGAATGACAGGACGAGGGGGAATGGCTTCAAACTGACAGACAGTAGGTTTAGATAGGATATTAGGAAGAAATTCCGTACTCAGAGAGTGGTGATGCCCTGGCACAGGTTGTCCAGAGAAGCTGTGGATGTCCCATCCCTGGAAGTGTTCAAGACCAGGCTGGATTTGGCTCTGAGCACCCTGGTCTAGTGGAAGGTGCCCCTGCTCGTGGCAGGGAGTTGGAACTGGATGCTCTTTAAGGTCCCTTCCAACCTAAACCATTCCATGATTCTATGACTTTCTGTATGGAGTGTGATTTCTATTATGTATGTACTACCTCAAAATTGATTTCATAAATCTTTTGCAGTGACATCCTATTTCAAGTCATTCCTTTGAAGAACGAGGTATGTGTGTAAAGAGGGCAGTGTCTGGTTAAGTTAACACAGTACCCCAGTCCCAAACTCAGTCTTTAACCTGAATTTCTCAGTGTGAATCTCCCAACAAAATTTTTCCGGTCATTCACCATTAGAGAGTTTGTAAAGATTCATTTTTGTTATCCTTCAGAGAGTCATAGAATCATTAAGGTTGAAAAAGACCTGCAAGATCATCAAGTCCGACTTTCAAAGTTTTACGTGTAACACGCCTGGGGTCCAGGTGTCTTGGTGGTGCTGTTTTGCATTCTCTACTTTTTCACAACCCAGGTAGTCAAATGTCTGGTAAAAGGGAGTATGGAGAGATTTTAGGAGCATCTGATCACACCGTGATCAAAGTGACTTGAGATCCATTATAAAATGTACCACGGAGGGTCTTGCCCCACGTCACTTAATGAGCCTGAGGAAAAATCCTGCTGCAGGCCAGGGTTTTGTCCTCATTCCTGCAGCCTCTTTCTCTCCCATGAAAAATCATTTTGTTCAGGATTAGAACTAAATCCCAGGGCTGCGTGGAATAAAGCTGTCAGGATCACAAAATGAACACAACCTTTGCTTAAAATCAAAACCATAGCAGGTTTCCCCAGAATGGGATTATTTTACAGGCAAACACAGCACCAGCTAAAACCTAGAATTCCCTGCAGCCTCCCTAGCTTAGTTTATATATAATTCCTCTGCTGATTAGTAGAGTTAATAAAAAATAAAAATGTCTCCCTTTAATGCAGTGAAAGACTCACGTACTTGAATATACCTATCTCCAGGATAAAGTTTTAATTACATTGAGAAAAAGCTGGAAGAAAGATGAAACTCGGGCACCTGTTACAGCTGGGAAGAAGGCAAGGAGGGCCAGCATGTAGTAATTAAATCTTTATGAGCCAGAAAGGAGTCTGCAGCCTGCGGTGTCTTCCTGGTGAATATCACCATGCTTATTTTTAAAACTGCTCCCCACCAGCATGTCCCAAAGTCATTCCATACACACAGCTGGCTGGGAAGAGGCAGGCTGGAGCTGGAAAAAGCAAGATCTAAAAGAAGAAAGATGGGGGCTAGGCAAAAAGTTAGCAGAAAAAGGGCTGGGATGGAAACCATTCCAAGTCCAGCAATAGGTGACCTATATTTACAGATCTCTTTGGAAAAGACAGATCCCGGTGTCCCTCTTTGCTGAAGGTGCTGTGTTTACTTACTCACCCCTTGTCAATTCTTCTGGAAATCTTGCTTTTCCAGAGTGGGTGACAAAAATATGGATTTAGGGACTGATCTCTCCCAGAGGAGGAGCAACATGGCCCCAGCTGGTGAGTTTTGTAAATGGTGAAAAACTGGTCAGAGATCTTTAGCCACAAGTGTGAGGGATGGCAGTGGCAGCTCAGTGCTGCCTTCCCCAACTCACCCATGTCACCCCCAAAAATCCACAGGGTTTTGGTTTGTTGGTGACCCTGGGCCATCCCAGTCTTTCTGGGTTTCATTTGTACAGAAAACCAAACTGTGGTAAATTACTGTGCTGATGTGCATAAGGATAAGCGAACATGCATCACATTTATTTATTTGTTCATTTATGCACGTATGTCCATCCATCCTCAGATGTATGAACTTATGTCTGTGTGTACATTGATGTGTGAAACTATTTATTAACTTAAAATCACTGCTGGAGAAGTCAATCAGCTGCAATAAATAACCAAATACCCTAGGGCAAAGGGAGAGATTATTCCCTCCTGCCTGTATTTAGGTCTTCTCATGGAATCAAAACGCAACAAAGAGGGATGTGAGCTGCATAAACTTTTGATGCTGTTCCTGCTCCATGTGAGAGGTTTATCCAGACACCTCCAGAAATCCCTTACAACTCAAGCTATTTGACTATCTGGCTGTTTTCTGATCAATGAAATTGGTAATAATCACGGGGGGGACCCTCATGAGACTGCAGGGGCTGGAGGGACTGCAGAATGACTCAGGGCTTCGCTGGAGAACAGACACGTTCATGGCCCGAGCACTGGAACATCAGCCAACCAATCAGCCCCTAATATCTTTTCTTCTGACCTTTCCCCACTCTTTGCCCCTGGAGCACATGCCTCTTTCCTTCCGTGGTGCTTTCCACAGAGAGGGTGAGGAAAGTCCTACGGCTTTATTTAGATCCAAGCTGCAAACGGCCCCATGAATGTCCGATAAAACTCTTCTGATAAAACTCTTCGGTGAGCTCTTTCTCCACTCTAGTCTGGTCTAATCTTTCAGCTCACAGCTCACAGCTCCTCCACAAGATGCCTGTGTTGGGTTTTGGTGGAGTTTGGACAACCATTTGTTTATCTTGCTAACAGGAGGGTAAAATAGATTATTTTAAAATGTATTTAAAAAGACAATGGGCAATTTTCAACCTGGAGGGGGTCGCTGCAATCCTGAGTGTATATGCCAAGAGTTGAATATGTTTTTAAGTGTAGCTGTGCTGCTTCATTCTTTACCTTTCTCTGTGTGTGTTTGTGTGTTCTGCAGGGATTAGTCATGGATTCACAAAATGGATTTTCTCAGAAAAAATTCTTTTCGCCTCTTATTCTTTTGATACAACTTCAACATCTTTTTCAGTATGATTTTTTCTCCTCCCCATCTCTGTACATTCATGTGTCTGTGCTGTGGGTATGTATAAATATGTACATATATTCTGGTTGGCTGGAAGTAGAAAAATTCATTTTCCTTAACAGTCATATCTCTGAGCAGCAGACTCACAGGAAAGCTTTTAAATACTAAATTAAAAGACTTTGACTGCTTGGCTTTTCCGGTCAGCTTCTCCTTAATTCTTTTCTCTCTCCCTCGTGCTCCCTCTCTCATTCTTACCCCCGTATGGAGCTTTTTACTTAATTAAGGGGAAAGGAAATAGTGGCATCAAGTCAAGGACATAATCTCTTTCCAAACAGGCAAAGTCAGAGTTTAATTCTCCTGGCATAGTCCTGTCCAGGAAAAGGAAAATTCCCTCCTAAAATATGAAGTTGGGTTAGGTCCTGACACAGCACCTGTTGAAGACTGAAAATCTTTCTTGCTGTTTCTGAGTTTTGCTTTAGATGCTGAATCCCTTTGTCTGTGGTTGAAACCTCTGGAGGCTGAGGATTGCCACAGCCAGAGGTTTTTGCTGAACTGTCTGCAGGACCTTGGGATCAGAAGGCAGGTGATAATTTCCTTTAAGTAAACTGATAAAATGCTCTATGATTCAACCATCCAGAGAGGGCAGGACCACAATCTTGTGCTGTTTTCTGTCTTCAGGGTGAGAGGCAGCTTTCCGCACCATTTACTCACGTTATACTACAGCACAACTTTTTTTCATTCTAACACCCTGTGTTTTGATTCACATTCAAATTTTCTCCATTCTGACTATAACTCACCTCAGATGAGTCCAGCATCTTGCGTAATTTATCTATAATAACTTCCAGGATATTGATGTATTCATGTTCTTAGACACCCCTTTCTGGAAGAGATGGTTTGCTTACGGAGTTTTGCTCTCCACTGATGGCAGAGTAGATCTTCAAACCTACTTTAGATATAGATCTTTTAATTGTCTACGATGAGACATGGTGCTGCCTCTCCATGAGAGAAAAAATTATGCGGATGAGGAGCATAACCTCCAACTTGGATCCCATGGAGGCACTCTGAAATGACACAGGGAGATCTCTCATCCTGTTCCATGTGAAGAGGATTCGGATCCTGTGACAGGAATCAAAGATAATATCATGATGCACCTTATGTTTGTAGGAAAACATTTTTCCCTGAAGTCTCATGGCCATTTTGCGTTTCTGAATCATTCATCATAATGTTTTATCCTAGAGGAAATTTGTGATATAAGCTGTCAACTCTATTTACCTCTAAATTCCTTGCTGCAAACTGTGGCAACCATAAGGTGCCCATATACAACAAATGACAAATTACTGCAGTTGCTGTTTTGTGAAATGCAGCACATTATTCCTCATTCTTCCTATAGAAATCACCTTTATTTGGCATATTGAGGGCTTCACCCAGGTGCACTCTGGGAGCAGGTTCTGGAGTGTGGATTGGACTCAGGTGTGCGGTGGGGAGGCTGACTGACAGGGAGTCTCCAGAAAACACTTAGCTGCACTGAAATGCAGCTATTTCCTGGCTGCAATGTGGCAGCTGAGATCACGGAGCAATCGTTTCCAGGCAGAGAAGTGTGCAACAATGTCTCCAAATGAAATTATAGCTTGAGGAAAGATTTCTTTGAGGCAGGATGGAATGCAATTACCCAAGTTGGACTTCTGCCAGGACAGTGATGTTTAAAACACTTCCAGCTCTTGTGGAAAGTGCCACAGGACCTTTTAATGACTGCAAAGGAATGGGCTTTGGAATTTATTTTTTATTTTTTACTTTTTTTTTATTTGAGTATCTCATCCAAAAGGCAGGATAATAAAATGAGAAAGAAAAAACTATCAAAGAAAGAGCTAATCTTTGCAAAGTGCTGGAATATGTAAATCCCACTTTGAAATGGTAATTTATTAACTTCTTTTTAAGATAAAAATGCAATTAGTTCATTCTTTCATTTCCCTCATCCCCAAAAAATGCACATATATTGTTATCACGTCTTTTGCTCCTGTGTCAAATCTGTATCATTTAATTTTGTTGCAGTGAAACTTTTGGGTTTTACAAAAGGTTCTGGTGGGGGGGGGTGGGTGGGGGTGGTTTCTGCCTTGTTTCAATCATGACTGTAAATAAAAGAATATATTACTGTATTCAGAAATGATCGCTGTCAAAAATCTTCACTACGTTGAATTTTATAAAAGCTATGGGCTATTTTTATATTAGATGCTGTATCAGTAAAGAGTAATCAGAGAGTGAAAGGGACTTTTCATCATTCTCAGTTTATTCCCAGAAATACTCTCTTGAGCTCTGACGGAAAGAAATAAAATATTATTATCTGTGCTGGAATTGTAAGCTTGCCTTATTTTCCACTTGATCATTTTTGGTAAGGGAATGAATGTAGCTGTGTGTCTGCCTATGCACCTCTGTCCCTAGCACATGATTAATCCTGGCTAGTCAATCCAGCATAACTTTTCTGATCCCATGGATTTTTAACACATTTAATTAAAGCTGGGTTTAACTGGCTGGTCATCTAAATTTGGGTAAGTACCTGTAAAAGCCAAGTAAAATGTATAAATAAATAAAAGTTAAATGAAAGAATTATTGCAACTGTGGCAGACTTTTTTTGATACCAGTCAAATCTGGAGATTCCAGTGTGTATTGATACACAAGTCTGGAAGTTCATGGAGGATGTTCATGGAATTCCAGCTGTTTTATATCTGTAGGAACTTGAATTCCCATCTAGGTCTGAAGAGAGACTTGTTCTCACAAACTCTAGAATAGTCCATGCTACTCCAGCTCTCGTGGTCCTTGGCAGAGCTGCTTCATATTGCTTAAAATATTTCAATATGTACAAGTCTAAAAGAAAAAGAGTGAGAGAGAGTCACTTGTAGAGAATGAATAAGATTCTTTGGCGGTGAAGACAGGGAAGGTGGGATTCACCTCCCCTGTTTTTAGGTGTCTTTGGAGTAAATGCCACCATCTGGATTAAGTGAGAATCATAGAATTATAGAGTATTCTAGGTTGGAAGGGATCCATGAGGATCATCGACTCCAGTTCCTGGCTCTGCACGGGACAGCTCAAAGCTCCTGACATTTGAAGCTGTTTCTCCTCACTGGTGCTTTTAATTCAATGCAAAAATAGATTTATATGTTGTATGTGGTGATGGAACTGAAGAAAAAATTAAAGCTGGAGGTGTGTCTGTGGTCAGAAAGAAACAACTCATTGAGGTACAAGTTAAAGATTTCTTCCTCTTCCTCTGGATGTGTTGTGTCATCTCATGAGCAAAGAAATCCCTGGAGGATGGTTTAGGATGCACAACACCTCTCAGAAAGAAACCAGGTTCAAGTCTGTAGAGTCTCCATTCGCTCAATTTCCCTCCGTGAAATGCTCAGTGGAAAATTTGCACCTTCCAATCCAGCCTGCTGGAAATTCCTGATCCTTCCAATCTAACACGCCATAATTGCCGTTTCACTGGCAGGATTTTTAGCTTTCCACATGATCTCAGCATCTTGCTTGATTTCAGTGCTGTGACTGAGGCAGCAGAAGAGGAGTGTGGGGATGGAGTGTGCAATGATGATCTCCCAAACCAGGAGTGAATCGGCTCCACTCCAAGGGCTGTGCTGGCATTTCAGCTGTTGCCTCGCTGAGGAGTTGGGAGCACACTTCTGGAGCAAGGATACAAATCACTGATTATCCCTCCAGCACTGGTGGTGATGAAATCCTGGGATTTGGGCTCCCCAACCCCATGCTCAGCATTCCTGGTAACCATGGTGTCCGAATGTGCACATCCAGAGCTGCCTGCAGCAGCAGCAGCCTCACCAATTAAAGATTTGCGGTGGCGAGCGGGGATTAAACACTTTTCATTAGCAAGTTTAGAGATTCTGAAGCCCTGTTATAGACATCTGCCACCCACACTGTGAGGGGAACAGCTGTACAATGAGAGATTAGAAAGCAGGAAGATGAAGTGACGTTTTGGAACTTTATTGTCTCCATACCCTGAGCCCTAAAAGCTCATGGAAACAATTATGTTTAATATGAAGCATTACTATTTCCTTCTGGGTGGGTGGGCTATTTGTTCCATCTCCCCATAGAGGTTAAAAATAACAATGCATGCCTCACTTTGTGCTTTGTTAAGATTACCTCACATTTCCATCACACTCAAAACACAAAAAAAAATCAAATAGAATGTTCATAATATTGTGCTATATAAAGCTCATGATGCAGGGGAGAGCAGAACTATTATTGTATATTTTCGTTATTTAACAATTATCACCATGAGAGTTTCTAGAACATAATTTTGTGGGGTGAAAAAAATGAAATAAAATAAGCAGCCACCTTCTTTCGAAGTTTGACTCTGCAGAGCTTAAATTCCAATCAGCTATAACAAAACTGATGACAGAAGGGGCTTTCAGCATGTTAATAGCATAGCAACATACTGGGTGCACTTGCAAATCCATTTGCTCGGAGATGCTTTGATCACTTAATGTTCTACATGCAAAAAGCAGTGTTTTCTGAAGGCAGCGCCCGGTGTGTGAAGCATCTATAAAAGAAAATCTTCCTAATTCCTCAGAAGTTCTCCATTTGCCTGGCAGAATTTACAGTCACCAAGAGCTCCTGCAGCCCAGAGTTTTGTAAGAATCACAGGCCAGCACCACCCCTTGAGCATGAAAAATCAGCTTGTTGTTGCAAGCACTGTAAAATATTTATTTTCAAACAAACACTGAGTGTTAGAGGCCACCTTCTACCAGGGCGTCCAAAGTCCAGGTCCCCACACAGTGAGGCCAAAAGGGGACTATTGCTACACTAGGAAATAAAACTGTGTTAGGAAACAATGCTGGGCACTGGAATTTGCTGATAAACATTTTCACAATGATCCCTGGTGGGGTTTTAGCCTGGGTACTGTCTTCACAATTCCTGGATGCTGATTGACAGCTGGCACAGGCCCAAAACCCTTCCCAGTGGTCAGTCTGGATGCAGCAACTTCAATTCCCAGTATAAAAAGGGTTCAATTGTATAAACATAGCCCGTTTGTGGCCTCAGTGCTGGAAAATGCTCTCAGATTTCCTTAATTTATTTGTGGAGATGCTGCCTTATCATAAAAAATACCTGGTTACTGATTTAGATGCATGCAGGACGCACTTTTATCTCCAGCCTTTGGCACCAGGGTGTGCAAAGTCATTACAGCTGGAGCTGGCACAAAGCAGAGGCACAAAACACTCCCCCAGTGACCAGGAGGGGCTGTAAAGTGGCTGTTTCCTGGCAAAAGCCAGGGTTCAGCCATGGGTGTTGGAAAGTGCTCTTCCTTCAGGGGCTGCTGCTCTGCATCTGCCTGCCTGGAGAGAAAAGCCAAGTGTGGGGGGACAGAGATTTACTGCTGGGACACTGAGCAGAGCAACCTGGAGCTCGGGAGGGTGACAGAGCTTTTGTCCAGCTGCCTCCAGGGGTGAGATGAGCAGTGACTCAGCGCAGGGTCACCAACGGGAGCCTGTGCTCAACCTCACAGCCCTGAGGATCTTCTCAGCCAGGCTTGTTAACTTGGGCTTAGTGATGGTAATGTGGGGGGAGCCCAAAAAAGAGCTGATTTGTGTTTGACCAGCCTGCAGTGAAGTAAAAATAAATACTCAGTTCTCAAGAACTGGAGTCTTAAATTAGCCCAAAGCAGGACTTTTATCGAAATGCTTAAGCATTTCATTTTAGATGTGACACAGAAGGTTCAGCAGGCAGGCAGGGATCTCAGCAGTTCATCCTGTTAACCAAAAGACCAGGTTTTAAAGGGTATTATTCTTAACATCCTTTGTTTTCCACTTCTGTAGTCATAGAACTGGTCAGAAGACTCATAATGTTCTTTATTTTTAACAAAGGGAATAATGGAATCACAGAATGGTCTGGGATGGAAGGGACTTTCAAGATCATCTCATTACAACCCCTGCCATGGGCAGGGACACCTTCCACTATCCCAGGCTGCTCCAAGCCCCGTCCAACCTGGCCCTGAACGCTTCTAGGGATGGAGCCAGAGAAGCCACAGCTTCTCTGGGCAACCTGAGCCAGGGCCTCCCCACCCTCATCACAAGAAATTTCTTCCTAATATCCAACCTAAATCTACCTTCTTTTGGCTTGAACCCATTCCCCCTTGTGCTGTCACTGCATGCTCTTGTAAAAAGTCCCTCTGCAGCCTTCCAATACGAATAATCATTAACAATAATATAATTAATCACTAAAATCAGCCTAGATTTGTAGAACACCGAATAAATATAACATGTATAATGCATCCATTGCATAGCCTCGAGGCTGGGATGTCTTGATCTCTGGAAATACCTCCTTGTTTCTTACATAAGATGATGGGTAGCACACGTCATTCGATTTGAGGTGTCTAAATCTAAGCTCCCATTTTAGTTATGACGGATTTAATCACCATCAGAGTGATTTTATGTCTTGATGAAACATGCGGAACTGCTTGGGGACACCAGGAATCTCTCCCTAGTCTCTGCCCTTGAAGGGAGTAGACTCCAGTTGGCTGTAGGAGGATCCTGAGGTGGTTTGTGGATGTTGATGATTTTGCTGCAGACTCCATATGTAGTCACGTGAGAGATAGCCAAGGTCCTCAAAGTCTGCCTAGATGGCCATAGCTGGCTGAGAGGGATTTCATAGAGACTGAAAGACCACTTAATTCAGCACCAACTTGACTTTGCATGATGTGAGAGTAGCAGACATCAGGGTGGCCCTCTGGGTGCAGTGCTCAGCAAGCCTATCCCTGCCTGTGGCTGGTGACACATATCTGGGGGAAAATGCATAAAAGCAAGACAAGTTCTGAGTATAATATTCCTTCCCTGGTGTAAACCTCCCAGCTACTGCCTGCAAGTGGCTTGGAGGATTGTGAAGATAATGATTTCCTTCAGAACATGGGGTTCAAGGGAGTCTAATGAGCTTGCCCTTCATCAATCATACCTCCTTTTATTCATCCAGACATGGATATAAACTGATTATTGTCAGCCCAAAGAGGCGCAGTAACATATGCTGTGTCTTTGTTTAGAGGGGTAGTGACTCTGAATGCTGGAAAATAACGTTTAATGCTGAGGGAATTGTGACTGCTCAGCCTGGAGAAGGCTCTGAGGTGATGTCACTGTGGTCTTTCAGGACCTGAATGGGAACAGCAGAAACACTGAAGAGGCACTTTTGACATGGGCGTACACTGATAGGACAAGGGGAAAGGGCTTTAAGCTGGAGGAGGGTAGATTGAGATTAGATATTTGGAGGAAGTTCTTCCCTGTGAGGGTGGGGAGGCCCTGGCACAGGCTGTCCGGAGAAGCTGTGGCTGCCCCATCCCTGGAAGTGTCCAAGTCCAGGTGGAATCGAGATTGGAGCAACCTGGTCTAGTGGAAGGTGTCCCTGCCTGTGTCGGTGGGGTTGGAACAAGATGATCTTGAAAGTCCCTTCCAACCCAAACTATTCTCTAATTCTATGATGAGGAGAAGTTCATGTGATTGAGGGAAGAGGGAGTGGATTTGAGGCAAGATGAGGGTTGTTAGCTAACAGACAAATATTCTGGATTTTATCCCTCCCTGTCTTTGTTTTTGCTCCCCAGAAATGTTCTTTCTCCAGAATCTTACTTCCATGTTTGACGCCTCTTCCAGTCTGTTTGCTGAGTCATTTTACACGGACACTTTGGTTTGTTGGTCTTTCATTGAGCTGACTTCTGAAATCAGAAATGTATGGCCTTAAGTTCCAAGATTATTGACTGAGTGCGTGGGGTTGGAGGCAGGTGTGTGGTTACACCTGAGTGTTTGCTCTTGCTGTCAGCTTAAGTTCAGTGTCTCTGAGTAAAATGTGCCCAATGCCTTCACTGTATTTGCTTCTTACTTTGTGCAGCAGAGTTAAAGAAAACAGTCAATACTTCAGCAAACAGTGAGGAAGGTTTGCAGTACGTGTAATGCGTCCCACTGCAAGAACAAATGGGTTACATCCTTCACTCTGGGAGTTTAAACAGCAGATTACCCTCTGCACTTGGGGTAGACAATATTTCAGTTCAACATTATTATCTGAATTTTGCTATCATTACAGGCACAGTCAGGCTGTTGTCGTGTTGGGTGCTACACAGACAAAGAAGGGGAAAAAGGTAGCCTGCGCCAGGAAGATTATTTCCAAATGCATTTTTACTATTGGAAATCACGTTCTCAGTTATTTCCATCCAATCAGAGGACACAGGTAATGCCATGTTAAGTGTGCTGCTGATAAAAACAAATATCTGATTCTATCCCAGCCGGTCACACGAGCCCGAGATGTCACTGTCGGCAAAACTCTACAGATAGTTACACCACTGCAGCACATGGAGCATGAAAAGGCTCTGAATT
This sequence comes from Cnemophilus loriae, assembly GCA_013397755.1. NCBI lineage: Eukaryota > Metazoa > Chordata > Aves > Passeriformes > Corvidae > Cnemophilus > Cnemophilus loriae. The sequence continues at coordinate 2,163,874 of VZTF01007968.1, read as the reverse complement.
ATTTATAACAACTGGGTTAGCTTCTCAGCAGGAGAAAACTGGCAGAGCTAATTAACTGATATCCCCCAACTGATGTTCCAGCTCGTATTTGAGGAATAACTCCAAATAATTCACGGAAGTCAGGAGCTGCTTTGCCTGCCACAGACTCTGTTTTGCTCTCGAGCTTGCAGGAGGAGCACATGGCAGGATGCACAGAGCAAGTTTTTTGGGTGGCTTGTAACCAAAATGTGCATGTGTGATTCCGTGCTGGAGCAAGATGGGATGCATTCCATTTTCCTTCCTTGCCCCACTACAGAACAAACCTCAAGTGCTGAAATAAAGGCCATATTTTATGGCAAGTATAGCGTGAGGGTCATTAGCTTTCCCATTCGGCTTCATCAGATGGCTACACAGCAGGATGCATTCCAAATTTATTTGATAGCTTGTCAATAAGCAGCTGCCTTTTAATAGCTCTTAACTTCATGGACTTGAAAAACAAAATGCCTCATGCTCACATTAAACCAAGTGGTCCATCACAGGGATCTCAGCTTTTTCTGGCGCAGAAGGCAGAGCAGAAAATGACCTCTGACTGCAGCTTTCACCATAATTTTGTGAACACTCATCACCAGGGAACAGAGACAGAGTTGCTGGGCTGGGAATTACAGTGAGGAGAAGAGGGGTGAATCCTGCTGGCTGTAGCTAGGCTAGGGAGGGATGTAGGAAGGACATCAGCAGGGAGCAGGGACAGCAACGGGGACTCCAACGTGTCCCCCCTCTAAGTAGGGACAAGAGGGTAGAGTGGTGAGCTTGTCGGAGGTAATTTAAATTATTAGTCTGCTGATCTTAGAGCTGCTTCTGCTGGGCCCCCTCCTGCATATTCTGGAAATGCTCAAGGGTGATCAAAACTAAGTATTTCAAGGGAGGATGGGAAACTCTCCACTGTATCCCACCCTATCCATGGGCGGGAGAGTCTATTCTGCAGGCGGTGCTGGGCTGGGGGGCTGGATTGTCATGGGCATCCTGTCAGCTGGAAACTCATGGCCAAGGGTCAACACTTATGAGATCAAAACACAGAAACTCAGCAGTTTGTTATACAAGGGCCAAGCGCTTGCAGATCGGTGCTGGTACGAGTCACCTTTGTAAGATGTACAGCTTGCAGGCACTGCTGAGTATTAAATTGCTTCCTTTTATTGTCCCTCCAGTCTCTGAATTCTTTGAAGACACAAGCTTCTACTCTTATGCAATAAAAAACCTCTGGATTGAATTTTTTCTCCTTATTTTACTCCCAGAAGAACCTGAGATATTTGGCAATCTGTGCGACTGTCCATTCTCTGTCATCAGAATTTGTACCATGCTCACACCTCTTGTGGAGAGGAACCAACCCTTAATTGTGTCACCTAAAAACTGTGAAAGTTCAGCAGCATAATTTCATTCAGCGTTGCTTGGTCCTGCACTGGCAGGTGGAAACAGACACACAGGAAAGGTTTTGTGCTCCAAAGCTGGGCTCTTTGGCACAGGAAAGAGCAGAGCAGTCATCTCACTTCTACAGACCTGAAGTCTTGAAGTTTAACTCTTTTCCTCATAGAACGGCAGAATGCTTTGGATTGGAAGGGACCTTAAAGATCATTTAGTTCCAACCCCCTGCCATGGTCAGGGACACCTTCCACTGGACTAAGATGCTCAGGGCCCTGTCCAACTTAGCCTTGAACATTTCCAGGGAGGAAAAGTCCACAAACACTCTGGGCAGCTTCCCTCTACCCAAATGCGCTTGGCCAGGCTTCCTCCATCCCACTGGTGCAGCTTCCTCTATCTGCAGAGACACCAACTCCTTCAAAAGCCATTTGCAATCAGCCAGAAGGGAACACATGGGCACAAAACCGGGATTTTCAAATGCAGATCACACCCGCATCCTCTTCCAGTGGTCCCCAAAGAATCCCTTATTTGCTCCAGAGCTGCAACCCCAAAGACAGTGTGGCATGACCTGGTGGTGTGGGGCTGAGTGAGGCCTTGGCAGGTATAGAAGGGAAGAAATAAACATGAGCGTGGAGTTCAGGATACAGATGAAACCAGAGGAGGAGAATTACCAAGATCTTGTGGAATGGTCTGTGATTATTACTTTCGTTCTCCCTAAATCTTCACCTAAGGGTATCCAGATTTTTTTTCCTTCTGAGCTGTCCCTCATCCCAATCTCATTCTACTTATTCTGTCTTGTTATACTGTGAACTTTTATCAGCCCTTTAAACTGACACTGAATAGTCTTTAGCTGAGAGTCTAAACTTGTTCTTACCTGTGGATTTATTTGAGGCTGTATTTTATAACTTCCAAAGCATCAGTAAATAAAACTCAAGTTCAAAATAAAGTCTGCTGTCTCTCTGCTTTGGTCAACTCTCTTTCCAGTCTTCGAGACACACACAGAAGCAACAAGAATTCTCTTGTTCTGTCACCAGGGTTAATTTAACTTTTAATTTTGGTGGAATGATGAAAGAGGAATCATATTGAGTAAGTAGGCACTAACAAAAGTGCAACCATTGCAATTATTGACTGCCATTTACACCATGTCCTACCCTTTTGAGAGGATAAAACCTAACCCAGGTACCAGATACACATTGTGACATGGGGTTAGAAGTCTTTTTTGCTTGAAATCAAGTTCATGACTCCTTCAGCTGAACTGGCTGGAGGAAATTTAGAAGTGCAATCATTAAATTTCCGTGTAGAAGTGGGTGCTGACCATGGGTTTTTTCCTCTACATTGTGACACAGACAACACAGTGAGGCATCGCTGAGCTATAAAGTGGAGTTCTCAGCAGGCCCTGCCAAAGAGAAAAGGATCATGTCAATATTTATTAGACTTTCCAACAGCTTGTTAAGTCAGTAGGAGAGCTGAATCCCAAGCAAACTCCAATTAGATTTAGTTTCAAAGTGAAGGCTTCTTCCTAAACTATCCAACAGGGAAATGTCACTGGCGCTGGTGTATATATATGTATGTATATATATGTGTATATATATGTATGTGTATGTATATAAGAAAGGCTTCTTTCTTACCTCTTTCCTAACTCTGTATTATCTGGCACTATCCCTTTGGTCAAGGTTTTGATGGTGCTGGTGTAGGGAGCATTGCTATCCAGAAATGGACACTGTTGGACAGGCACTTTTAAAGTGTTCGTTAAAAATGCCCCAAATTTACATTATTTTGGGGAAAGATAACGCTTGTGTTGAAAATGAGCTGAAAGAGTGTAGATTTAGATTAGTTATTAGGAAGAAATTCCTTATTATGAGGGTGGTGAGGCCCTGGCACAGGCTGCCCAGAGAAGCTGAGGCTGCCCCACCCCTGGAAGTGTCCAAGGCCAGTTTGGATGGAGCTCTGAGCAACCTGGTCTGGTGGAAGGTGTTCCTGCCCACAGCAGGAGGTGGAACTGCATGATCTTTAAGGCTCCTTCCAACCCAAACCATTCTGGGATTCAATGAAAATCTCAAAGAAGGGGGTCACTTGCTGCATAGATGGGGATGGGTGTCGTGGTTGCAAAAATCCTCCCAGCAGCACCTGCAGCTGTTTCACTCAGACTGAAGAGCCTCAAGGCAACCAAAACGCCCCTGGTTTTGAGGGCAACTAAAGCGCAATCCAGAAAGGTTTAACAAGAATTCCTTTTCTGGTCCTGAATGGGGCAAAGCATCTTTCCTGGAGGTGTATTTTTACTGCATGATGGAGGAGTGGAGCAGGTCTGGAAGGAAGGAACTGGTGTGAGACATCTCCTTTCTGCGGCACTTGGGAGATTTGGAGGTAAACGTGAGATGTATCAAGCTCCTCTTCCCAGCTTGCAGCTGGGATGGGACAGGGATCATAACCCAAATTCATTTATTTTGGAGACCACCGTGGACTGATTGTAAAGGAAAGAGTTGCGGAAAACAGGAGAGAGAGATGAAAGCAGCTGCTCCATGAAGATTTACCCCCTGGGAGAGCTTTAGGGTGAAAAGCTCCCACTTTGCTGAAGAACTTGGCAGAAGTAGCACTTTTCCTCTGAGTACTAGAGAGGCAACCTGGCCTTCCCTGGGGAAAACAATAAAATAAAAACATTAATGCAGATCAGCAGCCGTTTCCTCTGGTCCTGTGGATCTTGTCACTGAATCTTTATTAAGTGCACATCAATAGTCAAAGATATTCCAATGAGAATTCCGTGACTCACTGCCTAAAAAAATAAGATTTTTATCAAAACTGCCTAGATTCGTCCCCCTGCCTATTATTTTCCCCTTGGGGGTTTAGCCCTAAGCTGCTTTTGAAAGTAAAATTCGCCATTTCAGCCATGTGACCTCGCTTTGCCGTGAGGAGCTGTTTACACAATGGGCACTCCAGTCCCTCACACCAAACACAAACCAGGGATCTGTATTCAAACTCCTCTTTCTTGGCCTTTCATTTACATTACTGTATCAAAGCCACCACTGCAGAAAAGAGTAAAAACCTATATTTCTCTTTCAATGCACCCATTTTTGCAATTTAAGACAGTTTTACTTTACCCCAGGAGCAAGTATTTAAAACCAGATTGAAAACTGTTTGTTTGAAGTGTGCTTGAGGAGATTGGTTTATTCTGTTCCCTTTCTGGGAGCACAAATACACAATATAATCCACCCAAGAAAAGAAGTTTTCTATTGATAGCTTCATTTAGCAGTCCTTTTTGCAAAAAAACGACTTTTACAAATCAGGTTATATTCTTTCATGAAGTCTCCAGTCGATAACTTCAAAATTCTACATGTGTAAATAAACAAACCAGGGATTTTTAGTTTCTCATGTTCTTCATAGTTTCCTTTTCCAACTCTGACCTTTTCTTGCCTACAAATGTGATTATTGAAAAACCCTCATTTAAGTGCACTGTTTCCTTGTAATAGTAAGGTTATTTTTTAAGAGGAAATTTCCACAAATATCATGCTCAGAGCAAAGAAGTTACTGTACTTCCTCCACCTTTGGACAGTGATTTGTGAAGAGAGATGAATAGGGAAAAGGAATATGACATAAGTCTTTCTGGGAAGAGAAAAACGGGCTTGTAATCCTGGTACCAATCTAGTAAATCTGAATTCAATTTAACAGCACCAGATATTGCCTGTGGGAAACATCAGGTTGAATTTTAGCTGCTTGATGGAGTGAAGACTCAGATTATCTGCTCTCTAAGGTTTTTTTAGCCTAAGTTAAGATTTTTTTTTACCCCTCCTGATAGCGTTCATGACCTATGAAGATTCATCTCTGGCATGGCAAAACAGAAGAGAGCAAATAACAGAGCTTTGCCAGCTTTTCTCCAGGGCCTAATCATTTTTCCTGCTATCACCTTCTAATTTTGGTACATTTATTTCCTCTCCGGGATTTTTGTCCCATCTTTCACTGCTGATTTCCCTGAAATATTAGAGAGCTTGGTCACTTCTCTTTCATTCTCAGTCTGCATCCCTTACATCCCCAAGGGCTTTCTGCAGCTTGAGATGGACTGACTACAACCCTCAGAGCACTGACAAAACACTTGAGTAATTTGAAAGTTGGCTAAGGTCTAGATGAGTCAATATATTATTCCAAGATAGACTCAAGGTACTGAGACAGAGCCCTGACGTAAAACCTGGGACAGAGGAACAGCAGAACAGATAATGAGGAAAGCAGCAGAGATGCAGAACTTCTGAAGATCCCAGAACTGAACCAGCAGAGAAACTCTGCAAAGAATTGCAGCCCCTTACTTTATCAAGTTACAAATTTGCAAAAATAAATATTGAGATATACCCACAACATGTCTGTGCTGGGGATTCATAGAATCGTTTGGGTTGGAAGGGACCTTAAAGAAATACAGTTCCACATCCCTGCCATGGGCAGGGACACCTCCCACTATCCCAGGTTGCTCCAAGCCCTGCCCAACCCAGCCTTGAGCACTTCCAGGGATGGGGCAGCCACAGCTTCTCTGGGCAACCTGTGCCAGGGCCTCAGCATCCTCACAGGGAAAAATTTCTCTTTAATATCAAATCTGAGACTTCTCTCTTCACGTTAAAGCCACTCCCCTTGTCCCATTACTACCTGACTTTGTAAAAAGTCCCTCTGCAGACTTCTTGTTGCCTCCTTCTGGTTTTTAATCAGGTGGTTTAAGTTGTTGGAGGTGTTTAATCAGAGTATGATGCTATTAATTATCTTGAATGCTGTGAAGTTTATCACTCTCATTTGAAAGGGGCAGAGAACCTGTCCCAGCTCAGCAGCATAATTCTGCAAAGCCAGGCTTGAGCCTCCTTCCCCATGGAGACCAGGAGTTAGCAAAATTAATTGTTTTGTTTTTCCAATTGGCCATGGCTGTGCCAAGCTTTCAGCATGGTGACTGACCACTCCTCTAGGCTACAGCACAGGGACACGAGAGGAGACCACCTGGAGAGGAACACACTGAACAGACCTGAAGTAGATGATTATAATTTGCTATTTACTCAGTACTATAAATAACGTGACATTTTTCAGTAAGTAGCAGAGCAATAATCAGCTCCCCACTCTGAGTTATTGTAGCTCATGCTGATATAATGCAAAATTATGCTCATCTATTTATTTTTTGTTGTTCTGACTATCGTGTGACCCCAGTCCAAAGCATCCTCTGGTGTCTGATTCACCATGTGCTGTTGGCCAGTGGTCCAACTTTCCTGTGTGCATGGGGGAGCTGCCAGCCCTGGGCTGGAGACCTGCTGTGCACATGTAGTGAAAAACTGAATAACTCACCTGAGACCTGATCTGGGAGCAGAGAACAAGGGCAGCAATCAGAGGGAAAACTGACGGCAACCACAGCGTGGTTTCCTGTGGGCAATGTCCCGGGTTCTCAGCTGACGTGTGCACGTGAGGTCTGCAATGTCGAGTGAGCCCAGTGAGGTTTGTTTGGTGTACTTTACTGCGTGATAGAAATATTTAACGTAAGCAGATGTAGATGTGGATGATTTGTGCGCTGCACATGTACATGCAAACAATTATTGCTTGTGTTTCTACCTGAGCAGGAATGTGTGATAATGGGGAGGATCGACCTTGAACGTGCATTTTCACTCCCAGGGCAGCTGGATTGTCCCATGGGCCTCCCTGTAACAGCAGGCTGGTGACATTTGTGGAAGAGCCCCAGGACTTTGCAGAAAGACACCTGAGGTGGTCCTAAAGACCAGAAATTCAGCCACATAACGAGATAGCAGTGATGCATCAGCCACTTGGGGGCACAGAGCTCATGTGAGCCTCAGCAGAGGTAAAACCCAATACTGCCATGCAGAGGCCACTTTCCATCCCAGATTTGTACCTGCTACTGTTTGGGCCCTCATTTGGGGGAAATAACTCTCCCTCCACACTTGAAAAACAGTCTCTTTAGGTTTCAAAATTCTTCACTGTTGTGAAACTCAAAAAACTTGACATGAGGAGCTTGTCAGCACATTATAAATCTTTTGTCTCCAGATAAACATTGACTTCTCATCCTTCCCTGGTCTCCATCTCTACTCATTTGTCTTTTATTAACTACTCAGTCTACTGAATTCCCAGGACTGGAACTTTCTCTTCAACTGATGATTGTACAGCATCTTGCACAAAGACTTTGTCCCAGGGTTGGGATTCTGAGTAAGTGCAGATAATTTCTCTTGTTTATTTTACCTGCAACATAAGGGATAAAAAAGGATTTGCCTCAAGACATTTACTAGCAGTGAACTTTGCTCATGATCCACTTCCTCACTGTTTCTCCACAGCAGACATTTACTGGTAAATTCCAAATGTTCCAGATAAATGAATTAAAATTATGATGGAACTGTTTCCAGTTCTGATCTTGCCAGCAGAGAGGGAACCTCTGCATATTTCCTGATGTGGTGATTTGCTATTGGAGGCGACTTGGAAATAACCTTTTTGTTCCTCTTCAAGACGTGCCAGTGAAATAATTCCCTGAATTCATCACTTTATGGGGGGAAAAAGAAAATGTTGGTTTTTCGGCATCAAATAATAAAAGTTGGTGTACAGTGTTTTCATATGGATATTTTCACCTGGGCTTATCTCATTTAGGAGATTTCTGCTGAGCCATCCACTGCGGATATCTGAGTCCGTAAAACTCTGTCTTGGGATATCCCTGCCTTCCATCTGTAAGTCTGGAGAGGGAGAGAGCACAAGAGAAATATTTGGCCAAAGAGACTTTTAGAGTCATAGAATCGTTGAGGTTGGAAAATCTCTCTAAGATCATCAAGTCCACTTGATCATCAAGCACTGCCAAGCTGCCACTAAACCATGTCCCTAAGTGCAACCTAAACACATCTTTTAAAACCCTCCAAGGGCTGTGACTCCACCACTGCTCTCAGGCAGATCTTTAACCAATTTTCTTTATTTTTTTCTTTCATCTTGCTGCTTTTCCTTGCTGAGTAAATTGAGCTGAAGGTTATCTGATCAGAGCAGGCTCAGAAGTGCTAAGCCCGCTCTGCTCATGGCAAAAAGATTCCAAATTCCGAAACCAAACTCTTGGGGTAAAGGTCCAGACCCTAAGTAAATGAGGCTCTTGCAATGAAATAATTACATTTATAAAGGAATTTTTAAAGGGATATTTAGAAATAACAATATTCACTTGTTTCTACCTACTTGATTTTCTCAGCTATTTTTTTCTCGAACAAATTAGAAGAAACTTAAAGATTAAAGTCTTGTGTAGCTGAGAAATTGTCATTAATTTTGTGAGGATAAGATCACAAAAATGGTAATTCAGAGGATGAGGTTTCAGCTTTGTTTTGCTTTTGAGGTACTGAGCATTTGGCTTGATTTCCTCTTCTTTATCAGGGGTTTCTTGCTGGTGAGGTGACTGCTTATGTGGGTGACTTCAGGTATCAACCCGACTAATGTTCAAAATTTAAAAATTGCAGCTTTTCAGCCCTGTGCCTCAGACTTGAATTCAGAGTCAGCATTAAAAGAGAGATGTTCAGAAAGCTGGGAAAAGATGCTGCACACCTAATTGCAACATTAACCAGTGAAATATTAGCAAATTTATTACGCTTTTTCTACTTAAAAAAAAATTTAAAGGAAGTTCATTATGCTCTGTAATCCTGCTTAAATATTCATCATGTTGTTAATGAACCACATTCATTTTTAAAATGTTCAACCTGAGACGCCGTCTAGCATGATTTGATAATAATATAATTTCTGTATAAGCGTAAAAGGGACAAGAACAGTAAAAATAATTGTATCTCTAAACACCCTAACCAGTTTTCTCCTGTCTAATGAGCAGCTGTTTTTCATTAGCAGCATGGTTTTATCTCTTGCCTATCAACCTGCACAGCTGGGCATATTAGAAATAGCTCAGTGCACTGTGGAACATTTGTTTCCTAAACTGCAGAAACAAATGAGAAGGAGGTACTGGAGATTTTTCTCTTTTTTTAAAAATAATAAAAAGGTTTGGAGCTGGTTTCTCTCAGACTCTCTATTATTCACCACGGTGTCATATCTGGAGGCTGGATGTGGGAATGGGATATTACTGCTCTGCCTGCTGTAGAAGTACAGAAAATAGTTCACACCTTGCAGAACTCGTGCTACAACGAGCAGAAACTGTCAGAGGGAGCTGAAACCTTGTGCTCGAGGTTATGCAACAGGGAAGGAGCAACAGCTAAAGCAGAAATGGTTGCACCAGCCTTTCCCAGCCCTCTAACTTGTCCCCCACTCCGTATCAGACAGGAATCCAGCTGAAAGATGAACAGTGGGAGAGTCTGGAGTCTGAGTGATGTAAAATAAAGCAAAGCCTGATCCTAAACATTTCCTTGTCATCTTGCAACTTTCAAGGGAGTTACAGCTTCAGACCAATAGATACCAACTCAATAACATTTTTGAATAGCTCTCATAGTCTTGAAAAATACAGAAATAAATCTAAGGCAAGCTTAAAATGAGAAAAAAAATTTCGAAGCAAAAGAATTAAAGAGATCATTGAATCATTAAGGTTGGAAAAGACCTTCGAGACCATCAAACCCAACCTTTGATCAAATACCACCATGTCCACTAAACCATATTGTAAAGTGTCTGCTTGGTTTTTTTGAATACTCACAGGAGGATCCTCCATCACTGTTATTTATTTCATTTATGTTGTATTTATTTGAGAATCACAGAACGGTTTGGGTTGGATAGACCCATTCAGTTCCAGCCCCCTGCCAAGGGCAGGGACACCTTCTACTGTCCCGGGTTGCTCCAAGCCCTGTCCAGCCCAGCCTGGAACACTTCCAGGGATGGGACAGCCATCACAGCAGATGTTTTGCATTGAGTGAAGTGGAATAAATGCAAATAAAGCCACCTCATGCCAACATGGATGTGATTCTGCTGTAGATCACAGCTTTGGAGGGAATCACCGGGACTCAGGAATTTAGGTTAAAGAACTAATGCTTTGTTTGGAAGGAGCCTCTGGGTGTTCCTAGTCGTGTTTAAAATAGGATTGTAGCCAATACAAAGTGTGGAGTCAGATGCAGGCAGGAAGGGAGCCTTCCCTGTCCCTCCTGCAGAATAATGTACCTTTACTTTTAACTGCAGTGCCAAAGCAATGCACTATTCTGCAATATTCGGTTCCAGAAGAAATACATGAGTCAACCTCCCCATTAAAATAAAAAACATAATCTCTTCTTAGCAGGCCCTAGAGCTGGCTGCTTGTTTATTGCAGCTCAGTGTGTGAAGTTACAGTCTCATTATTTACTTAAGCATCACTTGGTATTCCTATCTTTGAAGATAAATACAATTAATGAAAACCTTGAAAGAAGTCTTGTGCTTTCACTCAAAAGTATAATGTACATGTCTCCCTGTATACTCCCCTGGTGTAGGAAAGCAATCAAAATCCTATTATACCGACTTAACTACCTGCTGCCAGCTTTGTTGACCTTGTTTGTTTGGAAATTAAAAGGCAGGTCATGGCAGAGCTGAACTGCACAACCTGGTAGCACAGAGAGACAGAAAAGAGGTGCTCTGCTTATTTGCAGGGCGTCAGGCAGATTACACCACACTTAGGCACCAGTTTTGGAAGGGAGCAGTGTTTGAAAGTAGGAGAGAAATGCAGAAATCTTATCGTTTTGTGTGCTTTGAAAGAACGACTTGATTTTGTTTTGTTTTGTTTTCCTGTTTTTCCAAAGAACTCGCGAAGCTGGGTTTCTGCTGGGCTTTATTAGCACCCACTGGTGTATTTATAGATGTGTAAATACACGTTCTGCTGCTAGATGGCAACAGCTAAAGCAGCTGCCACACTTCCATCCTCAGGAGAGAAGTGCACACAGCTCCCTGAAACACTGGCACCCACAAAGTCACAGTACTCTCTTGAGAATGGGCAACTGACTTAGAAAGAAGAGAAGATTTAAGGAGGTAATTTATCATGGAAAAGCAGGATAGTTAAGAGCATCCATAAATTACCCTGAAATAAGAAATTATCTTCTGTATTTTGTGGGAAAGAAAGAAAGAAGTTGCATTGATTTACAGCAAAGAATCCACAGTGTCTCCTGAATGGAAATACATATCCTAGGGTGGACCAGGTATTAGTTTGAGGCAAAAAGAGTAGAAATTCTACTCTGTGTTGGTTAACCCTTCAATCACCTTGTCTCGTGTCATTTCCCTTTGGGTAGGACACATGGACTGGTGTAGGCCAGCACTACTTTTCAGGGGTACTGATCAGAGACCTTCATGGCCCGTCTCTGTCCCAGGACCCTAATCCTAACCCTAACCCCAAAACTGGGATAAAACTTGCCTAAAATCCACCAATCCCTACAGGAGGTTTATCTGACTGAAGTGGCACAGGGTAAAGCAATGAGGCAAAGCAACTCACAGAATTCTACCCTTTCTCCTCCCTTTTTTAAATTTCAAATTTTATTTACCATACAGCAACAGGAACACTTTATGCAGCAGACTTGTGCAAGCCAGAATCCCACCCAACACCACTGTAAATGGCTTTCTGTCCACCTGTCCTTTATTCTCCCCAGTCACATCCATCCTACTAAATGTGGAATTCAATAAGGGATCTGGAATCTGGTTCCCTTTTTCATGGAATCATAGAACAATGAAGGTTGGAAAAGACCTTTAGGATCATCACATCCAACTGTCAAGCATGTTCCCCATTAAACCACGTCCTCAAGTGCTTCCTCCACATGTTTTTGGAACACATTCTGGCAGGGAGGTGCAATGGCCTGCAAAGCATCCTGGTTTAAAGTCATTGTGTGAAAGAGTTCAGCTGAATTTCACCCTGAAAGGGCAGATTTCTCTCTGTGGCTTTACAGAATGAATCAGGGATGACTAGGTTGAGTGTAAATATCTGTATATATCCATATACATATGTATATATAAAAGCAAAACTGTCCTGTTTGGTTTCAGTGGAGCAGAGGAAGATGGCTCATCCTAAAGATAGAGGGAGGGAAATGAAGCAATACATCACAGAATTAAATCTTTCTGGAACAGCAGTTTCTCCTAAAAATCTCGAATGATATTTTCCAACTGAGACTCAGAAGACTGGCTAAGTCCTCCTTATAACGCCCACGCTCGTTTTTTCTTTTAGATGAATAAAACTTCCAGTACAGGAAAAACTCAATGATTAAAAATTACAAATGTACTGAATATGCAGCACTTTGATGCAAACATCCTTGCAGTAAAAGGCCAGGTGTTATATTAAACAGTGTTTTAATCTGATCCCTACAGAAATATTCGCTCTGGAAATGTGGCAAATCTTTCATTTTAAAGGAATCTGTGAATTCTGGGGCATTACACAGTTGCAAAAAGTGCATTCAAATGCTAATACAGCTTTGGATAAAGCTGTGGAATTGCCTCCTGCTTGACAAGTTTATATGGAGAGGAGTTTTCTCCTGACTTTTCAGAATTCCTGACAATAGCTGAGTACAAACCCTGATACTCCAGCACTGGTGGCCTTGTCCAGTGATATTTGATTGGCGGTGATGTCAGCTCAGCCGTGGGTGGAAGTATTGATCACGCACACATATGGGGCCTGAAACTGCCAATTAATCTGTTTATTATTAGAGATAATTCTGTCCTTTTCCTTCCACCACATATGTATTTTATAGCTATACCTTCCAGAAGAACAATTGCCTCAAGCAACAATATGAAAGGTCCATAAAAGATCTTTCTAAGTGGATTACATTAAAAAGCAGAGTTATTCATGATCACTTCTCATGACATATTGCCAGAGTGGCTTTCTTAGCTTCAGTGAAATTCAATTTTCTTGGGGGAAATATTATATTTAAAAATATTTTTAAAAGATGCCAGGCAAAGGCAGGAGGATCCGTCTTAACCATTCCTCCCATGGGATAAAGGAGCTCACCTTATCTCACAGGTACTTTTAAATCATCGAATCATCACGTTTGGAAAAGTCCTCTAAGTCCATCACTCTGTTCACCACTAAAGTGTCCCCAGGTGCCACATCCACAGGCCTTTTGGACCCTTCCAGGGATGGTGGTTTCACCACTTCCCTGGGCAGCCTGTGCCGGTGCCTGGCCACCCTCCAGTGAGGAAATTTCTCATCATGTCCAATCTAAACCTCCTCTGGCACAAGTTGAGGCCTCTCACTGTTACCTGGGAGAAGAGATCAATTCCCACCTGGCTCCAAGCTCCTTTCTGGTAGCTGTAGAGAGCAATAAGTTTTAGACAGTATCTGCTAACCGTGACAGTTTGGTGGCAGATTTGAATGCCTTGTTTTCTTTTTCTTTTCTCTGTTTTTTCCTTCTTTCCCTTGTCCCCAGTAATTCAAAGCTGAGACTGGCAGAGAAGAGAGAAGGAGGCAAAGGAAAGCTCAGTACCTGTTCTGTCTTTTGAAAGGCCTGGAAATTCTGCTCTAAGCAGGGCCGTTTTTCTTATTTGCTCTCTTTGGATTTTGCTCCCCTGTTTTTTGTCAGTAAAAATGATCAAAATTCAGCAGGCACCATGGATCTGATTGCAGCATCAGATGTGAAGCTGGAACTGATTGCAAAATCATCATGAAAACCTGTCTGGGGACTGACCTGTCACCATCAGAGAGGCTCTGACCCCCAAACTGTGGCAAACATTTGGAGGGAGATCCCATTTCTGAGGAATTAGTCAGAGAGGTCACTGCTGAAACCCCTCGTCGTCAGTCCTGCTCTGCACTTGTCTATCTGATTCCCCATCAGAGCTGATCAAAATGTAAAATTAGTAACATCCAGCCAGCGACATTCAAAGGGAGACCACAGCAGCCAAAATCAGCCAGGCTATAAATCACAGAATCATGGAATGATTTGGGCTGGAAGGGACCTCAAAGATCATTTCATTCCAACCCCACTGCCATGGGAAGGGACACCTTCTGCTTGACCAGGTTGCTCAGGGTTCCTGAGGTTTTAGTTAGCAAGAAGCTCTTTAAATAACAGAACCTCTTTAACTAAGGAGATTCGATCACCTCCCCACACATGCAAACAGAGGATAGAAATGCATGCTAAACAAGAGAAAAACCTCTCCTCTTTAGTTGGATGTGATAGTAGTTTGCTATTAAAGTTAAACTAAATAAGGTGTTTTTAAGGGTTTTTCTTTAAATTTATTAAAAGAAGAAAAAGATATAAAGATCTGCTCTTTGTTTTTTTTTTTTTTTTTTAAATATGTGGGTGTTTGGGGCTTTCTTTGTTCTTTTGGAGGTTTTTTTGTTCATTTGGAGATTCTTTGAAATATTTTTTTCATTGGAAGTGTCTGAAAACCACTGGTCTTGCTGCCTGCTGAGGTCAGTCACTCGGAGGGAGATCCAGGATTTTGCAAGGTCTGGTTTTCCTCAGCAGCTCTTATCTCCAGCTCCCAAACCAAAGCACAGACTCTGCAGTCACACAGATTGCAAGGGAAGGTGAAGCACCTACTGATCCAGTGGAGAAACTGCTGTTCCTGGTGCAGAAACTGCTGTTCCTGGTGCAGATGTGCACATGTTGTCTGCCTTATTCCTGGGTGTGTTCATAAAGCCTTGCACACGCTTTTTAACTAAAAGCTCAGATGGGTGGAACTTGTCTGCTTTTAACAGCATTTTAGCAGGCTTGAAAGAAATTAATTCAGTTTTACTCTTGGAACTGAAGTGACAGATGGTAAAAGAGCAGGAGGGTTAGCAGGAAGAATATTGTGGGAGTCTGTGCAGATATAAATACTTAGCTAATAAATAAGGTGGAGGTAATAATGCCTGTGAATATATATATATTAAAAAAAACCCACTTCAGAACCTGGAAGCATGCTTGTTAATATCTCTCTTCTTTTTAATAATGATTCCTAAATCTAGCAAAGCACTTTTTGAGAGTATATTTGATGGAGGAATCACTGTGTGTTGCCATGGTGTTAGGCTTTCTTTTTCAGAGGGGAACCATGCGTTTAAAAAAGAAACCTTTACCTTGTTGCTATGCAAACACGACTTGGTGTTATTACATCCCCAGAAAGCAGAACAACAATATTGCAAGGAAGTCAATATCCTGATAAGATAAATGCTCCCTCTCTTTGCCCTTTCACTCAAATGCAATGCTGCAGTAATACTTAAATCTGATGAATTCTCTGGAGGCCAGGCTGCAAAATTTCCAGTGTGTTTGTCATTTCTGTATAAAAATTACCCACTAATATCCTACCCACGGCTCTATTCAGGCCCAAACTCCAACCTCGTGATATAAAGGTTTGCTCACAAGCAGTAAAATTTGGTTCAGACTTGATAGGATTTTGTTCCAAGCGATTGGGAAGCACCTCTTGCTAAAAAGG
Source organism: Cnemophilus loriae (assembly GCA_013397755.1). Lineage (NCBI taxonomy): Eukaryota > Metazoa > Chordata > Aves > Passeriformes > Corvidae > Cnemophilus > Cnemophilus loriae. Next base: position 2,148,223 of record VZTF01007968.1, on the reverse strand, counting down.
GATCAAAGGTCCTTTTTAAGTGTTATGCTCATACCGGCCTATGCTACAGCTGCCTGTTTTGTCCATCATCTTGGGCTTCCTCTGCCATCCACTGGAACATGTGCAGTGCCAGGTAGCAGCTGGTTCTGACTAAGCCCTCATTCTGTTTTTCCACAGCCCAGTTCTGCTGAAAGACGAAATCAGTGATACGAGCTCAGGCGGCTTTTCCACTGGAAAGGTGCAAGACATTCATAACCGTGGAATCACCACAGAAGCACAGAATTGTTTGGGTTAGAAAGGGTCTTAAAGATCATCTCGTTCCACCCCCTTCCATGGGCAGGGACACATTCCACTATCCCAGGTTGCTCCAAGCCCCATCCAACCTGGCCTTGGACATTTCCAGGGATGGGGCAGCCACAGCTTCTCTGGGCAACCTGTGCCAGGGCCTCACCACCCTCACAGGGAAGGATTTATTCATAACATCTAATCTAAACTTGACCTCTTTCAGTTTAAAGCCATTCCCCCTCGTCCTGTCACTACCCACTTATTCCATTATTCAGTGTCACCTATGCTGGGGAGGTGAGTGGCTGTTCAGGTTGCTGGGATGGGAGATCACTGGCTGAGCAGGGACTGTTTAAGAAGATGGAATTGAACCCCGCTCTCATTTGGACTCAGTTTCATTATTGTATCTTTAAGCTCGCTCACATAAGAAAGTTATTTACCCTGCAGATTGGTCCAAACTCTCAATTATCAGAAATATAGAAATGACAGCAAATGTGCAGTATCCATAAAAAGAAAACAGTTTAGCACAGATCCAAAGAAACAGTTTCATGCATGATCATAGGACAGAGCTTCCAGCAACCTTTTATAACCAGAATACAATGGGAACTGCAGCATTTCTTCCTTTTCTGCCTTACAACATAAAGGGCTGTGTCATACTATGATTGTGATAATCCAGCACTATGCTACACCACAGTGTGTCTGCCAGAGCAGCCTGTCACAAAACGTGCCATCAATTAGCCCAGACGCTAATTACATTTTTCCTCTTGCTTTGCACAGGGTCTATAATCAGGCCATGAAGAGAAACATCCCACCCTGGTTTAGGAGTTAGTGAAAGCAGTGAATGAGATTGGTTCCATAGCCAATCTCCTTTGGTTTACCTCATTAACCAATGAACTAATTAGATTTCTTACTCCTAAAAACACTTCCTGAGAGTCTTATTTTGGCAGTTACAAAGTCTGACATGAATTTTTCGGTGCCTCTTTAACCTATTTAGTAATGGATTAACATTGAAAGGGCTGGAAAGAATAATTCGTGCTTAAATGAAAAGTATTGAGAAAAAACTAATCAGCTCTAAAACTTTAAAGCTTATTTTTCATCCAACTCTTATTTTTTTACCTGCAGGGCAAATGTTTTCACTTTGAGGTGTTTATTTCTTTTTTTTACATTCCCCTGAAGTATCTGTTCAGATACATCATCAGCTTGTTGGGCTGCTTATCTGAGTTTAAGAGACAGCTGCTTTCCTGGAATAAAAAGATTGCAAAAATTAGAAATTGAACTTAAACCTCTGAACTTCTCAGTGCCTAGATCAACTCTCTTTTCAAACAGGCTGCATCTTGCCAGTCCCGAAATGACCTACTCATTAAAATGGTACTTCCAGGAAGGGGATCCCAAGGACCATCCCTCCTGGTAATTTCATGCTAGAAAGATGTTCTTGGAGGTCATTGCTGTTGACAACTCAGAAATTCTGAATTCAAGACAAGAGCATCAATTTCTCTCAGCTGAAGGCAAGGGCAAGACACAGCTTTGGTGTGGCTGGACAGGCTTGTTCAGCCCTGAAGCCAAAACACTCACTCGGGGAACTTTGTACTTACAGGAATCCAGAGGAGAGGCCTCAAAATGTGAGCAGTGCCCTCCCATCCCAGCTGAGCACTGGTGCAGGGGGAATTCACTGCAGGACATGCAGTGGCATGTAACCCAAGACATCTTACTGTCTTGCTTTTGACTGTCAGGACATTTACAGTGATCAATATCATCAAGCAGATGTCTTGAGGCAAATTCCATCTATTTAATTGGCAAACCTATCCAAAGACACCTCTTTTTAATCCAGTCCCAACATGACCGTGAGGCAAAGAGGCTTTTAGTCACACTGCTCCAGGTGGCATCTACTTCTGTGGTGAACATACAATATACAACACTTTTTTCTCCTTCTTTTTCTGTGCCTGGAGAGTTTTGGAGTTAATTTTACCACTTGCATTTGGACTAAATTAACTTTCTGCAGATGATGAACACCAGAACACAGCTGGTTTGGTGTATGCTATGCATTGCAGTCTGAGGAAGAAAAGTAGCATTTGAATGCATTTTTACAGCCATCCGTGCATTAATCTCTCCGGTAATTTCTGCACAACATTCTTGCAATTTTCTACAAGGGCGATTCTCTTGCTTTGCTTCTCTTCCTACAAGCAGCCTGTCCCGAGCAAATTTCCTTTCACAAAGAATGCAAGATGCATTGAGTCTTGGACAGCTTCCCAAACTGAAATCATCTATTCAGAGAAACTGTGAAATAAAATTTCTCTTTATTTATTTTTAATAAACAATTTAGAACTTTCATCTGGGCTGCCTATAAATTCAAAATTTAATTTCATGGTCTTGATTCCCCAAACTTATTGGAAGATGAACAATTATCACTGCTTTCCAAGTTCATTTCTTTTTTCAGGACAAGTTCTTTTGGTGGCTGTTTCTCCTGTGTCTTTCTTTCTGTTTGCCCTAAGTCATTGATCTCATATTGGCTCTATCAAATAATAGGAGGGTTTAGGGTTAAGATTAGTAAAATGAAACAAAAGCAAATGCTCTGAACTCCAGTTCTACCTCTGTGTCATAGGAAACAAACCTCCTCGAACAGGTCCCAGCAAAATTTCTCTGTAAAGAAGAAACACCCCAATGCACAGAAAATCTCTAAGTATGGTGAACAGACTATGGGCTCAGCAATTACCTCAGCTCTTTTTAAAATAGCTAAATAACTGTAATTGTGATCAAGTCAGATGAATCACAATCAGATAATCACCTCTGAATTTCTTTTAGGGATTCCCTAAAAGCAAGTTCAGTCAGGTTTTCTTCTACAGATTTCTTTTGTGCCACACCAGCACTTCTAATGAATGTAGCCATTTCTATCAGCTGATGCTTTTTATTTTTTTAATCACTCTAATCATCAAGTTGAACCCTGTTGACCAGAGTAGAACAGAAATGTCACCCAGCAATCACCAGGTTTACACTTTCTTTTGGAAGATTGGAGCAAGAGCTCTAGATATGCTTGAAACCTGTGTTTCAGCACTGTGGGTAGCAAATACCATCAGTGGTGATCAGCCCAGTAATGGACAGAACGAATGTTTTACACTGCTTGCATCTGATAGCTGAATTCTAAGATCGCTGCAGCTGCGTCCTTAAAAATCCTCAAAACCTGACAAATGAGATCTTTGCTGCAAGCAAAAGGACCCTGCACTCTCTGCAGCCGTTTTGCTCTTTATGATGTTAAGAAGAATTTTTCTGCCTGGAATTTGGAAGGACATCACTGGATGTAAGCGGAGTTACTCCTTGAGGAGCAGATTTTGGCATTGTGGCTCTATTTACACGACCCTGTGACCAGGCACAGTGATTCACAGTGCCGTGTGAGGATGTAATATCACAGCATTGCTCCTGCAGATAAAGAGAGCTCCCTTCCCTGGTCTGTTCTATCAGACACAGTGAACTCAAATGCCCCAGCTCTTCATCCTACTAAACCTTCCTTATGCTGACTGCTAGGAGATCACATCAATCCTGCTTTTAGTGTTGTCACACGTGTAACCATCTGGCACCGGGACAAGTGCCAAAACATGACTTGCATATTTGCTGGACTGGGGGACAGACGTGTTTGACTGTGAGCTGAGCCAAATTTTTGCAATATGCACAAATATTGCTTCTCCCCACAGCTTGGAGAACACAAGTTTTCACAGAGCTTGTTAACTCCAGTCCTCATCCCCTGCATCCCACCCCTGCTCTGAGCTGTAAAAAGTCTTTATGTTTGGCAGGTCAGTAAAAACCAGAGCATCATCCTGTTTATTTTATTGCTAACTTCATTAGCAAGAAACAGCAAGGACTGAAATGCAGGGCTGTAAAAACACAGCTTAGGTTTGTAACGTAATGTAATTCAAGTAATTAGTCCACTTAAACTTTCTAATGTGGTCTCTTGGTTTCTAAAGTGCTAAAATGCTTTTTAATGGCTTTTCCACGGTTTTTCATTGGTTTGGCATCCTGGCTTTAGACATGAAAGAACAGGCCATATCTTCATATCTCTGTTCTTTGTGCCAGGATCTCAGATGGTACATGTTGACATGACACCCACAGAGCCAGCTGAAATATGTCACTTTTCACCAGCTGAACCTTGTCGTGCTTTTCATTAACAAGTCTCAAAGAACTCAGCTGTACTTCCAGTTCACACTGTCTTCATTTTTGCCTAACGATAGGAAAAAAAAATTAACCAAAGAAGCAGGTTCATAACTTTACAGTGAATTGCTTTGTACTTGAGTTGTGCAGTTCCTCTTCTTGTGCTTAACAAGTCTGAAACTTTGGTCTTGTGGGACTCCACCTGCAGAGCTGCCTCCAGCTCTGGGGTCCCAGCACAGGAAGGACGCGGAGCTGTTGGAATGAGCCCAGAGGAGGCCACCAAGATGCTCAGAGGGATGGAGCAGCTCTGCTGTGAGGAAAGGCTGAGAGAGCTGGGATTGTTCAGCCTGGAGAACAGAAAGTTTCGGGTTGACCTAACTGTGGCCTTCCAGGACATGAAGAAGGTCTGTAAGAAAGATGGAGAGGGAATATTTACAATCACATGTAGTGACAGGCCAAGGAGGAACGGCTTCCAATTGGAAGAGAGTAGGTCTAGATTAGATATTGGGATGAAATTATTTACTCAGAGGGTGGTGAGGCCCTGGAACAGGCTGTGCAGAGAAGTTGTGGTCGCTCCATCCCTGGAAATGTTCAAGGATGGGTTGGATGTGGCTCTGAGCAATCTGGAACAGTGGAAGGTGTCCCTGGTCATGGCAGAGGTTTGGAACTGGATGATCTTGGAGAATATTGGACTCAGTTAGACCATGTATGCTAAAAATTTGGAGGACTACTTTAATATTAGAAACATGTAATCCCAGTTTTCTTCTGAGTTTGTTTGAGTTGATAATGAATTAAAGGATATGTTCTTTGACAGTTTTTTTCCCCTGAATTTCTTATGCTGTTTACTCAAAACTGGACAGAAAACAATTTCCATTCTGTGGGGGAAGGGTGAAAAAAACAACAAAGCAAAGGCATTTCAAAACATTTTATTTTTAATCTGATTGAATCTCATGGCAATCATATGCAAAGCTTGATAAGAAATGTTAATGTAGCCCAGACAACTTTCCCAGAAAGAGAACTAATCAGATAAACATTTGCTGTATCAGAAAAACACTTAAAAGTTTTCAAAGCAACCTTCATAGCCTTTGAAAAAGTATGTGTAACTTTTAGACAAAATTTTGTGAAGAGTTTGCATGGGATTCGTGTCACCTAACTTCATCTACCAGGGTGATAAGTCTCTAAGCTAAACTGAATTCTCCCTCCAGAGCAGAACATTATCACTGTCATCATGCTGGTCTGGAGACATAAGAAAGACAGAGTTTGTAAGGAGAGGTAATATTTTCATTATGTCATTTTACACAGTTGGAAAAACCTAAACACATCTTTCAGCTGCTCATGCTTCTCTTCAGATCTGAAAGTGAAGATGGAGAAAGAAATGCACTTCTAGTGGGTGATTCATCCCTTCTTAAGATAGATTGGGTGACTCACCCTCTGTAGCTGCCTGTTCATCTCTATTGACCAGAGAAGGATTCTGGTTGACAAGTAACAGTAAACACCTAACTTTGAGACAGAGAGAAAAATAAAATAGATGATTTGGACTCCACCTTGCAGTTGTTAGGGTTTCTCATACGAACTTTCTATCTTCCTTCCTTCCATTTTTTGCATTGATTCAGGTGCAAGTTCTGAGTACACTTACAATTCATATCTTTGAGATACTGACAACCCGTACATTGTCCTCTGAAGATCAGTCAGAAACATTTTGGTGTTCAGAATGACTAAATTATCTATCCCCAGAGAGGAATAGCAGCCTTTTTGCTCTCTAAACAATTCAGAGCACTCCTGGCAAACAGATCTAGGAAACCTCAAGGATTACAATACCTCACATTAATATCGGGTTGATTTTAGTTGGTGAAAAAATGACAACATAGTTATTGGTGCAGAATGGTGTAGAAAAAACCATCCAGCAACTGCTGGATATGTTCTCGTCATCTCTCTGATGTTCTCAACACATTATCTCGTATTTTCCATATGACATAGGGATTCAAACACCTTTTCTTTCTCTCTCTCCAGCTGTATCAGTTTCGAAAGTCAGTACTTGCTAGAAACCATTCCTAAATCATACTGGTAAAGGACAAGTGTTTGTACAGGGCAAATAAATGCATCAGGGTGCATGAAATGCCAGTCTAAGTGGAGAATTCTCTAGTGTGAAGTATGGCCACCCAAGACCGAGTGATAAGGTGGGAGGTATTGTCAGAAACAGTAGAGGTTTTCATTTAGTTGGGTTAGAGACAGAAATTGATCCATTTTCTCTCTCTCTGGTGGTGTTGGGCCTTCTGGAAAGAGCAAGGTCAAGAGGAAGGGGCATCTAGCAAGGCCAAGAAAGAGCAACACAACTCTTGAGAGAGACCAAAAGCATCAGACAGTAAAGTTTCCCACAGGCATCTTTAACCAGTGACTCAGGAACAAACCAGATGTGGCTTCTAGAGGCAGAGGCTGAACTGATTCAAGAGAGACTGGATGTTGAAATGCAGTCCTTGAAACACAGACATTTCTGTCTTGCCTCTATTAATTTGTGGGGCTTTTTCCCCCAATACTTATGACCGTTTGTCCCTCTAGTTGGTGAGTGAACACTGACAACAGCAACATCCTCTAATGTTCCAGCAGTTCTTTTACAAGATGCTAGGTAGGTAATTGCCTTACTCTTCAGGTCCCTTCCAGGTGTCTTTGCCTGCTCTGGACATTCACAATAGAGACAAAGGCAGAAGCCTGGGGAGGTGACATCACTCTGGATGAGACCGAAGACCAGACCGTATTTGCATAGATGCCACTGGAGGGGAGAGAGGCCAAAGCAGAGCAGCCAGAGTTCTGTTTCTCCTCATCTCTCATGAAAGTCAAATATCTCCACTCTTCCAAGCACGCTTCCTGGTGTGCATTCCCTCCAGCTGATGAGGTTCATCCACCCTGACTAATAGACCTGCTGAGAGAAGCCAAATGCTGCAGAGCATTATGTGGCTCACTGGAGAGCCAAGGCTGGCATGCTCTGCCCATCCTGGGCCCATTTGTAACTTGCTTAATTCTGTGAATGCTGTGGAAAACTGCCAGGTGGTTGCTAGAGGTGCACATATATAACAGCCTGGTGAGGGTAAGAATGAGAAATTTGTGAAAATGTAGTTAGTTTTTGTCTTGTGTCCTTTATAATTATAGAGTTTGCTGTTAGTGGCTAGCTACCCTGACCATTGTTTTTATTTTTTATTAACATTTGCCCACCCTTTCCAGCAAGCTATTAAACTCTGAAATGGCCGAGTTTCGCTGCTTGTGTGAATTTCCATAAAATTTAGATTGCGTGCTTTGCCAGGTGTTGCAGAGGCAAGCAAGTCTCCGGGGGAGTTATGCAAATGGTGGGATGCAGAGCGTGGCTGGGAGCACACGGCTGGCTGGATGCAGCTCTGGCCGCGCACTCAGCAGGGCTTTAGTCCTAGCCTTGCTTCCTCTCTGCTCTGAGATTATACGCACATCACTCCGGGCTGTCCTCTGTGCCCAAAGCAGTACATCGTAAAGAATATATTTGCCTAAGCTGTCTCCACTGCCTTCATCTTACTTTCATCCTCTTTTATTTGGTAGTTTCTTGTCTTTTCCCCTTTTTAGTACCCAGATTATAAACCTTGTACCACCAAATCAGGGTAATATTTTCTACATTCCCCATGGGCACTCAACACATTCTCTTTTCTCCTGCAAAGACCGCATGAGTGGCTATGGCCTGCTTGTGCCTACTCCCTTGGGCCTCATCCTAAAAAATAGAGACAGGATTAATTGATTTGTTCCACTCATGACCTTCTTTTCCACAACCCTCCAAAACCTTCTTTTTTCAACTCTCTCAGGCTGGGAGTCCTCTTTACTGTGTATAGTTACAAAGCCTTGCATAGATTAAAATCTTTTATGTAAGTGAAAATATCTTATAAGATACGAGATATCTCAAGCTTCATTTAGATAAAATTAGAGAGTTTGGGAGGTTGATGCTTTGTTGAAGAAATGTAACCCTTCTCCTACTACACACATTTACCCTTTTTCTATTTACTCACTTAAGACTATCGAAATCTCCACTTTCCCTGTGAAGACTATGGGAATACAAGGCAAGTGATGACAAAAAAAATTAGTTAAATGGGAAAAAAATAAGAAAATCAAGCCTTCTGGGTCTCGTGCCCTCCAGATTGACTTTCAGTTCTGAATAAATCCATGAAAAATCAAGACCTTCAATCAAGTTACCAAAGACCAGTCTTAAATTCTATCTGGCACCCTTCAGGGACTCCCTAAAACTGTGCATTTCAATTCATATCTGGACAGAAAGTCCAGATTTCATGTACAGCTACAGAGTCCTGCCTTACAGATGTGCTTCTCAGAGTTCATTAAAGCTGAGGGTAGAGCCTCCACCTGTGGACAAAGGCTGATTTCCAGAATTCACTGATCTGCCCTTTATCCCTTCATCAGCACAATGAAGGCACTGCTTAAATGTGTTTTGGGTCCAGTGAAATGCCAACCCCATTCGTGACTTCGATCCTGAACATCAAAATCCTCCAGAGAATCAGCCCCTGTCAGCTGAGGATTTCTTTCCCTGCAGCTGCTGTGTTTGACAGAGACTTAGAGACACAAAGACTTAGGGACAGCATTTGTGTAGGATGAGAATGATGTTGATAACACACTGACAATTTAATTGTTGTTGTGTTTACTCTTGATCAAGGACTGTTCAGTTTCCCGTGTTGTGCCAGGGAGGAGGTGCACACGGAGCTGGGAGGAAGAAGGCCCAGCACAGCTGACCTGAGCTGGCCAGAGGGATGCTCCACACCACACAACACCATTCCCAGTATGTAAAGTGTTGGGGAGTTGGCCTAAAAGGGTCAGTCACTGCTTGAGGTGGTGAGCAATTGTATTGTCCATCAGCTGGCTATTTTTTAATTGAGTTTTATTTTTATCTCTTTCTTTCATATCTCCTTTCTTCATCATTATTATTATCATCATTATTTTATTTTATTTTACTCCAATTATTAAATTGTTCTTTTCTCAACCCACAGGTTTTACCTTTCTCTGATTCTCCTTCCCCATCCCACACGAACAGGATTGAGGGATGGAATGAGCAGCTGCTGGTGCTTAGTTGTGGTCTGGAGTTAAACCTTGATACCACAGAGGGAAAAAGAAACATAAATATCCCACCCTAATATTCTATGAACTCGTGAGCATCAGCTTGAAAAACACAGAGCTAAGGCAAAGTGTGCCAAATAAATGGTTAAATATATTGGTTAAATGCATGTTCAACTTGGATTAGTGCAGAGTTGTGCCTGCTCTTACGGATACTTGCCTGCTTCCAGGGAATATTGGTTTTTGACCCAGCCAGACCATCCCTTGACACTTGGACTTTCTTGCCATGCAGATCTGCAAGAAATTTATGATCCTTGAAATCAGTAGGTGTGCAGGGCTGAAATGGCTCTGAAAGGCAGAGACACGAGAGAGCCCTGAACAGAGAAACACTGACCCTGACTTACAGAGACACAGGCTGCTACAAATTTCTCAGTGTCCCAGGCCCCAGCTCTGACAGAGGCTCGGTGGCCCTGATGTCATGATTTGAGTGCACTGCACATTATCAGGAAGGTGTTCTATTCCTCGCATTTGGCCCTCAGGCACGACAAGCAAGAGGAAGAAAATTATTTTATTTAGAGACATCTGTTTTGAGATATTAACTAGTAAATAATGCATAAGTTGGGATGATGCTTTGGCACCACAGGGCTGTGTAGCTGATTAAAACAAATAAGAGAACCACGAAGCAATACCGAATTTTACACTTGGTCCATTTCTCGCTAGATAGAGCTAAATAAGTCTGGGAGACTATAAGCAAAGGGGAAACAGATTTTTCTTTGGGATTTTTCTGTTTGTTTTCTTGTTTCCCCAAGGTTAGCATTTCCCTAAAGCAGGGCATGGTCATTCCCACCAAGCGATGTGAAGGTCCTGTTCTGTCTGGTAAGGAGGGAATCAAACCATGGCATGGCTGATGGAAAACAGCCCTTGTCTCAACCATCCTTCCCTCCCTTCCTGCAGTGCAGCTCAATCATTTCTAAGTGGCTTCAGATGCCAGCAAGTATTCCAGGAAAACTTCTGATTTTGGATGATGTGGGATTTCTGTGCTATAGCTGGTGGCAGTTCAGGCTTTTCATTAACTCAGCTATCCATCCCCTGGGATGGAGGAAAAGGTGAGGAGACAGCTGGAAGAAAAATCCCCACTTTCACCTAGCCAAGATGCAAATCAGCATTTCTTTTATTCCATTTGTTTTGTGCGGGAATAAACTCACTATCTTTGCAGGAATTAACTTTTCATCTCCATCTCCTGCCTTGGCAGGGGGTCTGGACTTAAGCGTCTCCAGAGGTCCCTTCCAACCCTAAAAATTCTGTGATTCTGTGATCTGTGTTGAAGTCACCAATTGGCCCAAATGGACATAGAGTTTAATTTTGGAGCAGTTTTCCTAGTCAGGAGGACTGAAAACTCCGCCATGTTTCCTAATAATTTTGGAACTGAATGAAAATCTGGGAGAATTGTTGAGTAGAACTACAGTGTTGTGCAGAACCCAGATTTGGTTATTTCCATGCATTTTAAGGCAGTTTTGAAAAGCCGCTGAAGTGAGCATGTCCCAAAATGCAGCTTTCATAAACATTTTACCTGTTTCTCTGAAGAACAGTTGAACATCTCATAATGGGACAGGATGGGCTTTTCTTCCTGGCAAAATGAGAACTCAAGGAGAGAGAACTCAAGGAGAGAGCAAAGGGAGGTCAGCAAGGCAAGACCAGCAAGTGAGGGTGCATTTCTGAACCGAATGGACAAAGCTGGCTTCCCCAGGGCACATCAAAGGCACAGACAGGACAGAGCATGGATTGAGCTCCAAGACTCACACTCCTCATAGCTGAGGGAGGCCCTGATGTGTGTTCTGTGCAGGCTTTACTGGGTACTAATTAATCGTTGAATTTTAGGAAGAAAATCTTTGCTGTGAGGGTGATGAGGCACTAGGATAGATTGTCTAGAGAAATTCTGGATGCCCCATCCCTGGAAGTGTTCAAGGCCAGGCTGGGTGAGGGTTTGAACAAAATGGTCTAGTGGAAGGTGTCTCTGCCCATGGAAGGCAGTTGGAATTAGGCCATCTTTTAGGTGCCTTCCAACACAAACCATTCCAAGATTCTGTGATTGATTCTCTGATTCTACGCTATGACAGAGTAGAAATATTAACAAGTTCATTAACCAAACATTTTATGTCAAAAGTTTATCTTGATCCAGCAGGAAATTCGATCATTGATGATGATGGTCCAAAAAGCTGGGAAATTGTATTTTAGACCATCGCTCAATGGTGCTTCTCAGCTCAGAGACATGGTCTAAATCTTGTCTGAATGGATTTCATTTGGGTATCCATAAATTCACAGAAATTCTTATGGTAGAAAAGAGCTATTTGCATCCCAGGTATTTCTAAAATAGGCACCGTCTCCCACCCCAGAATATTCAGTTAAACCAGCCTCCAGAAGCAGGTTTAGGGTCACAGTGAAAAGGAAGAACATCACAAATCCCAGCTCCAGTGAGACACTGATGTCAGGCTAAACGATACTTCTCTGTGGTTTTCGTCCTTTATTTGTAAATAGTTGCCTTTCACTACATTATATCAATGTTTATAAAATCTGATGGGCTTTAAAACATGCAAAGAGGGATTAAAGTAATTTAGCAGAGATCTGAGGAGTATTTAGCATTTTGTGCAGACTTAATAGATTCCCCCTGTGTTTAGCATCTCTCACCCAATACCAATGAAGTTTCTACTGGAACTAGTAAATCTCTTTCATTTATTTACTTAGAAGAAAATATTTAATAGATGCCACAGGAATTTTGCAAATTCTGATGCTAATTAATAGGAAACCATGTCAAATGTATAAATAATTTCTAGTCTTAAATTAGTGCTCTTTCCTACTTAAATCTTGGGGATAGATGTTGGCTCAGAATATTTCATTATAACTGTTTTAATCATACTTATTTCTTAACTGAGCTTCATATTAAGGTGAAATAGAAGCATATTTCAGGATGGAGATGGGTGTCATTGTCATTATCTCTAAAGGACAAAAGGGTGCCAGTCTGTAAATGTATTTAGTCAATCTAAAGTTGTCTTGATTAAACAAAAGCATGAGAAATTATTTTAGGCTTAAACAGCTGAAATCAGAGGAGGTGGAAAACAATCTAATAAACTTAGTGTGAAGTGGAATATCTCCTAATTCTGAGTGACAGGGGACCAGTTAGTCATTTTCTACAGTGAGGTACAATTTAAATTAAGAGCTTGTTCCTTTGGAGTTTGATTTGTCTTTAAGATTAACTGAAATATTTCTAGAATTTTTTAAGGAACAGCTGCTTTTTGCCTTGGTGGTGCTTGAGGGCACTTACTTGTGTCATTTATTGCAATCATATTGATGCTGGGGGCAACATTTACTGAACTTTATTTGAGAGGAAGGAAATTTCATCAAAGGCATCTGATTCAAGCCCAGCCTAGACCTAAACAGACTCAGGTTATTTATCACACTTCAACTTTTTCACTGAAACAAAACTGGGAGCTGCAGGAGAAATATTCACAACGTAAAAGCTGCAACTGTAAATTGGCACCTAATTATCCTCTTGTTGGTAGTCTCAGCGCACAGGTGAAATCCTAACTGTGGAAATGGTACTGAATTTTGGTCCACTTTGTCCAGAACGGGCTCAGACACTTTGGTGGGGCATAATCAGGAGATTTGATTGCTATTGCATAAAGGGAATTATTGTGAGGCTTTTTAAAAGAATTTTTCTCCTGGATTTCCAATTTTCTTCCAAGAACATGGAAAGAGAAAGTTATTTGAGAGCAGCTATAAGGCCTGGTGAATCCTTATTTGCTGAAGATACCTGGTAGTTTTCAACCTCTTCAGGAAAACAGTCAGTCAGGATCTGCTGATTCCCTTCCTGGTGAGCTGTCGGGTGCTATCAGACATGTCCATGGCTGGTTTATTTCTACGGAGAGGATGAGAGAGGGGAGAGGAAAATAAAGATCTTTCCATCTGCTGTAATCCTTTTGAGCCTGGAAGGATTGCAGGCGACGGTAGGATAACACACATATGGCTGCAGCCCATAAAAGCTCCCCTTTAGGTAGACAACAATTCCCAACAAGTTGTTTAAACCTCCTCAGCCATCACACAGGAGGGACTGGTGGTTCCAGAGGGTGATTCATCCCGGTCTGAGATGGATGCCGAACACGAGTGGGATGAATTACTCAGCAGACACATTATGTCTCTTCAGAGCCACAAAGGGACTGAAACAAGTGTGTCAGCAAAACTGCAGGGAAAAAAACCAAAAACCTACAACAACCTTATTAGTCTTAGAGAATAAAGGCATTACTTTATTCTAGCCAGAATGTTTTTCTGGCCAGGATGTGCAGCAGAGATCATTTCATCCATACACAGCCTGGGTTGTGCAGAGAAAACCATTCCATCACACATCATTTTTACTAGATTTTTCACATACTTATACAGTCAAAACCATGAGAAATTCAGTGATTCAGTGTTCATTGCTCCCAAGTTACACAGTTCTTAGTGTTTGGGTTCCTATCGGTTACGGATCTCTTCGCCTCTGATGTTAATTATGTTCTCATTCTCCGTTCTTTTATCTCTCTTTTCCCAGACCAGGTGTCTTCGACCATGCCAGGGGTGATGTTTGGAGTTGATGTTCATTAATGGTCATCAATAGTCGTTATCTTTTGTGTATCTTCTGTGCTACTCCCAGTCTGTTGAGATGTTCAGCTCATCAGATCTGGCCTGGTGGAAGAGTCCCCTGAAAAGAAATTTCAATTCCCTTCCCTGAGGCAAAGGCAGACAAAACTGACTAGTTACATTAAAAAAAAGAATAAAATTAATCTTTATATCATTTCCAACAAGTAGAGAGAGTGAACTCAGGCTGGTGATTGAGACAAATGTGCATCCCAACGTGTAATCAGGGACTCGGGGGTAACTCGGAGCAGAGACACTTTACAACATTAAACCTCACTCTTATTCAGCAGCCGATGCTTAATTACTCCAAAAAGGGCCTGCAAAACTTGCACAAACAGATGCAATGTCGGAAAGTAGGTTTCTGCAGTTGATGAACAACAATACAAATATCCATATAGTTACACAGAGGATCTCAGAATACACCATTAATGTGGCAAAAATCCCCCCCAACAAAACAACTTTATTATTCAATCTGATGTCTGAAGTTTGGACATCAGGAAAACTTGTTCTCCACTCTAAGGACTATTTGTGAAATCTGGGGATTGAGATCTAATCTATTCTTCTGTCACTTCCAGTTACTTACGTGTTTCTTTGTGTTCTCTAATTTCGTATTAAAAAATGAACCTATTTGCTGCAAAGCCTTTCCTGCCAACTAATGGAATAAGTTATTAGAAAGTTATCTTGCTGTTGGTCATAGGATTCCCTTTAATTTGTTTTCATTCCTCATTAGTCACTACAGAGTAAAGGATTATTTCAATATTTTACAGTCACTGTCTAAGTAGAGTGATTGGCCTCTCTCGTGACGTGCTATCAATCATCCAAACAGTCCAACTCTTCAGGTATTCTGTCTGAATGTGAAAATAATTAGTGCAAATAAAACTATATGTGTTAAAGTTATATGGAGTGAATTCCAGCTCCACATTTTATCTTCTCTTTTAAAGTTAGTAGCAGTATATTTCCATTTAACTGTAAAATATATTCTGGTGGATGCTTACAGTTAATGGCAATATTACACATATTTTTTTTACGGTGTTAGTTCGTGTTGTACCAAGATTAGACACCCTGTTCTTGTGCCTGTGAAGACATTTCTCAGACGACAGGATTACCTGATTTATTTCTAAAGTCTCTCCACTTTTAGCAGCCAGAGTCACTGAACTCATCCAAACATAAATGGACTTTTCTGCACTGCTGTGGCTCTAATTGCACTGGCAATTTTTGCTGCTGAATGGCTTCATCTTAGAAAGTCTTGTCTGACTGTAATAATGTGGGCTTTGGGTCAGTCCTCTCACCTACTCTTCACTCAATGCACTGTGTTTGATCTCACAAGGTCCAAAATTTGTGATTTGAAGACAAATAGGGAACAGAAATGAATGATGAGCTTCAGATGAGACAGAAAACCACTGAAGGAAACATTGAACCTTCATTTCTCTGTATATCTCTGGGCATCCAAACTTCTCCGGACAATGTGTGCAGGGGCATCACCATCCTTTAAATACAAACATTTGTATTTAACAAATTTTCAAACACAGACGTTTGAAATGCACTTTATATAAGCTGAGAAAATACTTCCTTTCTTCCTTTTTGCTCTTTTTTTCTGAAGCCTGTTGAATCTAGCAGCCTTTACAATCTCACAAAACAGGGTTTCGTATTGTTGCTGCTTAAATAGGAACCATTTAATCATCGACTCTATTAGGAGACTAACTGGAACTTGCTATTCTTTAATTTACTTGCAGACTTTTTGCTCTCGCTAAGTGTTTTTGGTTTAGTGTTCTGGAACTAAATCATTAGCAAATGTGCTCAGTAAGGCCTGGAGGAACAAATTACCTGTTGAGGTAATTTGAAAGCTATTTTTTAATGCTTTTTATTTGTGTGTAGGAGGATGGACTAAGCTGGGGGTTTTAGGAGATTTACCTACTCCTGGAAGTGTCACTGTTCGGCTGTGTGGTCTCAGATAAATTATTTGAGCCAACATTTTCTAATTTGCATGACTAAATCAAAGTATGTAAAAAGGGCTTTGTTGTTTCAGGAGTTCAAACACTGCTGCTCTTACTTCAGTTAAAAAGTAATTAATCCTCAGAAAAATGTGTGACTTGCAGGAGAAGAGGCCAATGGTGTGATTTTTATGTCTCTGTGTGAGCCTATAGTGTATAAAGTCAGAGCTGTAATTCTTTCCTAAAACCCTAAAACCTACAGGATAAGTTACACTTCACTAATAAACATGCCCAAGTTTAAAAATATTTCTATCACTTAAAATTCAATCTGGAATCCATCCAAGCTTTTTCAGTTTTGTAAAGCTGATGTAAAGCTGTTTTCTCCTGTTATTTTTGCCTGTTTGTTAGATGTAATTGAGTTTAGGATCCTTGAAGATGTTCTTACAGGCTGAAAAGGAAGGTGTTTTCCCATGAATACCTTACCCAGCAATGCCAGAATTGTAACTCTGTTTTGATTTCCATACCCAAGGGATTTCAGCCAGAATAAACAAACACCTTAGAAGGTTTCTGTGATAAAATTAAGGTGTGTTACAGATTCAGCTGGCAAATTTAAATGTACTCAAACTGCTTCCATCCTTTTCCTCCTGGTGTGTGCAGCCTCCTCTGCTTGTTTTCCCAGACAACAGTGATTCCATTATATTATGGTTTTCACAGCTCTGAGTCCTTCAAAGACATTTAGTAAATCATAAACTCTACATGGCAAAACTGGGCTGCATTTCTACATGAAGAGTGAAATCCACTGTAGGTACAGAAACTCATTAGACAGAGATTTAGATTTAAGATTTAGACAGGGAAAACCAAACTGGTAGCACTTAATGGACCACTGAGGGTCTTAGACTGGCAACAGGAATGTTCTTATTTGTATTCCAGCCCCGAAAACAGTTTAAGGGTTAGTTGGGTGTATTGCTGTAGGCTTATCTGAGTGAAAAATAGAGGGACAGGAATAACAGGAGGTGCCTCAGAGTTCCAGGAAATAGCCTGAATAGAGGCCTCTAGGGTGCTAGGCCAGTGTATTTCCTGTACAGTCATAAGCCCACTCATTAAAAGGCCATTAAGCAAATTAGAAAGTGGGTAACCACTCCTCACAGCCTGTTGTTTATCTGCAGGTCAATGTAGGCTAATAGAGCTTTTTGTTCTTCACAAACACTTCTCAAGACATTAACAGATTTCAGTAAAAATCTACTTCATTTATTACCATTTCAGGCTCACTGGAAGAGATAAATAGGACATTAAACATGTACAGAAGTTTAAATTAGCAAAATCCCATCTGTTCTCATCCTTCCTCTAGAAAAGCAGGAGCCTACAATCCATCAGTCTCGTGGCACCAGCCAAGCAATTAAGGCTGCTGACACAGTCCTTTCAGAGTGACACGTTGGAGCTGAATGCAAAGTGAGTTTTGGTGTGCAGTGCACGCTCTGGGGAAAGGGGATAAAATCACACAGGCTTTTTTCAGCCCTTTTCCACCTCAATAGAACATTGAAATGGCAGTCGAGAGGCAAGGAAGATAGTGGTCTTACCCCAAAAATCCAAAATTGCCCAGTTCTACAGCTGAAGCCAACTCTGCTGCAATAATAATGACTTTTCTGCAGAGACATAACTGTGGGGTAAAGTAGCTGATATTCCTGACATTACCAACCACACACCAAAATTATCATACGAATGAAAGCCACGTGTCAGGTAACACAAATGAAGGAGGATTCAGGACAGAAACAGCTGCAGGAGTGGTTTTAAGGTGGGCTCTGGTAATGATTTACTGCAAACCCAGCAGTCCTCAGTGGGATCATGCAAGATTCGAGCAAGCAGCAAGATCTCAAGAAAAATAAACCATGTCCACAATATCAGATGCTTTTCTGGCTTAGTCTTTCTGACAGCTGGGAACTGGGATTAGCAATCAGCACCTTTCCAGCACATGAGACAGTCTCAGGAGCTGAACTCGAACAGCTCAAGTGCTAATATATTTCATTTCAGTCAGGGAACAAGTAATGTCACTTAGAATTATGATTTCTCAATTTGAGAAACTCTATTTCACTTTCTATAGAAATTTTGATGTCTTCAATTAAATAATCTTTTCCTAAGAACAGGATTATGGATCTTAATGCAACTCTATTAAGTAATAAATTATAACAAGAAGATCTGATTTGCATAGATCTGGTTTGATTTAGATATTTTACTTCCTCCACTGTTTTGAGGAAGGACTTGAAATCTGGCAGGTCACCTCTGTCAGAGATTTACCTGCATTTCTCAAAGGATGAATTAAATTATAAGTCTTTAGGTATTAGGACAAAATAAGAGTAGATAACCTTGAGACAGGACAGGTTTAAAGGCAGAAGAAGACTGAGAGACTCTGGGAGAGATGGGCCTGGTGTAGCTCACAATAAGTTTTGTGAGGAACTGCAGTGACAGAACACAGGGAATTGCTTCAAGCTGGAAGAGAGTAGGTTTAGATCAGATGTTAGGAAGAAATTCTTCTCTGCGAGGGTGGTGAGGTCCTGGCACAGGTTGCCCAGAGAAGCTGTGGCTGCCCCATCCTTGGATGTACCTAAAAATTGAAGATGACAACTGCAATGTTTGAAATACTTGTAAAATCCCTACTATGGGTTTTTTTTTGCATAAAAATAAATTTTACAGTGGCCCCATTGTAAAGGAATATCAAGGTCAATAGTCAGGGGTTTAGTAGCTGTGAGTACCCCAATCAGCAGTGCTGCTATAGTATTTTTCTCTTCTGAATCTGTTTCATGATTTCCTCAACAACACAGTCACGATGTCGGTTCATTGTCTCCAGTGCTTTCCAAAAAAAGGAAAGTTGGAAACAGAGGAACCTCTGACTGTCTCCAGATCTTTTATCCTGACTCACATGTGAGAATAATTCTGCTGTTTGGATCTTTTCTGCTCCAGAGGTCCCAACTATTTCACAGCCCAGCAAAGAGGGGAACAGTTCCTCTTTATAAACCACCAATGGAAAAGTCAAAATCTCATTGATCAAAACTACTTTGGGGAACATTTGAATTACCATTCAACTGAATGATGGTTACAGCAGTGACGTAAGGGGAAGGTGGTGAGTAAATCAGGCTGTCTTGATGCTTGAGACAGACAAGCTTTGGCTCCCTGCAGAGGAAGGGGAATGGGAGAGAGAAGTAGGTATTTCATTAAAATAACTATGGAAGACTTGTAGTTTTGTCAATTTCACCCCATAGTAAATAATAGGAAAATATCCAGCATTCTTATTAGGTGTCACATTTAACTTCCACGTTTTTTTCTTCTTTGATAGATTGGAGAGAAAGCGACATCACCGTGGGAAGTGGGAGATACAAAAACTTCAGTCGTGCCCTGACAAAAGATGTGACAATACCTCTGATGAAGGAGAAGGTGGAATCCATTTATTGAAACCTTTCTACATCTGAACAAATCACCCTAAGCTACATTTATTGCCACTGAAGAGCTGGAGTTTAAATCAGTTGTGGAAGCACTGGCATCTGGTAATAATGCCTTAAGGCACCTGAGACCTCGGATTGATAAAACACCAGACCTTTAAGAGACCCCAGCTCTTTTGGACCACCTAATAGACTCCCAAAGGGGTATTCCAGGGCATCTCCATCTGCACTGATGTTTTTGTTGAGCTGCCTTAGTTGAGGTAGGCAACAGAATCAATAGATTTAATGTGTAATTCAAGTCTTCCTAATGCAGGAAGTGAATCAGAGGAATTGTGCTCCTGCCATTCTGCGGACTCAATGTCCTGCAGCTACAACAGAATCTCAGATAACTCGGTTCAGCAAAGACACCTGCACTGTAGGCATCTGAATTTAGTGTGGATGAATCCTGCTAAGACTGAATTCAGGCACTTGGAATATCTCCTGCTGAGCGATGGTGACACCGGGAGCTCAGCTCTAACACCACCATCCTGGCTCTGGCCTGCTGATATTGGGCTCCTTTGTTTTTGTTATTGCCTGTTATCCTTGGTGGATATCCTGTGATGAATATGGAAAAGTGTAACCACTGCTGTGATTAACTTTTCCAATTCTAGGGTTTGGCTCAACAGTATCAGTTTTTCTGCCAGCCCCAAGCAAATATTAAAGACATGCTGGAAATGATGACATATGCCATAAAATACGGAGCTTCTGTTTCATATAAACCACATCTGAATTGAAAATATTGGTCTTCTTAGATAGACACTATATTTCTTCCCTCTGTCTCGCCACAAGCAGGCTCAGGGAGATAATGACCCTGGCCTTAGAAGGCCACATTATTCACCTTGAACAGTAGCAAGTAATGCAGTTTCAGTTTGCTAACAGTACTGCTTCCCAGGCCTAAATTACCTGGCAAACATAGATGGATGAGCAAATGGTCTTCAGCACGAATTGATTCTCCCTCATGGAGCTTTGCATGTTTGTGTCTTTGTGTGTTTGAATCTTCCTTCTTCCCACTGGTTACTGAAAAAACCCCTTTTTTCCTCCACACAATAGCACAGTTCCACAATGAACTGCAAGATGTATACCTAATCTAAGATGAATGCAATGCTAAAGGGAAAAACCTTCAGATTATTTTGTGGAAGAAGAGAGAAATGATTGAGAGCGTCAGAGTCCCTTGTCTATTCCTCCGAGAGCAGGTAAAAAAATCCATACTCCCTTACATCATTTGAATGCATTTTTTTTCAAGACTTTTTCTGGTATTCCCACACATTTACAAAACCCAGAGCAAGAACCAAAATAGTTAGTAAGTAGTGCTGAAGAGCAAGTTTGGGAGGGGATGCAAACTCAGGAATTTCAGAACTTGCACTGCCCATTCCTGTGGGGGCACCTCAAGCACACAGACTGTTCTATGGAAGAAACAGAGCCCGAGGAAGTGCTGCTATTATTATTATTATTATTATTATTATTATTATTGTTATTATACTTTATTTGAATTATTAAACTATTCTTATCTCAACCCTTTCCCTTTTTCTGATTCTCCCCATCCAACTCTGAGAGAGAAAGCGAGCAAGTGGCTGCCTGGTGTTTGTGGCTGGGACTAAACCGTGGCACTCAACTCTTCACTTTTTTCCTTTGTAAGTAGAAATACGTAAAGAAGTATCTCCTATGATAGCACTTATTTTTGGCAGCTGGCCACGCAGCTCTGAGACTGCAAGGCAAGGTCTGCCCACTGTGAAAGCAGAACTCTCCATGTCAGTGCTGTCAATCCTCTTAAAAAAATAATGATTCCCAGAAATTATGCCCAAGCCGTCACCCAGCTCACTCTTGGCAGTTATGACTTGCAGCAGGAGTTAAATGCCCAGCCTACTCAGAGGTTTCACTGCTATAACTCAATGGTCTTTTCATCACATTTATTGCAATTGTCTCCTTCGGATTTTCTCTAAAAATAATGAGGGCCAAATTGAAAATACAACGAGAGCCGTGGTTATCAGAACATCCCTCTTATCTGAGAGCTCTGGGATCAGATATATGATTACAAAATCTGATGTGTGTTGAAAATTCAGTTCATTTATTTATGGCTGGGGGTATCCATATAAATCCCCTGGCTCCAATCATGTTCAGATAAACAACTTGAGGCTGCATTATTTTATATTTGGAGACATAGCTTTGCTGTTCGAACACAACCGGCAAAACCTGTCCTTGCCGCTTAATTTTCCTCCTTTAACTGCCAGGAATGTTTTAGTAGGGGTCATACTTTGATTGCATTGACTATTGGGGCAGAAGGAACAGAGAGAGCTGGAGAACAGTCTGGGAGCACATTTAAAAGACTGAGGTGAAACATCTGTGCTCTCTCACTGTCTGTGAGAGGCAGAGGAGCCCAGCACACATTGCGTTAAGCTTGTGGTGCTGCTGATTGAGCCTTCTGCTCCTTCCCTGGGAGGAAAAGCACCTTTGGCATGGAATCATAGAATCACTAAGGTTGGAAAACACCTTTAAGACCAAGTCCGAGTCAACACAGCACCAATTGCTGTATCCACACATTTTTTGGACATTTTCAGTGATGGTGACTCCACCACTTCTCTGGACAGCCTGTTCCAGTCCTTGAAGTTTGTTCTGAAATCCAGTCCAAACCTCCCCTGCTGCAACTTGAGGCCATTTCCTCTCGTCCTGTCACTTGTCACCTGGTAGAAGAGGTGTCCTCCTGCAGCATGTTGGTTCATACCTGCTTAGCACCACCAGCAGATCAAACCCCAAGTCTTTTTCCCGAGAATTTCAACATGGGAAAATTTGATGTCTAAAAAATTTAAAAAAAACCCTGTAGATTTTTTCCACATGAGATAAAAAATGCTTCCTAGGATCATTAGTTATATTTCATTAGTGTGAAGTATATTTTATTCAATATTTTCTGCACAATAGAAAGGACTCTATACAATGGCAATGTTAAGATATTCATTTAGAGGGAAATTTAAAGGAGTGTTTTCTTTATTGAAAGGAAAACATTTTGACTTTGTCAGAACTATAAGATGAAGTGATGATGGTTCATTTTATCATTTTCATGTTAAAAATGCCACAGAAATAGGGCACATTTCTTTGAAGTGTTTAGATTAAATTGCACTTTCTGCTGAAAAATTGTCTTGTCAATTTTGCTTGTGGCTGGTTTTCCTTCTCCTTTTCATCTTTTTGTCCTACGTGTGTAAGGTTGTTAAGCCATCCTTTCCACTTAAAACTATCCAGTTTTGGAGTATGCATTTCAGTGGAGAAAGGAATAGTTTTTATTTTTGTTACTGATAGAGTAGCACACTGCATGATGTGAGCAGAGATTTGCACTGTGCTCATCCCCACTAAATTTTATTGTATTCAGGGCAGATAGACAAACTCAGATTCTTAATTTGTAGTGCCCTGACATGGACCAGGAGCTCAGTATTCTTATTCAAAATAAGAATCACAGAATGGTTTGGGTTGGAAGGCACCTTAAAGATAAATTTGTTTCAACCCCCTGCCATGGGCAGGGACACCTTCCACTATCCCAGGTTGCTCCAAGCCCCGTCCAACCTGGCCTTGAACACTTCCAGGGATGGGGCAGCCACAGCTTCTCTGGGCAACCTGTGCCAAGGCCTCACCACCCTCACAGGGAAGAATTTCTTCCTAATATCTAATCAGAACCTGCCCCCCTTCATCTTCAGGCCAGTGTAATCTGTAAGTAAGGTTGTTTATACCCACTTCGGCCATATTTGCAATATTGGCCAATTTCAGACAAATTTAATGGAGAGGCAGAAGTCACAAACATTATATTCTTAAATACTTTGTGGAAATAGCCTAATGAAAGAGAGAGAATTGTTAATGTCCCTGCTCAGAGAGAAATTGCTCCATTAACTGAATGCTTTGCAGGTACCACGAGATCCCTTCAGGATCCATAAGTCCAGGATGAACCTTTGGCACTTTGGTTTTTTACAAACCATTTACCGAAAAAGCATAAGACAAAACAGTTCCCCAGATGTTTCTATTTATGCAGCAGACAGACTGGTTAATCCTCAGAGTGTCAGGAATCTCATATTCACATTTTCACAGTTGCATAACAATATAATTAATATTGAACTATAAAGTTAAAAAATAATGCATGCCTAAAATTTCCTGGAAAATTAAGGTATTGCAAACAACATTCACAAGTGCATTATGGAAAGTTAGGGAAGCCTCAGGGGTGTCAAACAATCTTCAAGATATTTCCAATATTTACAACCCTTCCAGATTCACCAGGGTGCCGGTTCATCCAGTGAGATCTTGCCACGAGCGGCACCTCTCTGTGCATGGAAAACCTGCAGCACCCTCACTCCAATGGGTTAAAGGTGCATAATTTAGCAGATCAATATTATTTTGTTTGCCCAGGCAAACTGTGTGAACCATGCTGACTAAAAATCCCATTGATATGCCAGGATAAGACTGCGCCATTGCAAGAATAACATAAAATTACAGAATGGTTTGGGGTAGCAAGAGACGTTTAAAGATTGTCTAGTCCAACTCCAAGCAATGAGGGTGTGTAGAGACCCATAGAATCACAGAATATCCTGAGTTGGAAGGGACCCACATGGATCATTTAGTTCAAATTCTGCCCCCACACAGGACACTCAGCAATCCCACCCTGTGCCTGAAAGTGTTGTCCAAAGGCTTCTGATATGAACCACAGGAACATGAAGGTTGATGGGCAAAGAACTGCTGAAGGTTAGAAATCTTTGTCTGTTGGAGCTGGTGCATTCATTCTCAAAAGAGAGGTTACAGAGCTCAACAGATCTTTTCTAGGTTTCCTGGAATATTCTGAGGTTGCACAGGGATGGCACCAAGACAAAAGAGTGGGTGAGAAAGCATGATAGAAAGTCCTAATTTTAAACGCATTTCATGCACAGCAGTGTACACACACCCATAGGAAACCCCAGTGCAGGTCTTGCAATGGCAAAAATCATCAGGCATTTCTGCATGCACTTGGACATAATGCCCCTTCTCCTCTCTGGAAGTTTCTCCCTCACTTTGGCATAAATTCCTAAGTGATCAGGCAGCAGACCTGAAAGTAATGAAAGAATTTCACGCAGTTTTACATAAAATGAATAATTTACATAGTTTTACATGAAATGCATGGTTCAGTTCTGGAATTCATCATCAGAGGCTGTTATGTAGGGCAAATGTATACAGAGACGCAGGAAGGGTTAGGACTAATTCACAGAGAAAATGTGATTCAGGTGTTGTGAAGTTGGGTGACTCAGATCCAATCAGCCTCTTGAGCAGGTGTAAATCTCTGATTTATACAGAGGGTAACATTAATCTATACTTGCCTTGTTTCTGATGCTGTTTCCATCAACATCTATTACATTCTCCTCTCAGAGACTGAATGCTGGGCAAGAGGGACTGCTGCCTGATCCAGTCGAGCAATTCTCACGCAGTTTTATCTGCAAATGCAATCCTTGGAATTAAGAGAAAGAAGCAATTTTATGAGCAGAGGCAGCATGACAGCACTAGGAACAATTGTGAAATGTTTTCCAGTAAAAAGCTGAAAATTAAGAGCTCTGTTGTTTGCTTTCTAGCAACTAAATGTTCATATTTCAGTTGGAAGCTAATTAAAGACAAAAAAAAAGATCAGTAAAATTTGCTGGTGAAACAGTTGTTTCCCAAAAAAACCACACATTGTCCCAAAATAAATAGCTTCTTCTTGCATAAAATAGGAAACCCCAAACCAAATCAAGCCAAAAGAGCTACCATACACATTTTTTTCATGTAAATACCATGGTGAAGTAATGACAAATATACACTTCACACCCCTCTCCAAATGAATGTTGAGAAAATACACAAAAATTAAATAATCACTTTTTTCCAGGCAACAGGGGGGTGAGGAGAGACAGCCAAAATGTCTTCACGAAGGACAAACTGTGCCTGACTAATCTGGTTGCCTTCTTTAATGGAATGGTGAGTAAGGAAAGAACAACTGATTTAATCTGCCTCCAGTACTGTAAGGTCTTTGCCACAGTCAAGCACGGCTTCCTTGTCGCTAAACTGCAGAGATTTGAGTTTGGTGGATGGATTATTCGGGGGGTAAGTAATTGCCTAGATGACTGCATCCAGCCGCAATGGGTGTCCTGTGAAGAAAGGTTTGGAGAGTTGCTCTCGGAGCCTAGAGGACAGAAGGCTCCAGGGAGGCCTTATTTCATGGAATCACGGAATCACGGAATCATGGAATCAAAAAGCCATGGAACCATGGCATCACAGAGTCGTGGAATCGTGGAATTATATAGCCATGGAATCATAGAGTCATGGACTCATAGAGTCATGGAACCATGGCATTATAGAGTCATAGATTCATGGAATCATGGATTCATAGAGTCATAGAAACAGGTAATCACGGAGTCGTGAATCATGGCATCATAGAGTCATGGAATCACAGAGTCATAGAATATCCTGAGTTGGAAGTGACTCACAAGGATCAGCAAGTCCATCCTCTGGCCCTGCACAGGACAACTCCAAGAATTCTGCCATGTGCTCGAATGCATTTTCCAAAAGCTTCTTGAGCTCTGTCAGCTTTGGGGCTGTGACCACTGGCCTGGGGAGCCTGTTCCAGTGCCTAAAAACCCTCTGGGTGAAGAACTTTTTCCTAATATCCAACTTAACCCTTCCCTGACACAGTTTCAGGCCATTTCCTGGGGTCCTGTCACCGGTAACCGCAGAGAAGACATCAAGGTCTGCCTCTTCTCTTTCCCTCATGAGAAAGTTGCAACTGCAGTGGAGTCTCTTCTCAGTCTCCTCCTGGCTGGACAGACCACGTGTCCTCAGCCGCTCCTCACACAGCTTCACCTCCAGACCCTTCACCATCCTCGTGGCCTCCTTTGGATGATCTCTAAGAGTTTTATATCTTTCTTACATTACAGTGCCCCAAACCTCACACAATATTCAAGATGAGACCGCCCCAGTGCAGAGCAGAGCGGGACAATCCCCTCCCTTGCCCGGCTGGTGATGCTGTGCCTGATGCTCCAGGACAGGGTTGGCCCTCCTGGCTGCCAGGGCACTGCTGACTCACATTCACCTTTCCATCAGCCAGGATCATTTTCAGTGGTCCTTGGGATACCTCAGGGCTCTCATTTGCCTTCCAAACGGCACCTACTGACTCTGCAGAAAAGACACTTATCACCCTAGATACTCTTGTAAAGTTTTTCTATACAAGTATTATTATAGAGTTTCTCCAGTAAAAAGGAATTGATGGCCAGTGGGGTACAGGGAAGGGAGTAGATGTTTCAACTGGAAACACTGTCAGTGACCTTGACAGAAAATCAGCAATTTTTATTTTCCAGCTGCCTGGAAGAAAACAGCTAAAAGAGAATAATCTGTTGACAGATTTTTAACAGTTTCTAAATTCCTTAAAACTTTTCAAAAGTCAGCAGCCCAAAGAAGCCATCCTAGGAATTATTCAAGCTTAGATGCCAAAGGCATCCATTTCAATACTTAGTGAATCTCATGGTTTAGGAATTTGCTCAGGACTTTGTACTTAATGCTGTATGAGCAAAGAAGCATAAGAAGAAGAGACTGTGCTGGACTCCTGCTGAGGTGGAATTTTACAGAAGATGGGTAAAATTAATAGATAACATTGAGTGGCTAAAATGTCTTGATGAAGTAGCATAAATGTGGGATTTCAGAGGCCACACCAGGTAGGAGCATCTCACCACCCAGCTTGGTAATTAGTATCCTAAATTTTTGCATATTTTGCATGCTCACAATCAAGATAACGCTGCAATGACAACAACAGAAAATATATTTTTAGTCTCTTATCGTGTGGTCTCCCTGTCTGGTCCTCACTCTTTCTGCACTGATATTCAGCTTTAATCTGCCCATGATTTAACATGCCCCAACATCCAAATTCCTGGAAAATATTTTTCGAATAGAGGCAATTTTCACATCTCAAAGCCTGCCGAAACCTGAGTCTGCACCTCTCTGCAGAATGCCAGGCTCACTCCAAGAGGAATCAATATTATTCCTAGACACGGACAAACATGGAAAACATGCACAAACAGTCTATGCCTAGAGCAGGGAAGAGGTTGAAGCTTATTTTCTACTTCATTTGGGCCCTAAATTCTTGGTTACCTAATAAAGCATAACAGCTTATTAAGTCTTTTTCTGATGTTTGGGATTTTTACAAAGCCCCTTCCCCGGCTGGATTCTCTAATTTAGCAGGAAAAGATATTGCATCTTTCTCTGAACAAGGGCACTCATAGCACCTTTCTCCTCTCTTGTCATCTTTTCCTGTGATTTTTTGAATCTCTGTCATTTTGGCCTCTCTGTCAAATATGTCTGGCCAAATTTGTTAATTGTGGAAGTAAATTGGTCAGGAAGACTGAAAGAGCAGAATTACGGATACTTTTCTAGCCTCATTTTTAGTATTTCCTGATTTCTGGAGGTCTAACTTTTTGGAAAAAAAAGATTTCTTCATGGAGGAGATACACAAGCTGCTGCATGAGATCCAGGAAGAGTCAGACATGGAAGAGGAACGCTGATGGGGCTGGATTCCTTAGGTGATAAATTCACATTGTTCCATTAAAATCAATAGTCTGGGAGCTTCTAGCTGCGAAACCTTAATATAACCACTAACTCCCACATGCCCAACCATCTGACAAAACTAAGGAACAATCTTTCTTTAAGATTTGGGTGCGCTCCCAGCACACTTCAGGAAATAAAGATGTCTAAGTTGGTCGCGATCTCTGCCAGGCATCTCCAGAGGATAATTTAGATGAGCTGTGCTAAAATACCGGCTGCAAGGGCTTGTCTTTACTCCTCTGAGTATTTCAGAAACCTAGGCAACTAATTTAGGCTAGGCACATCAAAATTAGTCGTCCAAAGCTGGGTGAGAGAACTCTCTCCTAAAGCAGTTGGCATTTTCTAAGGAGCCACCTTAGTATGCGCAGGAATGTGGATCCTTCAAGGCAAGAAATTCAATACAGGTGCTAAGAATAACAATTTATCAGCTTGTTATCTGTGACTTAGAAGGAGTGAACGTTGCTATTTGTGTCTGAGCTCCCCTGAAGAAAAATTTTATAAGCAATTTATTTTGTACAGGGAGAAGTGGTGTCCTGGCACAGCTTGAGGGGATGACAAGGATCATAACGCATAAATAATATAATCTATAAAGACGAAATATTTAGAGGGATTAAAAATGCACTAAAAGTCCAGAAATAGCCATTTTTCGGGCATGAGAAGGGAATTTTGCATTACCTTTTTTATATATACAGATTAAATGTGAAGTCTGATTCACCACCCAATTACTGAGGTTTCAGTCTCCTGCGAGTGGAGTCCTTTCGCACGTGGTGAAGTTAAGAACGTGTGTGACACCACTGATGGAAAGAGTCTCTTGTGTCTTTGTACTGAATCTGACCTTGCAGTAAGACAGGTCTAAGAGCCTGTTCAAGATGTCCTGTAGTCCAGCCGTGTGGTTCAGCCTGTGGACTGTAGCTTCCGAGAATTTTTTTTGTTAGAATGTGATCTGAAAAACAAACACAAGTAGTTAAAACACTATTGCAGACCCTCCCATGTGCAAGGAAACAGGAGAACAGACTGAAGGGAAAGGGTTTAAAAGCAATGAATGAACTTTCAGTAATAAACACATCCTTAACTGAGTGGATTGATAAAACAGTTTGGCAACACAGCATCAAGCAAACTCGGTTTCACTCTCCAGAGAAAATAATCCTCCAAAGGCATCACTGAACTGTTCCACCTCTCAAAATGATCTCATGGCTAACTTTTATGTAGATGGCCAGTTTATCAAAATCACCAGTGATCAAGATTCAACCACCTTATAAACAGCATTCTCTGATACTTAACCATCTTCAAAAACTGCGAGATTGCATTTAGGTCTACCTACATTTTTGCTATCAAATCTCTTCTTTTGATTGTCCTGATTTTTAGCAAAACCAATTCCACCTCTTTCAATGCTCCCTTAAAGGCCGTATGTTGTAGACCTCTGATCACTCCTAGTGCTGCCTTCTGGCCCTTCTCCAGTTGATTTACATTTTTATTGGATTTCAGTGGCCAGAAATGAATGCAGATGTTCACCTGACAACTTTCCAGTGCTAAGGGGAATGGAAGGACCAGCTCTGATGTCCTCCCTTCCTTGTGACAGCCTGACACCGATTCCTGTTAAGCCATTGATCCACTCTAATCCCCCAATCCTTTGCTGACAAACTGCTCCCTAGGGCATCACTTCTTTACTTATATCTCCTAAATTCCAAAATAATGGAAATTATTCGCTCTGTCACCATCAGCTCAAGAGTAGACAGAATCCAACATCAGGTATAACACGCTTGTTTGTCTCAGTGGTCATCCTGGAAATACCCACCCATCTGAAAGGCCAATGCTGTTCCTTCCTACTGCAGGTAACTGAAGCGGGAAGATGGATTCAGTTCCTGGAGGAGTCAGTGTTCATCAGTTTCAAGGGATCCAGACGATCAGATGAGACCAAAGACTTCATCTCTTGGTGATTCAGGCAAGGTCAGAGTGAAGTCCAAACTCAACTGTGTTGTTTTGTTCTTGTCTTATTGAATCATGTGCTTTCTTATTTGGACTGGTTTGCCAAGGCGATTTTGAATTCTAATGTTGGTCTCCAATGTCTTTCCAGCCTGGAATAGTCCCTGATCTTAGGAAACATGCTCCATTTTTAACCAGCCAGCAGAAGAAGTACACAAAGTTGACTGACAGACCCAGCAGATGACCACAGCATCCACCCTTTCATTTTGATAAGGAATCACTTCTACCTCTTTCCATTTTGCAGCAGTTTCATCAGGGGTTCTGAAGGGAGGGGAACGTTTCTCTGATCTCATCAGACAAGAAATAAAAGTTGACTGCCCAGCATACACCCTAGAAACGCCTTTGCTCTCTCCTTTCTCTGTCTCCTTGGAGCTGACTCCGGTGGCACAGGGGAGGGTGCATATCATAAACACAGTGCCCTGGATTTAAGCACTCCATAAACAATGATATTCCTTTAGAAGGGAAAATAATAGCCTTGGCACTGTCAAACATATGTATTTTAAACCAGTCATACAGAAATAAATCTCATTTTATCAGTACTGGAGTCTTCCCCTGTGGTACTTAATCACGGCCCCCAAGGCAGCTCTGCCATCAGAAGGGCTGCAGAGCTGGGCCCAGAGATGGCAGTCACAGGTTGGTGCTGTTCTATTATTCATTTTCAGGCAGTCAGTAAATTACAGAGGAGAGATAGGAGCCCCATTTCATAAGGCAATAACAGCCTGGGTTTTAGCAGAGAACAAGTCACTTTGTCTGGATTTCAGGCAATAAATCAAGGCCCAGTTGTTCAGCTATTATTTATAATATTTTACGGGTATTGCCACATAATTCAAAACTGTGATTAATGCAACCCACTGCAGAAGCTCCACATTGTGCCAAAGCAAATTATCAAGGGTCTGTTTGAGTAGGGAAAGATGATGTAGGAGAGGTATCCATACCCCATTTCTTTTTCCTAGGGTAGTAGATCAATCTTAAATATCCAAGTTTCCTCGCGTGTTTCTTCTTCTGAGGGTACTCCATCCAACAGCCTTGAAAAGATGGGAATTCTCCTGAAGAGACTGGTCAGACACCTACTGGACATGTGGCTTTAAGGACTTAATTTTATTTGACTTTGCAGTTCTTTCTGCTCTGAGGGAGATCCTGTTGCTTTCAGTGGCACATAAGAGGTCTGCATGTTTTCCTCAGATTTCCTCAATTATGTCTGCAAGTGTCATAATTCCAGCTATTCTCTGCTAGCAGAACTTTCAGCTGGGGAGAGAAGTGCAAAATTTATTCCAAAGTCCAAACACACACGTGCACAGAGCAATAAAAATCTTGTAGAAATCATGGACAATCAGTCTTGCTCCAGATGACAGCAGTACCTGGCTGAGAAAATCCACGGATGGCGGAAGAACAACCCTTTATTTACTGCTTGAAACTTGCAGATCTGGAATAAATTTTAGCAAATAGGTACCTGGTCTTTCTTCTGTCAAAATGTTCAGAGATTTCTGCTTGGATATATCTTATACTCAGTACCCATTTGACCACTGAATTAAATATTTTTTTTTTTGACTTCCAGGTTCACTTCAAAATGTCTTCAGTGCTCAGATATGCACAGATTCTTATCGGCAGGAAATATTACTTTAAAGACACTTTCCAAAGCTATCACACTTACTTTTTTTTAGTGAATACTTCTAATAGGGAGTGCTTTCAGGATTAAGGCTTGTGCATTGACTGAAAATGCAATGATTACAGTCAGTCAGTAATTCCTTTCCCTTCCCTCTGTTCTTCGTCCCTCCTGATCCATAAATCAGTATAGACAATTTCTTGAATTAAAAATTTCTCATGTAAAAGAAGCATTCTCTTAATTTAGTCTTTTTATGGTCCCTCCATGCTGCTGGAAAAGTGGAGGAGAACCCAAAAGGAAAAAGGAGTTCAAGCATATCCTGCTGCATAGATCTTCCTCATTATCAGGCAGTATGAGTTCAAATAGGTAACTTGAGCAATTTGGAAAGTTTCCCATTATTTTTCTCCCTGTTTCGGTGAATTTCTAAACGAAGCAGTCTCAATGCACCGTTCTGCAGCAGGGAATGTGATCCCTCCGGGGCCACTGCAGTGGGAAGTAAACAGCTGGATAACAATTTCCCTCTGGTGGTTTGGAACATCCTGGAGAATAAACTGGCAGAATAGAGGGTGCCCAGACAGGTTCCAGAAAATCCTGGCTTCTGAGGCATTGCAGTCACTTCACTATTTAAGGGGAATAAATGAACAAGACATTCCCGCTTCGAGTACATGAAATAGTTTTACTCAGAAACTTTGCCACAATTAATCAGAACTAGATCAAATATCTGTCTCACGTGATACATTCTCAATTCAGTTTCTGAAATATTATAGAAGGGACTTAAAAACATAGGATTTTTCTTTGTGACTTATAGGTATGTGTATGTATTTTAGATTTTTTATAATTATATATATTATACATATATAAATAAATATATAAATATAATTATAAAATTATAGATACATATATAAATTCATATATAAATAGAAGTATATATTATATATAAAAATTCTATGTATTGCATAAAAGTGTACATACACATAAATAACGGTTATAGTCTAAATGGATATGTCATGTAATCATATATAGTATATTATACAAACATATCTTATTTAAGAGTATTTATATTATAGATATATATTTTTAAAGAATCATAGCATATTTTTATTAGTTTATTGCCTATTATAACCTGAATCTTTTCCTGTGGGGTATTTTATGTTTTTGTTTATTTAGGTAGATATGAAAATAAATATTATTAATCCCGATCTTAAATTCCTGCCTGCATTTTTCCTCTAAACAGGCTAAACAAAATCATCAGTGCAGGGAAGCCCATGGCAGCAAATCCTGCAAAGAGAATCGAGGCCTTTAGCAAGAGTAATTACAGTGGCTCCACGTTTCCCAGCTAATGGCTTCACTGGGTGCCTGGAACATGTGATACTTCCAGGTAAAAATCATCATTCTTATAACTGACTTTTCCATCCAACTCCTTCCGTCATTTAGTGTGTTCTCCTGGGCACAGAAGTGGAAGTTACTGCTTTTTTGTCTGACAGAAATCTCTGCCACATTTAGGCAACAACTAGAGATTCTGTTTCTGTTGCAACTGTGTACCAGCTATTAGGATTTCAGCATTCCTAAAATTACAGATATGAAATAAAATCACTGATCTACCTTTACTAATAGCATAGAAGAATTCTGCTGTGAGATGGGATTGGCATTTGCTCCTTCTAATTTCATATACATGGGGCACATGGTTTCTTTTGAGCAAGTTTGAGCTGCAGCTGCAGTACTGTTTGCCTTCCTCTGAACACCTAAACTACCTGCAGATAACAAGATAATCGTCCCAGAAAAGACAATTTTTCAGCATAGATACTTTCGTCAACTCCCAAGAAGATTTAGGCATTCAAATCAGTCCTTTTCTCAATTTTTAAATTTTCTTTATTTTCTATCTCCTTTTTTTTTCTTTGCTCTCAACATCTATTCAGTTAAAAGAGGAAGTGAATGAAAGCGAATAACAGGGGTTTGACATTTTCTGATAGAACAATTTTCCATTGGAAAATGACAACACAACAGAATGTATATGGAACTGTAACCACTGTAGCTATTTTTTAGAGGTTATTACCTACACTCTTTGCAGCAGGATTATTGCTTTCACTATAATAGAGGTGCCTTGGGCCCTGACCTAATATTAACCAGCCAGCCGTGCTTTTCCTTGTGGATTGGACCAGATGACCTCATGAGATTTCTGTAACCTGAGTTAATATAGATATATCCAAGTTTTATGCTACTACAATAAAAAAGCAGTTAAAATGTTGGAATCATTTTCTCTGGAGTCATAGGATTTTGATTTTTCAACAGATTACTTGCTTGAAACTAAATTTGAAAACGCCTTAATCCTTGTGGTACTCAAAATCCATTTTGAATAGGTTTCATAGACAAACCCACTACTCTTTTATTCTTTTTGAGTATTATTCCTGGCATAAACAGACAGATGTCATTTAGCATTAAAGGATTTAGGATATGGTCTATCATGACCTCTAAGTACATTCACAAGGAGAAAACACGTAATGTTAGACTACATTTTAACCTAATAGAAGGCAGCAAAAGCCAGTGCACTGAATGGACATCAACAACAAGAAAATTGAGGCTGTACAAGGTAAATGGAACCAAAATGTATGGTACTGGTATTCAACAACATTGATAAGTATAACTTCCACAGGCTGTGGATTTCAGCACCATTCTGTGCCCTTAAACACAGATCATATGTCTTTCTGTTCAAAAAGGTATCTTCCACCTTAAACCCATACTGGTGGGTTATATTCAAGAACCATAGTATCTTATTTTTGATGTGTGGTATATTTTGCTGTATGATGTACCAGAGCGTGGCTACTTATGATTATGGTGTCTGTTACCTCCACAAAGCGCTCTCTCCTTGAGACATAAATACCTACTTGCTCCAATACATGACGACCATCCATCCACCCGAAAAAAAGTTCGTGCAAAAAGAAGAACGTTTAGGGTTTTTTTGAGCCATTTCTCCCACAACAGCTTCCCTCTTTTCATAGCCTTTCTTCTGCTCCAAGTTATCATCATTCTCACGCCGTCCCGTATTTCACACCACAGCATGTTTATCGGCAGCAGTGTGCCATGTCCCAGGCAGCACGGGAATCCACAATTTACTGACTCGCTTTCCCTCCAGTGAGCACTAAAAGATGTTCCAGTTGATCTCACAATGCTCCTTGGTGGCCTTTGGGCTGACCTGAGTGGCAGCTTGTCCTGTGGGTTATCTGAGGTTCAGGCTAAAGCTCTGAACTGAACTTGTCCAAAACTCAGCTCTCTGTGCTTGTCTGATACTTTAATTTATGTGTGCTCTGCACAGATTGTGTCTACACTTAGGAAGAACTCTGACTTTAATCCTGAATACCATCCTCGAACTATCAGGTTGGTTGTCTATTTATATAAATACTCTGGCAGCCCCTGCAATCAAAATCACCCGGGCACTCTGATGATGCTTTCAGCCTTCTGATTTTGCAAATGGTCTTCCCCAGGACCACTTGGTGGAAATGGGTTCAGAAAGGCTGATGTGTCTTGGATAATTTAGGGACTGGTGAGCCTGTCTCAGTGATAGGGAAATGCAAATACATCTCCTGCCCCTCAGAAGCTGTGTCACTGCCCCAGTCAAGGCCAGAATTCAGTCCAGGTGACCAGGCAGTGACTGAAGTGTCTCCTTAACTCTCTTGGCTCTGTCATAACTTATTACATAAGAACCATGGAGGTGGTTAGAGGGGTGGAACACTTCCACGAGGAAAAGCTGGGAGAATTGGGATTTTTCATCCCAGAGAAGAAAAGTGTTCAAGGCCAGGCTCGACAGGGCTTTAAGCAACCTGGTCTAGTGAAAGGTGCCCCTGCTCACGGCAAGGAGGTGAAATGAGATGACCTTTAAAGTCCCTTCCAGCCCAAGCCATTCTATGATTCTATGGTTCCATGAATCCACATTCTTGAGGGCAAGATTGGAAGCTCAGCAAGGCAGCACAGGACATCGCTGCAATCTACAGGACGAGAAAAGATTCCTCTGACCAAATGCAGGCATCCCATGTGAGATAAGATAAACTGCACCCCCAGTTTCATGGTTTCATTACCCTCTCTCCTCAACTATAAAAAGGAGCACATAGAAACTTGTTTAAAAGGTGATGCTCAACAGAGAAAACACCCACGTTAAACCTTACTTTTGAGCTCTCTTCGCAGTCAGTGAGGAGAGACCAACACCTAGCCTGAGCCTGGAACACGCTGCCATCTGGGAGTGTTCATCTTTATCTGCATTGCCTGCAGATAGAGCCTAGAAACTTTGTTAGACTTTATCCATAATTCTAAATGGATACAAGTTAGACTTCACCAGCAAAAATACACATTTTTAGCATCAGCTCTCCTGTTCTGAATCTATTAGAAGGGTCCATGTCCTTAGGATAGACCAAATCATAGTAACAACAGCAATGCACTTCATCAGACAACTGAATTTTAACATGCTAAATGTACATGTAATTAAGAAGATATTTAATGTTCTTCTTCCCTATATAAATGTACTTAAAACTTAGTTGTATTTCCTCTCATCATTTAGATTGAGAATATTGTTAAGCACCTAGAGATGTGTATTAAAATGCCAAAACCCAATTCTGATCAAAAAGATATCACTTGAGATAGGAGATTTTCTAAACAGTTTAAAAAGTCCTAAACATTTTGTAGCAAATTATGAATATTGCTTGCCATAGCTGTTGGGATGATTTTAGGGGTTTGTGTATACAGCTGAACTATCTTGTCCAAAGAGCAGGAAAAACTATAGAGAAGTGGTAATGTTAATTTAGGACAGTGTTGAATGGTTTAAAATGGAGTTATTGTATCTGTTATGCTGACTAATATTTATCCTTAAGCACAGGACTGTGAAGGAGTAATGAAAAACCAACCAAAAAAAATGGCAACACCTGTCTTGGAGAAACTTCCATCAGTCTTTTCTTCTATTTCATGATGCCTTTGTCATGAGTGCCTTCCCTGGTAAAACAATATTATTTTTATTGGGTTCATGGTGTTGTCTAGCCTAAATTTGATTTTATTGTGCTATTCCCCAAAACTGTGGGATTTTCAGCTATTTTCAGTTCTATTCATCTAGAACTTAGAATATAGATGTGACAAAACTCACAAACAGAGAATCTCTGGAAGTTTAAGAATCACTATCATCTTCTGCAAAGTGTCCAAGGCCAGGTTGGACGGGGCTTGGAGCAACCTGGGACAGTGGAAGGCGTCCCTGCCCATGGCAGAGGGTTGGAATGAGATGATCCTTAAGGTCCCTTCCAACCCAAACCATTTTGTGATTTAGGATGATGATTTAGGATTGTATGAATTCAGTTCCATTCTTTATATCTGTGACAGTAAAATGCTTGTACTCTGTTTACATGTATTGCTATAAAATTATCTTTATATACGGGGTAAGAGTATCCCATATTTTTCTCAAGTCTTGATAAGCAGATTACATTGACAGTACCTCATACTGTGAAATTCACAGCTCAGATATACATTGAGTAAAAAATGTACTTGACCAATTCTCAATTTTATAGCTTTCAGTCTTCTGAAAATTTTCCTGTCACATATGGTGAAGTAGGAAAAATAAACTACCACTGTCTGCCTTCCGTATAATGTTCACGAGCATATTGCATCCCTTTTTCCTCATATTTGTCGTCTTTTAGGGTAAAATCAGGAATAGAACATGTTTCTCAGTCTTCCCTGTGAATTCTGGCCTGATCTTGCTCTTCTCCGTCCACTGATCTCTGTATTACAAATACGTCTGTTCCAGGGTGGAGCTGCTGACTGCACTGCTCTCTTGTGCTTGGATGGAATTTATGTCTCTTCCCCTCACTCAAATAGAAGGGAGGGAAATTCGAAGGGAATTCCCATCTCCTTCTTGATGGCCACTGTATCAAAATGTCTTTGTACCACTTTATTCATTAAACCCTCTCCTCTCTTTCTTGATTACATTTGCTTATTTCCCCAGCATGTGGCACCAATACAAGAGACTTAGGCCGTGTATTATTAATCAGAGTGATTTTTTTGGGTTGTAGAGATCTGCATTCATCCACTTAAAGAACTCTGATGTCAAAAGACAAAAGGGCAAAAAGAAGCATGATCATAATCCAGTTTAGATAACACGATTCAGACCAGTTAAACTTGGCATGTGAAGGCTGGAGATGTGATGCTGCACCATCAGATGCTGGTGGGGTAATGCCCTTTGCTACGCACTGAGAGGAAAGAAGGATTGAATTATTCGTCAAATATCAATGTGGGAAACATTCTTCTGTGGAGAACATGATAGAGATCATGGATTAACTTCCTTGTAGTTTCACAGAGATCTGAGCAAAGATCCTTTCAGTAACATGTAGATTTAATCCAGAATTTCTGTTTTCTGCAGCCTCCTTTGCAGGCACTGCATGACTCTTGTAGCACACCAACTTCTTCCTTCTGGTTTTGATTTGGTAGAAGAAAGAAGAAAAAAGTCTAGTCCAACTTAGCTTTTTCAAGATGAAAGGTCTTGTGTTATCTCCAGTCTAAAAAAGCAAAGGAGGATAAATTATCTATTTTCTTGCAAACTTCATATTTTATAGCTTCTGAAATCTAAAGAGAGAAGCTCTTATTGTTGTGAGCTACTGCTTGATTTGTGGCCACAGATGTTTATGAATTAAGGGATTGTGAAAAATTGTGAAGTTTCCGTTTTTCCTTTGTCTAGTAGAGCTCCTTGCCTAGGAAACAATATTCTTCGCTCATCAGACACAGAAAACAAACATTAGCTTATAGCTTCCTAATTTCTTCATCGATAAAGAGAAGATTTATAAGCACTAATTTACTCCTTTTATGTCAGTGTTCTTTGTCTGTTCCGTTGGACAGGGAAAAAAATGGAAACACTTTGTCTGATAAAGAACGGATCTGTGAGAGGTATGGAACCCATTCGCACCTTGTTCCCCAGCATGTTCTCAGGAAAGCCAGATGTCCTCACGTACTGCAGAAGTTCTTGTCTGCAGCTTCACTATTTCACTCTCATCTAATGCAAATGATTTGAGGGACAGCCGAGGTGCACACAGGGCACAGCTACATTTCAGGGAGGTGTGAACTAGTTCAGATTTGGGTAACTTTCACAATTGCACAGCAGAAAAATCTTCATTGCTTTTGAAGTGGCTGGGATTGATATTCTCCACTGCAGCAGGCCAGGTTTGCAAGGTCAAGTTGGTTTTAAGGCCAGCCTGGATGGGCTTGGAGGAACCTGGTCCAGTGGAAGGTGTCCCTGCCCACGGCAGGGGATTGGAACAAGAAGGGCTTTCAGGTCCCTTCCAACCCAAACCACTCTATGAATCATTCTATGATTCATCCTATGATTTTAGTATTCCACCAGCCAATTTCTAGATCAAAAAATGCCCACAGGTTAAAAAAAAAGTCTGAGTACAGCAGAGCATTAAGTTCTTCCGAGAGTGCCCACAACATTCACGGCTACTTTGTCTGCACATGTAGCACATTGACCTTTCCAAGTCATTGTCCTTCGAAACACAGGCTTTGGAGTAAATTTTCCAGCAGCAGCCACTTGATATTCTTCATTTAACATCCTTTTCCATTCTTGATTCAATTTATCAGAGCCAGAGGTTCCTTCTGTGGCACAGGCTACAGAGACCCTAAATCAACATCAACAGGAATACTGAAATTGAGTTTAATAATTGCCACACTGCAAGCACCCCGGGTTTTTTTACCTCGTCAGTTGATATAAATCACTGGGGGGTTTTTTAGATTATCCTAAATATCTACAAAGTCAAATATCTTTCTTCCCACTTCCCAAGCTCCCCAAGAAAATCATTATTTCCTCTATTCAGTGTAAGCTGCTGTAAGACCACTTAGTTAAAAGTTCAATGAAATTTTATTGCCTTGATTATTACAACAATTCAATAAATTTATGTAATGTTGATCCTCAGTGTGCTGTATCTTTTATAATTTTTCTCAGTTCAGGTTAACATGGTTTTATGCACATCAGAATTTTACCTCCAAAGTGTTAACCAGTTATATATGGAAAATATAGTGACATCTCTATACTTCGTTGATTTCCAGCAGTCGTCTCAGAATAACTTCTTAATTATTTTTCTAGTAATTATCTTGAAACCTAATTATAAGAGCTAATTTGCTGAAGTTACAGAGCTGCTATTATTTTCCAAAATAAAATCAGGCTGGTTAGCAAAACTCTAACAACAGATAAACTTATTAGAGTGTTCTCAGTTACAAAAAACAAAAAACCAAAAAATTGAAAAAACCACCAAAACCCCCCCCAAAAAAATCCCAGAAAACCATCCTGATAATTTTGAAACTTTATCTAAACATTTATTGAAGTATATAGCCCTTACTGCAAGTTGAAAGACACCTGAGGGGAAATTACTGGAGGATGAATAGGAAGTTAGTTTTCAGAAGAGAAAGCTGTTAGACTATTATTCTTTTAAATCCAAGGGAATTTCCACTGCTTAGAGCATTTCAAAGTGTGTGACTGGGAAAACCTTTGGGAATACTCAGCTGTGCTTCAGTAATGGAGCAAATCATCTCTGTATCTACTCACCACAGGCATGGCTGATGGAATCAGTGGGAGCCACTCTTCCCAGAGAAGAGGACGTCACACCTTCCTGGCAGTTTCCTGAGATGTTGGACCGGTTTGCCAAGAAATTTACTAGTCAAGGGATAAAATCTGTGACCCCCTGCCCACCTTGTGAGGGCTCACACACGCATGGCCACATCAGCACCAAACCTGAGCTTTATCTCCGAACACCAAACCATCCCGGGACCTCTTCACGCGGGTCCCTGGGGTGAGGTGACAGCACTGTGCTGTGTCCCCCCGCGCTCCCTGCCTTGCTGTCGTCATTGCTGCTCCTCAGACTGCCCGTGCCACAGGATAAAAACACCCACGCTGTGTTTGGGAAGAGATGAGCTTGGCCTGTCTCGCGGGGTAGCTTTGTGGTGATGCTGAACCCTCACACTGCCTTTCTTAACCCCAAGCGTGGAAGCGGGACCTGAGTTAAAAGATCAGGTTCATCTCCTACAAGCAGTTCTGGAAGCAGAGTTGAAGAAATTGCTGGATGTAGACTTAGAGTGTGGGAGAGAAAGAAGAAAAATAGGCTTGAAAAGAGGAATTTCCTTTCCTTGTGACTGTAGAATCCTAAAATGCTGCGAACTCCTACATCTACAAATCTGTGCATTTCTCTGAAAGGTGGTGTTTGCTCTCTTTGTGGTGTGGGTGTGTTGGGGTTTTTTTGTTTCTTCATTTCGTCTCTTTTTTTTTTGTAACTATTTTTTAAAATTTTTAAATTTTATGTTTTCATGCTGATGTGTAACCAGGAACTGCTTTGACAAAGTTTGGGATTTGAAGTCTGTTAGCAAAAATCTCTCTCTTAACATTTAATCAAGCCCACTCACTGGGGCTGAAATGTTACTGTGTAGTCTCCAAGTTCTGAAAAGAGGCAAAACCAGCATGCTGAGCATACAGTTAAATGGCAAAATAAGCTCTATTTCATAGGAAAGTTTTGTGGGTTTTTTTCCTCTTTTTTGTAAAAAGGCAGCTGCTGGTGATTTCTCTTTTAAACAAAAAAAAAGTTATATAAAGAAGTGGAAAGAAATCAAATTACTTTCTGAACCCAAACTGAAAATGGCTATTTTAGAGAACTGCAGAGGTATTTATTTTTTGAGTGCCCCCTCGTGACAACCTTTAGCAGGCAGGTAATACATCATCAGAGGTCTGTGCTTCCAGCAGCACGTCCATTCCAGCAGATTGCTTTGAAGGAGCAGAGCAGAGGAGAGAGTCAGAGTCATCAATTACAACTGCTCCAAACGTGTCAACAGGTTCACAACTGAGATTCCTCTCAAGCCTTGGAAAGTCAGAGTGGGAAAAGCTCCACCAGCTGTAATTTCAGTGCCTTTCACACTGCAGGAAAAAATAGAATTTGCCCAAACTTTCTTGCTCAAGGGCAGCATTAATTATGCAATGAAATACATTTGTTACTTTTAATATGACTAAACATAAATTTAAGATGATGGGTTTTAATGGTAAGAAAATGGAGAGTCTTGCTTTGCCTACAACCTTTGATGTGTTTTGGCATAATTCTGCAATTCGCTAAGGCTTCATGAGGTTTGTAACATTATTTATGTTGTGGGGCCTCAAGTAATACAACATCTTCCCAGGCAGAGCTCCTACTCTGAGAAGAAACCAGGCATCTCTGGGGAGATGCGAGCAGGGAAAAGGGAATTTGATCCAAAGCCAGTTGAAGGCTGCAGGATGACAACTGTCCTCTCTAAGTTTTGGGTCATCTCTGTGACCAGTTTAGGCCCTTTTGTGCCTCTCAGCCCAAGGACTGACCACTGGAATGTCTGTGATGATGACAAGAAGATGAAATTCAGGTCCTTAATGAGACAAAAGCATTATTTTATAAAGTTGGAGCTTCCTCTGACAGCAATGAAACTCAGCTTTTTGGCACTAGAATAAATACATAAATTTTATTCTAATGAAAGCAATTTTAGTGAAACCAGAGTGATTATTATTTGAACTGAGAAACTCCACATTTCATGAACACAATGTCTGAATTAGGTGCAGGACAGGCTGAAATCCCATGGTAAATCACCTGGTTTTTGTACAGTTAGGCATTCCTGTGCCTCTTAAAGCATTTCAGCTCTGCCTTTCAGGTCTCAACCTCTGAGTGGCTGGAGACAATGCTGAAGAATTCAGCATATACAGAACTGGAATCTGTGAGTGATGAAAGAGCCACTCAGAAGACATTTAGAACACAATCCGTGATGAGTAAGGAGAATTTGCAGCTAGACAAAGCTCAAAAAGCCTCCCATCATAAATATGAGTCTTCATCCCAACGTCAGCACCGAGATTGATCATTCTCTGAAATGAAGGCTGTGTTCTCCAATTGCTTTAAACGGTACCAACTCGGAGGATCAGAAAGTTAGAAATTTCCACTTTACTTT
The DNA here is from genome assembly GCA_013397755.1 of Cnemophilus loriae. Lineage (NCBI taxonomy): Eukaryota > Metazoa > Chordata > Aves > Passeriformes > Corvidae > Cnemophilus > Cnemophilus loriae. The sequence continues at coordinate 2,105,585 of VZTF01007968.1, read as the reverse complement.
AACCAGCAGGACACTCTGAAATGAGCTTTTAAGCTTAGCTGGAATGAATCTACAGAGAAATATTCATTTTATTCTGAATAACCAAGGCACGCGTGCTTCAAATGCTATTCCCTTCCTGGTGCACAGCAAAGCCGTTTTCAGAGTCCTTGACTTATTGAAAAGCTCTCTGCTCCCCATACGCACTGGAAGGCTGATCGAGATGACCTTACAGATCTGCAGCCCATCAGCCTTTTCTCCTTTCTCCCAGGAAGAGAGGATTGTTTATGAAATTATGTTTTCAACAGCAGCAGCAGGCAGAATTCTGATTAGGCGAGTGGTTTGCCCCTTGGAAAAGGAACAAGGATGATTCGGGAGCCAAAGTTTTAATTGCATTGGCAGTTTTCCCCATTCACAAAAGTTCAGGGGGAAGAAAGATTCAGGACAGGGTCGTATGCAAGTGTGCTGCTCATATGCAGAGCAGTCGTGCACTCTGGTGTTTAACAAACTATAGTAAAGTACTTTATTTTTGGGGTGTGTGCACTCATATTAACACAGAAAGCATCCCAGTGATCCAGACATGGAGTAACCAGCTCTTTTCCAACATATTGCTCAAGGAGGTGGCCAATCCTGTTCTTCCATGCATTTCAGAAGAACACGGGTGACTTAGCTGGGATGAAACCTCAGCTCATACTTTGTGTTGTGCAATGATGTCCTGTTTCAGAACATCGAGTCTGTTAAGGCATCGATGCCAAAAAAGGCAGGGGGACAGATGGAGAAAGAGAGTGCCTCACAGAACTGTAGAATCAATTAATATCCTGAGTTGGGAGGGACCCACAAGGACCACTGAGTCCAACTCCTGACCCTGCACAGGACACAACAAAAATCCCATCATGGACCTGAGAGTGCTGTCCAAACACTTGAACTCTGGCAGACTTGGGGCTGTGACCACTTCCCTGGGGAACCTGTTCCAGTGCCCAAACACTGCAGCAGAACTTTCAGCCATCCAGCATCTCCCCTGAAATCATGATGAATCAGTGAATTACTGCTGCACTCGCTGTTATTAATAAAACATCAACAGCCAAGCATCATTAGCCAAGGTCTGAAAGCAGCAGCATGTTATACCCTGACGTGAAAACTCCAGTTATTTACAATATATTTAAGATTCCAACATGGGGTCTAATGCAATTAGTCAAAATCATTTTGAAAATAGCTGGGAATCCCTAGGATGCCTCAACAGGCAAAAAAGGAATCTAAGTAGAGTTAAAAAGATGCTATTAATGACCCTGCTGTGATGGAATGAAATAGAAGCTGTTACTCCTTGCTAAGCAAATGAAACCAAAGATATACTACTGATGTCTGCTTCCATGGTCTTAATTCCTAGTGGAAAGTTTCTGATTTCCTTTCACATAAATACATTTTCCTTCAGGAATTTGACATACGTCTTGAACAAATGCCAGATTGCTTCAAATAGCTCAGTGCTGGGTCCAGGTTACTGTGCAATTCAGTCAGAGCTGATATAAATTCCACTGGGGTGTATTTTTCTAAGTTTTGTAAAATGAGGACTTTATTTTTGCTTTATAAATGTAGGTAACTGAAAATGTCACAGATTTTAAGTATTTATTGTGAGAGTAATTAGAGAAAACAATGCTGTGTGCTACGTTCATTTGAGAGAGGTCTAATGGATCTAATTTATAAAAACACAATTAAAGTCATTAAGCACATTACAACGTGTACAGCATTTGAGTTTCTTAGTGTCTTTTCAAGGTTTCTATATTTACAGTGGAGGTTTGAGGGGTTTGTTTTTGGCTGATTGATTTGGTTTTTCTGGTTGCTGTTTTTCTTCTCCAGATCTCTACCTCAAGCTGAGATATTTCATTTTGTTGATTTTATCTGGTTAGTTTTTCAGATTTTCACCTAGGAGTACAATAATAATTTTAATCAAGGAGTTTAGGGGGAAATGCATTATTTTTTCAACATTAAAAGAAAAATAAAGTTTTTACTTCATTGCTAACAGGTTTTTGCACTCTGCATAGGGCCTTGGAAGCTGCCACGAGTTTTGCTGGTTTCATATTTGTGAATTTCACCTGAAAGTACACTGAAAACTAATTATGTTCAGAAAATTTCTTAGCCACCCTGGAGCAAAAGAAAGCTGCGAGGTTCTCCATTTCCACCGAGGCAGTGAGTCCCCACAACCCCCACATGAACATCAATGAGGTTGCATGTGCCCTTTTCATATAATTCTTACCAATAAAGCAGAAAATACTATTTTTCCAGTGGCTTTTCCAATAGTTTGGGGGTGCCCAGCTCTTGGAAGAAGCAGAAAGAGGCATGACTGGGAAAAGCAGAACTGCAGAGGGATTGGATTAACTTTGGAGATATATCAGGGACAGCTATTAACGCATCTGTTGTCTGTGGTATCTTTGTAGTATTATTTATAGAATGTAAAATTTAAGCAAGGTGGTGGAAAGAGGGAAGTGTACAGGGTAAGAGAGAAGCTGACTTTCATGTACAAGAAACTGGAAGATCTCCCAAAGGATAGAATTGTTTTCCTGTCTCTGCTGCTGAGCTCCTCACTTGAACTGAATTGAACAGTCACTGTTGATTGCATCTTCATTTTCTGAATGGAGAGTGTAAGATATTCAGGGAAAGAACTGCTTTGGATTGAGCTCTCCCAGCTACAACAGAAACCCATTGGAATTTGCCTTTGATTTTACCAGACCACCAAATACCCTGTAAAAGCTGTGTCAGCTTTTCAGGTCCACTATGACAGTGTTGTATATTTTCATAAGTACGACATTAATAATCCCTTCCTCAATGATCTTCCCCCCTTTGCCCAGAAGCGGTCAGGGAAGATTAGGTCAGGAATAGCTCTGAGAAGTTGCTGAGTGGAAATGGAAGGAGTTGTGATGAACACAGGATCCATTCAGCGAGGAGGAACCAGGTGGGCTGAGCCTTTGCCTCGCCCTTGGTTGCCAGAGCAACCCTTTAGCATGTGAGATCAGTCAAGCTTTTAGTTACAGAAATATTTGGGTCTGCCAGCACACAAAAAGCTCCCAAACATCCCCTAAATCCACATCCCATATCCCACCCTGTTCTTCTCTTTCTTTGGCTCTGCACTGTTTGACTTGTCCTAAAACTCCCACTCCAAAGTCCCATTCACTGATCTGCTTTTTTGACCTGGAAATAAAATCCACATCATCAGTTCTGGCTCAGGATAAACTTTCTCTCCATTTCATTCTGCCAGGAAACACTCCTGGCCACAGAATCATGTGTTGCCATCTTTTCTCAGTAACTGCCTCCCCTGGAGTGTTATATGTCTTTCAGCAGGATGAACGATGTTTGCTGGGAGTCTGTAGATCTTCCAGCAGAGTCAGCTCCCTCTCGGGGTGGCTTTCTGTCTTTTATCAGGCTGTGTGGGACAGGTTTGGTGCCACGATGGCAGTGCTGAGAATGGGGAGCACAGTGCTGAAAGGGAAGACAGGATGCAGGGGGAAGCCACGTCCCTGTGTGTTCATATTAAACACCACCCACTACTTCTTTATTTTTCCTCTTTTTTTTTTTTTTCCCACCTATGTGTTCACCAAGTTTGCAGGAAGGCATGAAAGCTTTTAAAAAGTATTCAACTCACTAATTTCAAAGAAGCTGCAGCTTCTTGTGGTTTTCATTTCACGATGCCTGTAAGGAGAAGGCTGTTTTGGGTGCTCTTGTCTCACACCGAGTAATGAACTGAATTTGCAAATTCGACTGGCAGCTGGAACTTGGCTCTGACTCCCACTGAACCCTGGATCCAAAGGTGGCAGTAAATAGCCAGCTCTTTCTGCACCATTTTTGTCATTTCCCGTGAGGAACTCTGCTTACAGGATCCTACTTTCAGTCACGACAAGCCTCCCCCTCCAGTTCCCCTGTTCTCCATAAGCAGATATCAGGGATGCATAGATGAGCTTCTCCCCCGATATTTTTCCCTTAGCTTGCTCTTTTGTTTTTCTCCCACAGGAAGGTGAACAGCTTTGGAGCCTGGCATCCCAGAATCCATGCCCAGTGAAGAATCAGTGGTTAAAGCTTGATGTCCTGGATTTATTTTAAGAAATACCTCCTTTAAATCTTCCTGTTTTTGTAGCAAACCCCTGATTTCCAAAGCCATTAACCTGGTGAGCAGGAAGGGAATATTCAGGGACAAACAGCCACAAACAAGCTGTTCCTGAAATGGCTCTCCAATTTATCATCCACGTCTCTGACTGTATTGACAGTGTATAATCTCACAAGGTAACAATGCTACTGAAATAATACAAGTACAGTTATCTGAATTTGTGCATTATGCTCTTCTAACCCCACTTCTGTTTTTGTGACAAAATCCATGATGTAGATTGGCTTTTTGCCACTTTCTCCTCTGCGTAAATTTACCTCATGGACTACCGGCGAGTAGATGCTTCAAAAGAGTATCCAAAAAAACAGACTAAAAGAAAATAGGGAGAACAGACCAACGATTTTAGAAAGAGCTGTGTGTAATTCCATTTGTATTAAAACTAGGAAAGGTTCAGAGTGGAGCAACAAGATGATAAAACCTCAGAAACAGCTTGGAATAAATGAGCAGATTATGCATCTTCAACCTGGAAAACACGTGACTGAAAGGAAAAATGACACAAGACTGCAGACACATGAGCGGAACACAAAGGTTGTGGAAGGGATGAGAGTGCAGACTGAGGATTGCTCTGTTTTTCTTGTCCAGGGATGAAGTGAGCCCTCTGGGGCACTTATTACCATTAGTTTGCCTGATCCAGGTTTGTGGTATGGGCAGAATTTTTTAAAAAGTCATAATAGCTGTGAAAGAGTTTTCAATAGGCACTGACCACTTCTCACTGATTTCATAACCAGAGGGTGAGACACTCACTGAAATGTAGATATTTCCAGTGCAGGTGGCTACACCTGAACTGTGTCCCTCCAAAGCTTCCTTTATAGTGGTAGAGTGAGTCAATCAACTTAGTGAAGTCTAAGTTCCTTAGACTTCCTCTCACCTTAAAATAGATACATGAAATAGATCTGACTAATTGCACCCTCCACAGGCCTGTTTCATTCCTGGGCTTCAGAACAGAGACTAAGGTTCAGGTGTAGAAATTTACACTGTAATTAAAATAGTGAGCTCAGCCTCTCTATTTTGTCTGGCAGCCCTCAAGACTGATTTTTGTGGCTTTCCTTGGCTGCTTGGCAGTGATTCCACCACTTCCCTGGGCAGTCTGTTCCAAATCTTGATGACCTTCTCAGAGAAGAAATTCTCCCTAATATCCAATCTAACTGTACGCTGAGGCACACTTGGCTGGAGCGAAGCTGACAGTGACTTACCTAGCTTCAGCTGCAGCATGGCAGCATCTCTGATCTTTGAGTAACTTGTCTGTATTTTGTGTCTTTTTAATGTATGTGTGAGCACAGCTGAAAAAAACTAGTTGAAAGCAGTATCAGCAGCAGAGGGAAGTGACCATCTGCTGTCTTTAGAGAGAAATCTGTCTCGAAAAATATTATAGAAACTGCTTTTCCTTCCTCGTGTGTGTGTGCTGGACAACTTAAAAAACACAAACCAAATGCTCTTGAGCACACACTCCTGGAAGGTAAGAAACATATTGCACGAAATTGTATTGTAAGGGCTCGTAAGAAAGACCGAGAGAGAGATTTTGCCGGGCCTCTGGTGGCAGAAAAAGGGACAATCATTTTAAACTGAGAGTAGATTAAAATTTGAGATGAATTTTTTTTTTATGGTGAGAGTGGAACAGGTTGCCCAGAGAAGCTGTGGATGCCCCATCCCTGGAAGTGTCCAAGGCCAGTTTGGATGAGGCTTGGAGCAACCTGGGGTAGTAGAAGGTGTCCCTGCCCATGGCAGGTGGCTGGAATGAGATTCCTGAAGGTCCCTTCCAACGCAAACCGTTCTGTGGTCCTGTAACACTGTGCTTTGGCACCTTGGCTTTGGCTAATTCTAAGTCTTCATGGTTCTCCCAAAAAGGTAAGAGGTTTGCTAAACAGAGGATATCTAAGATACTGAATAACAACTGTGAAGTGGCGGCAGTGTCTAATATCAGACAGTTTGGCTTTACAGCAGACCCCAGTTCTGAGAAATGTTTTTTTTTTTTTTTTCTATCTGTTTTCAGGGTTTTCCAAATGGCATTGACTTGACTCAGTTTCCAAACAGGTCAGGACCATTATGAATAGGAGCTAACAAAATCCCGACTGATCTATTTTTGATCAATTTATCTGTTAATAATTTCTTATCTTTTCATGAAATCATAAAATCTTAGAATGGTTTAGGTTGGAAGAGGCTTTCAAGACCATCCAGTCCCGCCCACCTGCCATGGGCAGGGACACCTTCCACAGTCCCAGGTTGCTCCAAGCCCCGTCCAACCTGGCCTGGAACACTTCCAGGGATGGGGCAGGCACAGCTCCTCTGGGCCACTTGTCCCAGTACCTCACCACTCTCACAGTAAAGAATTTGTTCCTATTATCTAATTTAAATCTGTCCTTTTTCAGCTTAAAACCATCCTTCTTATCTGTGACACCATGACCAGCGAAAAAGAATAGATGGCAAGTATCTAACTTTTAATTCATTTAATGGACATCATTATATGCTCATTTCAGTGAATGAAGGACTCAGGTTCCACAATATCTGAAAGCTCCCTCACCCTGCATTGAATATTTTGAGGATGGAAATGTTGCAGCACTAGGAATCAATGACGTATTTCACTGACAGTTCCCTGTAAAAGACCGCAGTGATGGATCCCCAACAGTTTTTTCATTTAATTCATCCTGTTCTGAGGAGGAGGAATCATATACTCTGAGACACTTTTAAAAATAAGCTTCCAATATGCTGAAGCCTTAGTGCCTTTCCAAACTTTGAAATGAGTAAAGCTGTGTGCAATATAATGGCTCTCATATCTACTCTAAAAGCCTTTTCTCACCTCAAATTAGTCAATAATTGCAAAGCGTCAGACAAAATCACTACCTGCTCTTTCTGACGCAGCCTCGAAACAAAGCCTTCAAACCTGGTAATTTGTGTTAATGGATGACAAACGGAACCACTGGGGCAGATCTGTGGCTGGTGGAGGTTTCAGTCATGCTTCGCTTGCTTTACACCTACTGAAGTTCTCTTCTCCATGCCACAGATGGGTTCCAAACTCTTTGGAACATGTCTGGTCTCCCTGCATTACTATTAACACCTTCCCACGCTCCGGAGTGGGTGTCAGAACCCCAGAGTGGAGCTCTGTGCTTTATTGGCTCTAATAGATGGAATTGAATGACTGTGGTATTTGTTCATTCCTGACAATCTCCAAAGAATATATGAGACACAGCATCTCTGTTTTTTGGGATCTTCATTCTCAGCATGTCATAATCATAGAATTGGGGGGGTTGCCTTTTTCTTTTTTTACTTTTTTCTCACACCTTTCATGTTTTTTCCCTCTGTGCTGCCGTCCTCCACTGTGGGGGCTTTCCCCATCCAGAGAAAAGGCTTTAATCTCTTATTCCAAGATGTGCTCTAGGTTGTGTTGGATTTCAGCTTATATTTTCATATATTTTCATATCTTTTCAGCTGGGTTCAGACTCTCCTAGAGGAAGATGATAACAGTTGATGAGAATAGTTTAAGACCATATGTTGCTACAAACCAGAAGAATTAGGCACAGCCCATACAACTGTGCTGCATGGAGTGCTGGCTGAAAATAAAAACTGAGGTATAGCCCCAGACAAATGCTGCCACTGCTAATTAGCACCCCCCAGGAAAAACAGACTTTTAATTGTTAATTGTTAACCATAACTGGCCTGATGGTCACTACATGAGGAGATGTTTTCCTGAGGAAAGAGGAATATTGGAAAATTCAGGCTCGTGATACCCATATGTATTGGAACAGCGTTTCCAAAAGCTGTTGCATTCGCTAAGAATTCCATCTTTCTGAAGCAGAGCAATTTTTTGCCTGGAATCTGTGGAGTGCTTTGCCAAAGGAAACACTCACAGAAGTCTGGTTTCTATTGTGTGAGGAACATTTTAGGGACATGTCACAGTTGAGACACCATTTTAGGGTCATCCCTCCGGGTTCCACCTCTGTCGTAGCTCAGCTGCAACAGTTTATCCTGGTTGTGCAATGCATTTTTAACTAAACAAGTGTCTAAAAAAAAGTTAATAAAAAAATTTAGGAATCACCCTGTAGATCTTAATAGGCCTTGGGCCACTTAATTTAACAGTGAATAAATGTGTATGCAAATTGTTATTATTAACCTTAAAAACAAATCTGGCATCTTCTAATTAAGTATTAAGAAGCACTGAAGTGTTTGTGGCAAATCCTTCTGCTGTGTTTCTTTTCTTTGATTTAGAATTTATGATTCAACCAAGCGTCAAACCTTTCTCATGTGTCTCCTTCTTGTTCTGCTCTTAAGGAATCATGGAATTGTTAAGGCTGGAAAAGGCCTCCAAGACTGACCAGCCGTTAAACCGACCCTGCCAGCTCCGCCACTAAACCGTGTCCCCAAATGCCACGCCACACCTTTTAAACCCTCGAGGGATGGCGACTCCACAGCCTCCCTGGCCAGCCTGTTCCAGTGCCTGACCACTGTTTCAGTGAGGAAGCTTTCCCTGAGAGCCAACCCAAACCTCCCTCGGAAGGGAGCATTCTGCATTCTTCCTCTGCTGCTTTTTTCCCCATTTAAAAAGCCTGGAAATAGCTAAGTTGCCTGGAAAATTCAGTGTCATTTCACACAATATCCTCTGTAGGGCAGAATCTATTTCTTTTTCTGCGGCTGTATCATTAACAGTAAAATATTTTGTATTTCTCACTATGTGTATATATAATATAGATATACTCCCCAGCTCTCTGCAGAGTTATAAAAAGCCTCCACTTGCCCCATGTGACCTTGTCAGCACAAATTGCTTTTAGATTCTGTGCCATTTGAACAAACACAGCAATTCACTTTCATGTTCCTGCAACTGCTAAGAAAGGAAAAAAAAAAAAGGAAAAAGTGGGGAAAAAAGGGTGGTAGAGTATGCAGTGTGTGTCCAGGCTCATTCTCACTCTGACACACACTTTTCCTCACCTCCCTTTGAGGCTGAAGTTCAGGGAATTCATGCTACTGACATGGAACAGTTTCTATTCAATGACACTTACTTGGAAACACGTGTTCTGCTTGGGCTCAGAGGATGAGCTGAGCTGTGCTCTGGGAAGGAGAATGGAGATGGATTTGCTCTTAAATGAAGTTATTTCAGTGAACTGGTAAATGAAGGGGCCCTGAACTGAGCAGTTACAACACCACACTGAAAACGAGGCCTCCAGTGTTTTGGGTTTCTGTCCAGCCATCTACTTGGACATATTTGTAATATACTACTAGGAAATTAGAACTTATAGTGTACTACTAGGGAATACTAGGAAACAGCTTTCCCAGAGCAATTGTGGCTGCCCCATCCTGGGAAGTGTTCAAGGCCAGGTTGGACAGGGCTTGGAGCAACCTGGGATGGTGGAAGGTGTCCCTGTCCAAAGCAGGGGATTGGAATGAAGTGATCTTTAAAATCTCTTCCAGCTCGAACCCATTCTATGATTCTATGGCAGAGAGGATGAACCCAGACTTCTCAGGGATGTATTACGAAGGACTGCAGGTCATGGAAGCAAGTGGTCAGAGGAGAAATTTCTTTCTGGTATGAAGGAAAAATTCTCCACAAAATACACAGTCAAATATTGGAACAGGGGCCCAGAAGGCCGGGGTGTCATTTTCCTTGGAGATTTTCAAAACTGAGCTGGTGAAGCCCTGAGTGTTCTGATGTATGAATTTAACCAGGCTTTCAGTAGAGGACTGGACCAGTGGTGTCCAGATGTCAACTGGAATTATTTTAGGTTTCTGCATATTAGGAGAAATTATTGCCTTTGCTAAAAAGCACTGGCTGTAGGGCAAAATGGACTTCTCGATGAGCCAGAGGTAATAAATCTCATGAAGACTTGGAGAGGAGATGATCATTCAAATAAATATTTCTCCATTGCACGTCACACACAACTTCAGTGAGTGAATAGTTTCCCTGAGCACAGAGGTAACAACTGATAAACCAGCATGACATCACGTAACACACTGATTTCTCCTGGGTTTCCTGTCTGTTCCTTGAATTTCCTTCAACATGTGATGTCCTCACAGGCTGGTTTGTAGCTCTAATTGTGTGTAGACTCTCTTTGTAAACAATTACTTTAATTATATTTCAGAATTCATCAAAATAATATTCCAAAACCCTTCTTCCAGGTTTTCTTTCAAGTAAAATTTAAGGGAACAATATCCCTTAAAACACTATTATAAAAAATTTTTATTAAAAAATCATCCTGGAATTGGACTTTCAAAGCCCATGACAAAAAGAGTTCTGGCAGGCACGCATTGCCTAATTTAGAGAAAAAGAAATATTTCTTTATGCTCATGCTGCCATGTGGGTGTCTGTCTGTGCTTCCCTGCTCTGTGTGGACATCAGAGACTGGAGCTGGCTTGGGGATCAAAGCTCCCCTCCACTGTCTCATGGAGAAAAAGCATTAGTTCCTCACCTAGAAATAAACACTTTTTCTGACTACATCATTTGCCCTTTGCCTATTTTTCTGACTAGATTTTCTTACTTATACTCAAAGAGATGCACATCAGGGTCTGAGTCTTTCCGTTTTCCTATCACAATTTAAAATATTCACGGTCTCCTCCTGTGATTACACCTTCCTGACTAGGGCTAAATTACCTTTTTTTTATTATTTTCTGGCCCTTTGGCACTCAGGGGTTGCAAAAAGGGTGAAGTTCAGTCCCTACTTTTGGCCTGAGACGTACAGCTACAGGTGCTTGAGTGAGGCAAAGCTGATGCAGATGCACCCAGGAGCATCTTGTGGCTCCCATCAATACTCTGTCTAACCCTATATTCTCTGTGAAGGAGGAAATAGGAACTGATATCTAGGAAAAGCACATGTCTGGGTACTTTTTGTCATTCATTCCCCTTGAATTCTCTGAGGGATGCTAGAGGGCCTGTCTCCGCCTAATCTTTTTAGTATCTATTTATGGACCTGCTGTCCATCAATTTATTTAATTTCAGTTTGAACTTCTGGTCCTGCCTGCCTCTGTTCTGTGGCAACAAACTACAGAATTTCACTACTTATTGTATAAAAAAGTACTTTGTTTTACCCAGTTTACCTTGTTTTATTGAGTATCCCCAACTCCAGCATTATGGGATCTGTTACATTCGGCTTATCCACCATTTTTATGGTTTTGTAAAGTTGAATTATTTCCCTTATCTGCCTTGTCCATTATAAAGGGAAGGCTCCTGGGCTTGATAATCTGTCTTTTTAGGGCATCTGTCTCTGTAAGGCTTCATTCCTTCATCATTTAATCTCCTGTTCTCTGTGCTTTCCTCAGCTTCACTGAGATGCTCAGACAAGAATCAGAGGCTCAGAGAAGAAAAAGGGGATGCAGGGCGGTGCTCCAGGGACCGCTCCAGGGATCTCAAGGCTGGAGATTCCCCTGTACCCCCAGTGACCACCATCCTGATCCAGGTTGTCCCCCTGCAGCCCATGGAGAACCATGGTGGAGTAAATATCTGCTCCTTCCACAATCTTCTCTTTTCCAGGCTGAACAAGCCCGATTCTCTCAGCCTTTCCTTGTAAGAGAGGTGCTCCATCCCTCTGATTGTCTTGGTGTCCCAAATATGGTTCAAAGGGGAATTACAAATTTCCATGAGTCTACCCCAAACACAGTTAAAAATATCACAGAAACAGACAAAAATGTTACGAAAAATCAAAACTGTTTGAATTTTCAGGAATTTCTTTCATTTCAGTGCCAAGCCAGCACAGGGTTCCATTTTCTGGGCACTTGGATGATGTAATGATTAAGGCTTCAAAATAATAATGCTGAGGGAAGACCAGGCTTTAATGCAGGCAAGCAGTGGGCAATGGAATGCACACACCATGCAAATGCATAGAGGAATTAGCCATGATCAGCTAGGAAAAGGAGAGAGATCAGATTGTGCAAAAGCAAGGTAAACCCCATCTTTTCTCTTCCATTTTTGCCCTGTTTCTTTCTCCCTATCGTCTAACCATTGCTCTTTTTTCTTTCTCCCAAGGCTTACCTCTAGATCTAATTCCAGTTTTCTATTGTAGGACAGAAATATATTACATTACAACTTGAACTCATTAAATAGGTCAGGGAACATAAATGATGATATAAATTCTAACACCCACCCAGCCTGCTAAAAACACAGTTAATTTGCTTCTCATCTGGAACTACTTAACACCTGAGGATTGTTCTAGCTTAAATTCTGATGCTGAGGAGAAACTAATCTGGGAGCCCTTGATACTGCCCCAATTCAGCTTAATTTAAGTAAAAACTGTTAACTTTTATGAGCACTAACCTTTGACTCTGTTAACATAATTAATTGAAATATAAATGAATGGATAAATCTCTACAGAATAATATTTTTTTAAAAATTAAAGAGAGATATTTAACCTTCTCTAATACACCAAGAAAATGTCTAGATTATGTTGCACCTATGTGATCTCTGAATTTCCTAGGAGCGAGGACATCCTTAATGGCTCATTGTGATGGCAAGTGAAAGGATGACCACTCTGTGCTGGACCAGATTCCACACATTAAACTTAACCTTTCCTGGGAATATTTTCATGCAACCAAGTAAAGCACAGATTCTCTGGCCTCTCAGCTAGAGCTACACTTGTAGATCTATGACAGCAAAAGGCAACAAAATAAATATTTATTTATTAAGATAACAGCTTGGAATAAAGAATGGACTCTAAAATTTGTTAAAATCATTGTGAAGATCTGGGGAATTTTGCTGCAGAAGGTTCTGTCCACATATGCCCTCTGCTTATACTGACTTTCTAAAAATCAGCAGCTGGCTCTACCTGGAGATGAGATCGAATGCATCCTCAGCCTTCCCCAGAATTCCTGGTATTACTCTAACTTTAGGACAGTTTGTGTCTCTTGACCATCTTAGGAACATGTCAGGGGTAGAGGTTTGAGCAGAGAAGAACTGACTCTCCAAACTGGCATATCCACAGGAAAAGGGAATTACTCTTCAATCTTGTCTCCAACGTGCATGTGAAAAGTGTTCGGAGCTGTTGAGACCAAGAGCAAGTCTGGGGCAATATTTAGAGAGAATTGCCCATTTATTTAAGACTGGGGGGCCTGGAATGTCACTGCTGCAGCTCCATTTTAACCTGCACCTTGGATTCCTCTCCTAATAAGAAAAATATTCTACTAAGAATATTGTGTGTGGGAGGAGGGAAACTGAAAACCTCCCTGGATTTTGCCATCCACCCCTGAGGTGAATGCCCTCCTCACTCCTCCAGGGAGGGTGAAGAGGTGTTGTAAAGTCACATTACTAAATTTCTGTCTATGGTTGCTTTTAAATACCTGCCTTGCTTTCAGAAACATTTTACACAGAGTTTATGAGGTGTTATTACTAATATTTTTCCTGTCTCTTTGTCTGTAATATCAGCTCCCCTTACAGCCTTGAAAACTGTACACTGGTCCAGGAAAGCAAAACGTTCATCTATGACATTTAGAAAACACTAAAAGGTGCTTAATTTTCCTCTCTGCATTTCTAAACAACCTTGAAACAAACGGTGTACCTATGGAATTAGGGGCTGCTGGATCTGCTTTTCTGTAATTCCTTTCAAATGTTTTCCTTCATCACTTGTCCGTTTTTCTTTTCAACCTCATTCTTTCTTTTATTTCTTTTTAAGCTCTGAGATTGCATTCATTTGCCTTCTAAGTTAATTTAGGACATTTTTGTCAAAACGGTTGTGTAGAATATGATGGCATTTTTGTACGTTCTTGGTGTGCACAGAATTTCGTTGCATGCTTTATAGACATAACATTACAGAAAATTTCAAATCCAAGTCCCGTTCCAAACCTTTTTGTCATTTATGATCTTTTTAGGAAGCAATGTGAAGTTTGATTGAAAATGACAAGGACACAAAACTCTGATCAAAGGGCTTTATTTTTCATTCTTTTAGCCATCAGAAAATAAGGGTTTAAATAGATTACATCTCCCAGTCCAAAGTTCTGATTTAAGCAGAGGGTTTTTACTGTTTGTGATGGCTACTTTTGTGGTTTTTGCTTGACTCTTTTCTCTCACTGTCCAATCCCTCAGGCTGGTTCTTGGCAGGAACACAAAAACCCCAGATACTTCTCCCTTACAGGTGTTCGCAGAAAATCAGCTTGTCAAGCTGAACTAAAGGCAGGAGTGTCAGATGGATCCGTGCAGACCTGCTGGGCAGGGGAAATGAGGATGTTATGAAAATCAGAAAAGTAGGAAATGTTCAACGTGGAGCTCTCAGCTGATGGGAAAGTGGGTCTGAGGTATCAGACATGTCCTCAAGGGAGGGGCAGTCTCCAGCTCCTTCAAGGTTTGTACAAATGACTTCAGAGAAGTGTCCTTGTCTCTGGCGGGACTTAATTTCCTGAAGGTGAAGTTGAGATAATAACAGTAAAATTTTTCATTTCACCTGGCCATGTTTGTTTGAGTGTCTTTAATTGCTGAAAGTTCAGCAGCTTGCAGCACAACTGGGCTGCAGTTTCTCTGGGAAGGAGCAGTGAGATTCTTCTGTGTTGCCACAACAGTAATAATTAATAATGAGATGTTTTGGTTAAGTATTAAAGATAAAGTAAATTTTCTCTCCACTTGGAGGCCCAAATTCTGTAGAGAAAGCGAAGAGGAAATGGTTTTCAGACGAAAGAAGGTAGGTTTAAATTTAACATAAGGAAGGATTTTATTTTGTTTTTGGTAAGGGTTGGTAAGACACTGGCACAGGTTGCCCAGAGATGTTGTGGATAACCATCCCTGGGAATGTTCAAGGTCAGATTGGACAGGGATTGGAGCAACCTGATGTAGAAATTGTCCCTGCTCATGGCGGTGGGGTCAGACTGGATGATCTTCACATCCAAAAAGAGCGATAAAGCTGGTAAAGCACTGAGAGAAAAAGGATCACGAGGAGAGGCTGAGGGAGCTGTGGGTGTTTATCCTGGGAAAAAGGAGGCTCAGGGAAGATCTTCTGGCTCTCTACAAACATCTGGAAGGAGGTTGTAGCCAGGTGGGGGTCAGGCCAAGTGACAGTCAACAGGACAAGAGGAAATGGCCTTAAGTTGCACCAGGGAAGGTTTAGATCAGATTTTAGGAGGTTTTTTTTTCATTGAAAGGCACTTTAATTAGTTTTAATTAAGCACTAAAACAGGCTGCCCAGGGCAGTGGTGGAGTAATTCTACGATTGAATAAATTACAGTCTCTTCTAGCATAAACCATTCTATGATTCTACAATTCTATGACATCTCCTTAATGTTTGTTTCCTAGAAAATGAGAACAAAATCTATGTGAGATCTCCTGTTCGGCTTTGTTTGCTGGCCTAAATCTCAGGCTGGCATGGAGGCAGGATTTCTTCTTGTTTCAGTCCTTTTAACTTTTTTTAACCTTTAGAACTTATCACCTTACAGAGCATTTCCTGGATTGCTGCAGTGATTAAAGCCAATTTGGGGAACATAGGCTCATGAACATGTCGAAAAATCAAAGAGT
Organism: Cnemophilus loriae; assembly: GCA_013397755.1. NCBI lineage: Eukaryota > Metazoa > Chordata > Aves > Passeriformes > Corvidae > Cnemophilus > Cnemophilus loriae. Next base: position 2,090,055 of record VZTF01007968.1, on the reverse strand, counting down.
CGGGACACGGTCACAAAAAAAAGTTCTTTTAGATCCTGGCAAGGAAATAGAAGTGGTATTTTTTAATGTGTGGAGGTAGCCAGTGGGAACTACTCCTTGCCATTCTCAGAAGCCCCAAACATACACAAAAATGGGACACGGCAGAAATTAAAAATTAACTTGAAAAGTCTTTTGTTATGGTGTGGTGAGACAGAAGTCTGGGCAGAGGAAGATAACTCTATTTACTGACCCCTGAGGGCTGTGATTCAGTGAATGTAAAGCTCCAAGAGCAAGGTACCAGTACCAGGAGCAGGGAATGCATGGAAAAGCCATTTCCAAGGGGGCAGATGTTAAGCTGGTTAAGATCTGCATAATTCCAGTGAAATCAAGAGAGTAGGGCACTTAAGACTGAGCACAGAGCCTTAACCTTCCCTAAGAAAAAACAGAATCATTAAGATTGAAAAAGACCTCTAAGACCATCAAATCCAACCCTAATCCAGTGGTGTAAAGCTGAAATCAGCTTCTCTTTCTTTCTGTGAAATCCACAAATGTTTGAATGCATCAACATGTGGGTTAGGTACCCACTGGACCTGCTTGGATATTTGGAGACAATATCCTGCAGGAGCAGAGAAATCAGAATTACGGGGGGGGAGCAGAGGCACAGCCCTGTGTCTAACAGGCAGCTCGGGGCCCCACAGGTTGGGATTTCAGAAAAAGGGAAAGGTCAGTTTAATTCTAAATCTGTGTCCCTTACAAGCAGACCTTCACAGAGGCAGAGGAGGGTGGAAGTGCTGCCTTCTTCCCCCCCAGTAAAAAATTTATCTGTAGGTGAGAACAGAGAAGATGGAAGGCTTCTGTCAGCTCTTCTGCCCCATCAGAATTGTGCTGACGAAAATTCGCTTTTAAAGATACTGATTAAATAATTCAAAATTTCCCACTGGCTTAACTTCCTTTAAAAATCTTTCTTCTTCTGACGCGCTCCCTAATTCCTGAGCTTCCAGGAATATGCATTGTAGCATCAAATGTAATGTTCAAATGTGTGGAACACAGGATTTTCCATACTGGATCAGGCCATGAAGTCACACCAGTCCGTAGCCTGCCTGATGGCAAGGCCATTATCTCATCGTTCAGAGGAGGCAGTAACCAGGCAGAAAATCTAAATGCTGAATTTCCTTCTTGCCTGAAAATAGCATGGACTTGCCTCTGGGCTTTGGAAGCAGAAAATATCCAATGATATTTTGCTTGCCACTGCTTTTGAATTTCATTATTACCAATCTTCTTCATTATTAACAATTTAGGCAAATTATTTAAAAAATAGGTTTTTAACTCTCTTTTAAGGCCCTGAAAGTGGAAAATATCCAGTGATATTTTGCTCACGACTGCTTTTAAATTTTCATTATTACCAATCTTCTTCAGTAAAAATTTTATACTTGAGTACAAAATGGAAAGTTTATTATATATACATATATACATACATATATATATATGCACATATTTATGTATGTTAGGTAACTCTCACATTGATGTTTCAGTAGCCTCCTATTTCTTTGAGTAGTTTCTATGTTGGACCCTGGGCTATAAACATTTAAAATTGCCAAAAATATATAAAAATAGATAATCAAATATGAATATGTGCATGTGTAGAGGTGTCTATGATCTCACCACAAAATCTAAAGCTGTGTTTCCCACTTTCAAAGCCAGTATGGAGTATCCTGGATGAAATACGTTTCTTTTCAAAGCAATAACACAGGGGTTTTGCTCTTCTAGTCACTGTCTTTGAAGGATGTAAACATTTACTTAGAAGCTGTGGGGCTTTAACAGCAAGAAAACATTTAAATGCTTTGTCAGGTGAGCTGGGATACTGATTTGATGTCATAAATGTAAGTAGGCTTAAAAAGAAAATTAATGAACTCATATGAGATTAAGACGTTATAGTGTTTATTTGTCATAATCCTCCTCTCTCTTTCAAAAGGTTTTATCAATAAATCAAGAAAAAGATAAAAAACACATCCCTTTGCCTATGGTAACCATTGGCAAGGAGGGCAAGCACTGGCAGGAAACAGCGTGAAAAAGGAAGATGGTCCTTTGCAAATATGATCCAAGAAACTTTCTTATCTACATGAACCCTCCATGTACAAAGCCATTCATGTATAATTTTGTCTGACCCAGATGCAGCTGAGTTAGGAGCCTTGGAACAGTCAGCACTTGTCAGCTTAGCTGCAGTCGCTGACCACACGCACGTTCTTAGCATCCAGCGAGGAGGAAATGAAGCACGTTAGTTTGAATCTCAGGGGGAGACAATCAAATACAGGGAGTCATGACACTTTTTGCAAGGAGCAAGGAGTGTCCTTAATCAGCTATCCAGGCTCAGCTGACATGCAGAAACTTGTTGAGCTGTGGTTGCTTATTTGAAATATTATTATAATTCAAATCCAAGTGCTCCAGAATTTAAAAAAAAAAAAAAAAATTGTGTAGATAAAACAAATCCTTTTTTTCACAATGGGGACAATCAAGCAGAGGGATAAGATGCCCAAAGAGGTTTTGTGGTCTCTGTTGCAGATCTTCACTGCTCAAAGCCCTGAGCAGCCAGGTCTGGTCTCATCACTGTTGGGGTTTGAGTAGGACCCGTCTATTTATACAGGAGTTCTTTTATTATTTTTGTTGGGTTTAATCTTTGCAATGAACTGAAAAAGTTCTAACAGAAATGATATGAATCTGCAGTTACATTAAAGTCAGTAGAGAGGAATCAGTTTGCATGATTTCAAGCTTTTTCCCCTTAATTTAATTTCCATATGCACTTATGAAGTTTTGTGCATGCCTGTTGTTATATTTTTAATTCTTTTTTGGAATACAAGATTTGCCTGGTGTGTTTTCATTAAAATCCAATATTCTGCTTCTGTCAATATTAGTCTTTCAAAAGCTTATTGATATTCAAAGTTACTTTCTTCTCTCTTTTTAATTGACTCAATTTAGAAAAATGAATTAAAAAATATAGAAGTTTCTAACTCTCTTTCTTGAGAAGAAAATCGTAGTGCACAGGATATTTATTTGGTCAAATATTGCCCTCAGCTAAAGCTGCCACTGAGAAGACCTGGGTACATCTACTTTGGAAATTTCTTCCCTGATGGATGTGACCTTTGCTGCAATTTTGTTTAAGTCAAAGGAAATAATTCTTGACTGTTTAGAACACCAGTGGGCAGAGGTGGCATTAATGACACAGGGTGGTGCAGCACAGGAGAGCACCTTGCTGTACAAAGGGGACACAGGTGCTGAATTGCTGAATTACCTGTATTTTACCAGGTTCTGCTCAAAGTCCCCCCTGATATCCACCATAGGTTGCTTCATGGGTTTGAATCCAGCCCTCATCTCCACTTCCAAAAGAGGCTTATTCAACTCTTTCCTTAGAAACTGCCCTGATTTTGAATCCACAGTTAAAAACCCAGCTCCTCGTGCTCAAAACCTGAAAGGTGTCTTCCACTGTTCTGCTTTATCCCAGTGTTGACTTAACAATTAAATCCTGCCCAAATTCATCCTGTCAGATGCATGTAGGTAGTCTTGACTAAGCCTGGTCAGCTCTTTGCTTCCCTGCAAGGCTCTCCAACAGGCTCCTCTCTTTATCTCTCTCTTATTTGTTGCACTCCTGTCCCTTTCAGGATAAATGCCATGATTCTATGGGACAGTCTTACTCATTGCAATCAACTGGCATTAGGTACCCTGAGTCTTATGCTTTAAGATAATAAAATAAAATAAAATAAAATAAAATAAAATAAAATAAAATAAAATAAAATAAAATAGAATTAAGTAAAATATTTTTTTTTAAAAGTGTATTCAAGCTGCATACTGGGCACAACTTAGGCTAGTCCAGAATGGTCAAGTTCCATCGATAATGATTTTCTCTGAAAAAACTGAAATTTTTTTAATGACTATTAAAACATGGTACAGCGAAGATCTCCACACTTTTACTATTTCTTTGATCCACGACTCCTGAAAATTTTTATTACTACTATTATTTGTCACACTTACTTAGAGAGGTAACATCTTGTGGATTATGTTATTCAGTAGCTGGGATCTCTCTTAACGTATAGGGTCTCACTTTCCAAACTGTTTCATGTCTTTCGATGATATGAAGCATCTTGAACACTCTGTCATCCAAAGATCTCCAAAAGTAACAAAACCTTTTCCTGATGAGTGGTTGCTTGAGAAAGTCCAGCAGTTCATCAAAAAGCAGTGCTAAAGGCTTGACTCATTTCCTTTCTCCCATCTGCCCCAAAAATACCAGTATCCAGGCAGGAGATGGGATATTTGATTATGTGAAGCTTCCGGGACTATTTCAGTTTGAAAATTGCAGTACAAATGTATTATTATCTATCTCAGAATACACTGGAATTGTCAGTCCCATACTCCTCACCACAGTATCTGAACACCTCAGGGATGATATAATAATGTAATTGATCTAAAAAAGGCAGTGTAATTATATAATTATACCTTTGCTGCTATATTTCACACATAGAGACTACTTAGAATGAATACACTTTTACTTACTTTTGAAAGGATCTATTATCTTCAATGGGAGACAGTGGGATAATTTATAGACAGGAAAGCTCTTTGACTGGGGAAAGTATTAAACTTCAAATGAGAAGCTCAGTGTTTGCATTTGAGCAGTTGATTGCCTCCTTGCACCTCAGGGCTCCTCAACAAGGAAAGATAATGAAGCTTCTTTTTACCCCGATGTGTCTTCTCTGGTTGGATGCTCAAGAGAAATGCTCATTATTTGGGGATTCTTCACCCAAATTTAGCAGCCAAATTTTTAACCTGACATAGTCATCCTGGCTCTTCTGCAGTCGATAGGGAGGAACTGGAACCACCAAGAAGAATAATTTATACCACCAAGGGTGTCTGATGGTGGGACAACAGACCATAGGTGGAATTCCTTAACAACCAATGGAACCATGGAATCGTAGAGCCAGAGAATAGACCCAGCTGGAAGGGATCCACAAGGATCTTCAAGGTCCAGTCCTGGCCCTGCACAGAACAATCCTAGGAATCACACTCGGTGCCTAAATAACCTGAATAAGCAATCCCAGCTGGTTCCTGGATGAACACGAGCACTTCCCTACCTCAGTGAAGTTGGGCTGTCGTGCATCAGGGCACAGATTTCCCCTTCAGCACTGCATTTTCTCTTACTTTGTACGAAGCCCAAAATACCTGCAAATTCCGTGTGGCATGAAGGCACAATTTTATACCATATATTTCCTTATATATAAATATTTATAGACACATGTTATAGTCACTAATTATAAAAATAAAGTGATACTACAGCACACAAACTGGTCTGGCCTTGCAGTACTGAAGGGAGAACAGCAAAACTTCTGCATCTTAAACAGCAGAAACAAAAGAGAAACATGAATTCCTTAACACATAAATATGTGCCTGTTTCTGCTGCTTATCTGAGAAATGTTTTTTAAAATTAGGGAAAAAATCTTCAGTACAAGCTTAAATCCTTGTTCAGGGAAATACTGAGTGGAGGGATTTTTTAATGCATATATTTGAGTCTTGCTGCCTTCAGGAGGACTGAGAAACATGCTAAAGTTAAGTAAATGTCATCATGGTAAAATAATGCATCTCTCTAAATTGGGAAATGTGAAAGGATGCCTGTAATTGATTGGACTCCTCTCAAAGGTCAAATGCTGCCAAGAATTGGTATTTGGGTTTTTTTCTATTGTTGTTTTTTCAATTGACTTTCCTTTCTGTAACACAACTGTTAAAAATTTCTTTGCAACATTTTAATTCACAAATTTAATTATAGCTCAAACACCTGCAAGCAGTTATTAAAATTTCCCTTTAACCATATTCTCTTATATGATCTTCATATGCACACAAAACCCTAATTAAATTTTGTTTGTTTTCATGCCCAATTTGCGATTTCTGATTTTCCCTTTCTTCATTAATTAGATAAGGAAAAAGTGATAGGGTTTTAATTACTCAAGATATGTGTGAACACATCTTCATTTTCAATTAAAGGTGAGATAGGGTGTTTGAAGAGAAATTAACTAACGCAGTAATTTTTTTATTATTATCCTGACAGAAAACATATATATCACGAGATGCTATCAGCAAGCCTGTTTACACTTCCTGGGAATCTCTTGGGTATGTCGTAAATGGAAAGAAATTCAATTATAGGAGGAAGAAATAAAGGTCTAAATCTCCAACAAAACCAGTGAGTGCAGCACTTCTGACTTCTTTCAGCATGATCATTCCCAGTTAGGCATAACCTAATTTCTCTAGAGGATTTTACTGGAGCAATGTGGCACTTGGTGTACAAGCCCTCCAGTGAAGAAAATTCTGATTTCAGGGAGTTCAAAGCCAGATTTAAAACATGCTGGTAGTCCACCTTCCTAATTTTATGAGCAAAATATGCATATGAATTGCTCTTAAATGATCTTCCTAAAGGGAAGGAAAAGTCAGTGGGATGATGAACGCCAGTGAGTAGAGAACAAATACACTGGGAAAGACCACAGGCAAATCCATAACTCACTGCTCATGCTCAGTACTGAAGAAGTGAATTACTTGGGTGGGCATCTAACACACTTTTGATAAGGACGGCTCCTGAATCACCAGGTATCAGCTGCAGAGTCTCCTAACTCACCCTTGAGCCCTGAAGAGCTGCAGCCAGGCAATTGTGGCCAGTCACACACTGACTGCTCTGAGTCACTTGTCAGGAATGACAATGCCTCTGCCTTGTCTTCTCCTCCTCTTAACCTGAGTGCTGTGCAAAGCCCTTCAAACCTGTCATTTGTTCTCTGCTCTGAATAACGTAGAAATGGATGTCTGAACCAAACTTGTAAGAAGCATTTAGAGATAAATAAACTACAGCATGAAAGGAACTATTTGTGTGTGCTGTGGATTAGCTTAACCTGGTTTTAGGAAATTTTAGATATACCCAGGACATTAAATATGTTTTCTTCCTTATAAATTATGCAAAGAAAGTAATACCAACTTTAATGGAGACATCTCTCCAAAATGAAGCAAGCTCAAATCATCAACACTGAGCATGTCCCGTTGGTCCCTGTGATTTCAGCACATTCCAGCGTTGGACTGACAGTCTGCTTCAAAATTACATGTGCTAAATCACAGAACCACAGAGCCATGCAATCACTGATGCTGGGAAAGCCCTTGAAGATCCTCGAGTCCAAACGTTAACCCAACACCACCAAGGGCATGACCAAACCATGTCCCCAAGTGCCACATCTACACATCTTTTAAATGCCTCCAGGGATGGTGACTCCACCACTACCCTGCGCAGCCTGTCCCAGTGTTTGAGAACCCTTCCAGTGAAGATTTTTCTTTACATCCAATCAAAACCTGGCGTAACTTGAGGTTGCTTCCTTTTGTCTGATTACTTGTTACCTGGGAGAAGAGACGAGCCCCCACCTGGCTACAGCCTCCTTTCAGGTGGTTGTGGAGAGTGAGAAGGTCCCCCTAAACCTCCTTTTCTCTGGTCTGAGCCTCCCCAGCTCCCTCAGCTGCTCCTCCTGGGACTGGTTCTCCGCTGAGGGGAGAGGCTGAAAGATTTCAAAGCAAATACCACAGACATGGTCATGAACCTGTCATTGCTTTGACCAATCCAAGGGCCTCTGCTGTGTAAAGAAGCCATTGTTCCATAGCTGTGCAAGCTCTGGATATTGCCCCAGTCCTTCTAAAATGTAGTTGAACCTGAGAACTGCTCTTGATTCTCTGTTTTAGATAAAGGCAGCCCTGCTGCCTACACAGTGCTCAAAAATCTGATATTTGGAACAGCCAAGACATAGAAATTTATAACCAATAGCATGTTTCTTAGCTTTCTATTGTCCCTGTAGTCTAAAAATATTTAGGATTTATAAAGTCTTAAGAACAACACTGATCAGGACACAAAGACTGTAAATTTAACAGTGTTTGGGCACAGACCCAAGAAGTGCACCACTGACACTGTTGATCTCAATAGTCCTTGGCAACTCTTGGGTCTTCTAAATAACAGCAAGGCAGGGCTCCAGAATTAGCCCAGTCCAGGGACTAATAGGAAGCTTGGAACTGGCTTCATGTCAAAGGCTTGGAGAGTTTGATGGGGTGCATATGGTAAGATTATTTGGGTGGGTATCAGCTGGAGGCCGGGCTGGGGAAAGTCCTTAGCTGAGATGTAACCGAGGCAATGACAAACATTTTGTTCAGTCTACGCTGGACACGTGCCTTGGATCACAGAATCACAGAATGGTCTGGGTTGGATGGGATCTTAAAGGTCATCCAGTTCCAACCCCCGTGCCTTGGGCAGGGACAACCAGACCAGGTTGCTCCAAGTCCATCCAACGTGGTCTTGAACACTTCCAGGGATGGATGGGAATTCCCCACTTTGAGGAGTGCTTGGCACTGTCAGCTGATCACAGGTGATTTGTTCAGACTTGCCAGGTATCCCGAAGGCTAAGGATAAAGGAGGCAAATAACACCACTTGTAGGATTCCTTGGGTCACCTTGCACAAATCCTTTAGACTTTGTGTCGTACATTTTCCCCACTTAATGGAAAGCGAGAATATCTGGCAGACTTTGAAAATGTCTGGGTTAAAAGGGTTGTAAAATGTGGATTTGCTGTGTCTGTCATTGCTGTCTTTTAAAATGGTTTGGGTTTTTAAAGCCCTAAATTCCAGTAGAGACAATTAAAGCTTTTTCAAATCTAGTTCAATAGCACTGTGCTACGAGTCCTAAAGGCTGCCTTTTCAATGTGGGGAGTATTTTGCCCAAATTTCCTTTAATAGTTCTGAAATCTCTAAGCAGTCACCTAAAATACGTGTCCTGGTTCTGAAAGGACTGGGCATTCACCAGTGCTGCTTAAATGAACTGCTGAATCCTCACTGCCATGGGAAATGAGATCATTTGTTTGCCAGGAATTACTTTGGCTTTGAAGTACCAATGAACCCAGGCTCTCTGGAAGACATGAGTGATTTTGTGTGCCTGGATTTGTAAGGTGGGGTATTCAGACACAGACATGACCAAGGATTTTGAATTGTGAAAGGTACCACATGGCAGCCCTAAGAAAACCGGATCTTTTTAAGGTGTTCCAAACTAGACATGCAAAATGAAAGGTCACATTTAAAAATCACCAAAGATACCCACAGGCAATTATTGCATTCAAAATTCTCCAGCTTTAATTAGCAGAGAATGAATCATTCCATAGGGGGTGAGTCAAAAAAAGAAAAAGAGATGCAGGGTGGCAGCAGTGAGGGAAATGAAACTAAATTTCAGCAATAGACAGATACTAGTTCAGGTCCAGGAAATATATTAGTATTTGAAATCAGACCCAAAGTGAATGATAATGACACAACAGAAGTTGTTTTCGACAGTGATTTTCAAACTTTAGATAATCAAAAGCTTCTTTTCTCTTTTTTTTCTTTCCTTCTTTTTTGTTTTTAACAAAGCAAATACATGAACTGCATGCTTAACTATCATTGAATGTTGTAAAAAGTATGTATGGATTCATTTGGCAGTTAACAGCATGGCCTATGGCAATTAATATTTTTTATTTACAGAACTCAGTGCTGATAATTGACAATTGATAGGCATGTTTATTGGCTTTTAACTACCGGTGTCTTTTTATAGTATTTTCTTCTTTGCCCAATGGCAGCAATATTCCTGAGGATTTCAATATGGGTTTAATATGTTGCTGATTTTTAATCACATTTTTATTGCTTATGCAAATGCGTGCTCATTTGTATGGCAAGCCAGGGGTCAGTAACAAGGGCGGTTTTGTCACGTTTCTCTATTCAGGGCCTGCACTCAACAGCATTGCAGCTTCTTCCTGTTCAGTTTTTCCTAAGTGTGGGAGAATTGGCCCCTTCTCCAACTCCTTGCAGGAGAGTTCATATCAGGAGCACAGATATCCCGACTGGTGGATGGAGAGCCAAGCTTTTATTGAATTATCATTCCAAAAATTGTTCGCTTTGCAGGCAGCAACCCTAAAGGAAATCTGGCATTGCCTGGAGTTACCTGCTTGTGTTTCTGAGCTTCCCTCACTCCTGCTGCCAGACGTGGACTCCCCATCCCTGGAAGTGTTCAAGGCCAGGTTGGATGGGGCTTGGGGCAACTTGGGATCGTGGAAGGCTGCTGGCAGGGGGTGCAACAGGAAGACCTTTAAGGTCCCTTCCAACCCAAACCATTCTGTGATTCTGTGAAAATTACTGGCCAGACAGAGGCAGAAACTCCATGGAGGCTGTACATTCCAGCCTCAGAGCTGGAGGAACTGGCACCATTACTTTGGAACTTATTTCTCTCTCCTTTTCTCCTGCCTTCTTGAAAATAGAAATATCACTGGAAAGGACATAACCCAAACAACAAACTGTGCAGAGAACCAGTTTCATTGGTTCTCTGAATCACAGAAGTTGGAAAAGCCCACAAGATGAACAAGTCCAATCTTCTACTGAACAACTCCATGGCCACTAAACCACATTGCAAGGTGCCACATCCAATCCCCTTTTTTAAAGTCAGTAGCCAGTGGAGGCTGATTTATGTCTTCAGAGCCTTTTGAAACAACTCAAAAGCTTGGACACAGGGTCAGAAGGGAAAGAGAATTAAAGTTTATCGTGAAGCAGGACATGTTTGGGGGGCTGAGTCAGGGATCTCCACAGCTATGACAAGATTCAAGTCAAAGTCCTCTTGTCTCCCACTCTCTGCAGCATGTAGTCTGTTCCCGGGAACAAGATTGTCAAAAATTCCTCCGACGGGCCCATCTGCAGTGATCCTAAATAATTGAAGGAGAAACCGACTTGTTCTGATGTCAGTAGATGGCACTGTTTCTATGAGCTACTGACTCACACTCCCAGAAATGCAGCTGCATCTCCTTCATATATTCTACACTGGGAGAAATCTAAACAAAACCAAACAAACTAACAAAAAAAACCACCCCAAACCAAAACCACGCCCCCCCACCTAAAAAAAAAAAAAAGCAAAAAAGCAAAAAAAAAAAAAAGGCAAGTTAATATTTTTAAAGTGTAAAATTAGTACCCTGAAGTTCGAAAATGCCTGAATTAATGTTGTTCATTATATTTTATCTTACTCTTGCAGGCTTTATGCAGTGTGATATTGTCTTTACTCATATGCTCTTATTTTCCATTTCCAGAGGATTGCTGCCTTAGTTAATGCAAAGAATGGAGTTGATCTGAGGATAAGACAGCTGTACAGGATAAAGAAGAATATCCTTTATGAAATTCCAGGCTTCAGTGGTCTTGTGTATTGAGGAATGGGTGGAGGCACAGCATTTGTGTCTGAGAAAGGAGGTGTGTGCATGGTGACTGTTACACGTGAAGCACCTTCCAGTACCAAAATGGGACTTACACAAACATGGAGAGAGACTTCTGGCAAGAGCATGTGGTGATAGGACACGGGGGAGCGGCTTTAAACTGAAGGAGGGTAGATTTAGATTTGATACTAGGAATAAGTCATTTACTATAAGGGAGGCAAGACACTGGCATGGGTTGTCCAGACAAGCTGTGGCCTCCCCATCCCTGGAAGTGTCCAAGGACAGGTTGGATGGGGCTTGAAGCAACCTGGTCTAGTGGAAGGTGTCCCTGCCCACGGCAGGGGGCTGGAACTGGGTGATCTTTAAGGTCCTTTCCAACTCAAACCATTCTATGATTCCATGACAATTCCAGGGCTCTGTGATTCTCTGATAAGAGTGAGCTTGTTGCACCCAAGGTGTGCTGGGTGTGTCCATACAGTGACCACCCACCTGGCTATCCAGCCACACTGAAAATATCTGGAAATATCCAAATAACCAAATTCCTGTAGTGCCCACTGGAAAAAGCTTCTGCACAGGACAAAACTGAAGGTATATTGAAGGAACATGTTTTGATCTCATGGACATCTCTAACAGCATCACTCAACAAGATCCATCTCATTAAGACATCTGTGGAATGGCATTAAAGTACCTTATTTATAGTACTTTAATGTGTTTTTAAAATATGATTTCCTTGTTTGTTTTTGAATCAATACAGAAATACAGAACAAACATGTGTCAAACATCAGTCATGCATCTCCCTGATCTTGGTGATGCCACTATTTTTGTCAAATTTGTCAGTTGTCATTTTTGTCTTTTTTTTCTTAATTAGTCCTGATCCCTACTTCCTGGCTCAGTTCCTTGTCTCTGTCATACTGTCCTGCTAAATTCAATTCCCATTTTCCATATCACTGTTTTTAACTTCCCAATGAATTTTCTCAGGTTTTCATGCTCTCCTTCCCTAGCATCCTGCTGTCTACCTCTCTTAGTCCCCTCTGTCCTACCAGATGTTATTTCACCTGAACCTGTAGTCCCTGTTGAGCCTGTTATTTGCAGCTTATCCTTCCCAAAACTGGTTTCACTTCCAGTCTGTCCCACCTGAATATATCCACCCAGTTAACTACCCCCATCAACCGCATTCTGGTATTCTTCAGTCCTCTGTGTATCGGCAAATTCTGTTTTAACCTGATGTTGTGCGTATTCAGTTTTATTCTTCCCAATATTTCTCATCCTTGGTTTTTTGTTTGTTTGGTTTGGTTTGGTTTGGTTTTTTCACTCTTGCATCACAGTTTTGTCCTTTCTGTGTCTATTCCCTGCTATCTCTTGGAAGGGTAGAAGGATGGATGTCAGGAGAACGTGAGAAGCATGAGCATTGGTGTCTCTTGATAAGTCCTTTTTTTCTGACATGAAAAAGTGTCTTGGAAATACATAAACAGTTACTTACGAATTTTCTAGGAGTATTAAGGTAGATAAGTTGTAAGAAAAATGTTTAACAAATCGGAAACTCAGACAAAGTCATCAGCAACCAAAGAGTGTAACTTTGAATGGAACAAGACAGACTGCCTTATTATAGGTACAATTATAATTTTCTGTGGGAAATAGTAATTTCCTGAACTTTAAAAATCTTCCCAGTTCCTTATAACACTTTGTCATGCAAGAGAAGTAGCAAAACCAGGGATGCCACAAGGACAGATAGAAGGATGTTCTCCTGCCCTTCTCCAAACCGGTTGTCATTCTGCCTCCTGTAAGGAGCAAAATTACTCCAAACTCAACATTTCAACCTCTAAAGTGCCTCACTGGATACTCCTCTTCGCTTTAACCTGTACAGTGAAAAGGAACTGGAGAGAAATGAATCACTTCACCTGCTGGTTCCCAGCCCTGACATTCAGGGGTTTCTCAGGGACAAAATTTTCCTAAAGCATATATCTATCTTTGGCATCCCCTTTCTATTTTCTGGACTTGCTTCGAGGTGCTGGCAGCTCCCTGGAGAGGTGTTTCTCTGGCAGCCTGGAGTGATCCCAACTGTTTCTGGCATCCCAGCAGCTACAGATCACCTTTGCAGGAGCCTCTGTGAAAGCTGTCCCAGCTCTGCTGTCAGCCTTTGTCCCACTGATTTAATGAAATCACATCAGGAGAAGAAAAGGAAAGACAAAGCTGAAGTCCTCTACTGATAGCTTTGGATGTGAATTCCCTTCTTGGCTGACAAAGCAGGAGCAGAACCAAAGTGACACCACACAGGTTTGCACTGTCTGTCCAAATTCCTTCGGGCTCAGCAGACACCTGGGAGACCCTGAATCACAGCTGGGCGACGTGAAGCCACCACAGAAAACATTAGACTGAAATTATCAACCCGATTAATTTTCCTAGAAAAAGCACTTTAGGCTGTAGCAGAGATTGAGCACAATCTGGGGAAATGACCTTTGCCTGCTTTCACGTGAGGGTCAGCTCTGGTTTCCTCCACTAAACTCAGGGGAAGTTATGGTTTATATTTAGATAAAAAGTAAGTGATTAACCTGTGGTTATTACCAGTATTTGTTAATCTGAACCCAAATCTTGCTCCCCAAAAACCCCTGAGGTTCCACATATTGTACACACAATGCACAAAATACCTGGGAATATGTACTTCCATAATATCTTACTTTAAATACTGCTTGAAAGTACTCAGGGGTTTAATAAGTTTTCCAGCAGTAGTGGAATATAAAAAAAAAGAAACAATTGGGGCCACTGCATTTGAATATTGCAGTAGCCTTTTTTTTACATTTTTAATGAGAAGCTGAAAGAAGGAAATGCTCTGTATTTTCCTCAGTGCAATACACTTTGGAATCTATGGATTTACAGAGCTATTGCAGAGCTGAGTATTGCTATTATCTCTATGGACTGTTATCAGGGAAGATATCATGGAACTGATCTCTTTTTAATGATGTTGTACTCAATTACTACCTATCCTAATCTTTCTCCTTCCTGTGTTTCTATTTCTAGATGTGTTCAAAAAGAAGGTGGGGGTCTAGGGAAAGGGAGGGGCATTTTCCCTGGTAAATCAATTAACTTCTCCAATCCAGCAAACTGTGAAAAAATACAATAACTCTCTTTAAATGTTCTATTAGGGTCCAGTAACAGCTCATTAGATTATACAAGGTATGTGTAATTGCCCAGAAAAGATGCACTACCTTCCTGCAATGCTTAATTTAATCTCCACTCTTTACATACAACTATAACCACCCACTAAACAAGATTCATGGCCTCGTGCCCGATGCTATGTGTGTACAAGTCTGTGTTGCAAACGTAAGAATGTGTTTAAAAATCAGAACTGGCGTGGCTTTATTTCCACTTGCTTGCTATAATCTTACAAATCAAGGCTGTGGAGGTTGGGCATCGTCCTTACAGAACGCTTTTCCACTTGGTTGGAAACACCTCTCTGTGTTTTGTGTTTGCTGCACGGAGGGATTTTCCCCCTGTGCTGGGCACTGGTGAGGCCACACCTGGAATCCTGGGGTCAGTTTCGGGGCCATCACTACAAAAAAATATCATTGAGGGGCTGGACCATGTCCAGAGAAGGGAACGGAGCTGGGGAAGGGTCTGGAGCACAAGGCTGATGAGGAGCAGCTGAGGGAGCTTGGGGGGCTCAGCCTGGAGAAAAGGAGGCTCAGGGGACATCTTCTCTGTCCCTACAGCTCCCTGACAGGGGGTTGTAGTGAGGGGGAAATTCCAGAAAACAAATGGCAGGATGAGTGGAAAAGGCATCAAGTTGCACCACGGGAGGTTTGGATTAAATACTAGCAAAAATTTCTTCACTGAAAGCGTTGCCAAGCATTGGAACAGGCTGCCCAGGGAAGTGGTGCAATCACCTAGAAGTGTTCAGAAGGTGTGTGGGTGTGGCACTCGTGGACATGGCTCGGTGGTGGACTTGGCAGTGCTGGGTTGGACTGCATCATCTTAGAGATCTTTACCAGCCTAAATGATTCTGTGATTCTCTGTGAGGTCCTGAAGTCATTGAGATTTACTGGTAGAGGATAAATCTATGAAAATGAGGTAACTGCTGTATGTATAATTCTACTGTTAGGTTTTTATGCAGTGGAGGTAATTTTTTCTTTCTCTTAGCTATCATGGTAGAAGACGCAGAGACTTTTCTCTCACAAAGCCTTGGCTTTTTCTGTGTGCTTCCACTTAATATTACAACATGAATTACTAAATATCCTTCCCTTCTCCTCCAGCACAGAAATGAGATCCCCATGAGCAGCTCTGCCTCTGTTCACCTCTGCAGCCTTCACAGCTGAGTGCTTGAGCACCCCGGAGTCCTGCCAGGGCCATTCACACTTCCATGCTTGAGAGTTACTACACTTCTCGAACCCTGATTCCTCAAGTTCTGCCTGCCAGGGGAGGTTTAGATTGAATATTAGGGGAAAAAAAATAATTGAAAGTATTTTTAAGCATTGGAACAGACTACTCAGTGAAGTGGTGGAATCCCCATCCCTGGGACTGCTCAAAAAACTTGTGGATACAGCACTTGAGGACACGGTTGATGATGAACATTAACATGGCAGAGGATCTGGGTTAATGGCTGGACTTAATGAATTCAAAGGTCTTTTCAAACCTTAACCATGTTATGATTCTGTGATTCAGTCTAAAAACCCAAACCAGTCTACGATTCTATGAAATCTCTCACAGGAACCTCTGTTTTCCTGTGATCAATCAGATAAGAAGAGGAGAAAGATCTAAAGCTTTGGAATCTGACTGTTTCTACAAAAGCTAGGGGTTGAACAATGGTTTTTTAAAGGAAACATATTTTTCTAAAATAAAATACCTCCCCCCACCCCCTTTCTCTTTTGTATTTGCTGAAAAGTATAAATTTTTTTTATTATTATTTTTTTAAAAATTTTTTTTTAAATCTCATTGGTAAAATTTTGAGTGGTCAGATCTCCAAGCCAGCAAAAGAAACTGGGAGGGATGAGGGATACAACACTGTGTTCCCAGTCCCAGTTCTCTGAAAAGTGTCTCTTCTACTGCTCTGCTTCATTCCACGTTTTCCCTTCCTGATAAAAGCCATTTTTCTTTCTGTGCCAGACTGTACAGCACATCAATCCTTATTTGTAGCTCCCATGATTTCCAGACTATTGGTTTATAACAAACAAATAGAGGTTTCAAGTTCTCCCTGACGCAGCGCCGGTTGGACAGCCATTGATTTTGCTGGGATTAAGAATGTTGAAATGGCACTGGGGCAGAAAATACAGAGCTTTCCAAAGTGACATGGTAGGCACAGATCAGACACACGAGTGGGGATGGGAAATTAAAACAGGCCAGAGAACATTGCTTTACTCTCTGCAAAAACAATCCTATAGAAGCTTAAATTCGTCCTACAGTTTATCAGGTAGTGATTTACCCCAGGGTTTTCACCATGAAAAGTTTCTTCCGGATGGTTGAGATTTTCTAGAACCGGGTGAAGCACCTGGACAGTAATACATATTACAGTTGAATCAAGGAAAAATTGAGTCATCTTGCACCTGGAGTAAAAATGAACACTTTCCCAGGCTCTGGCCGTGAATATTATCAGATACCTCTGACATTTTAATCTATATTGAGAGGTGAGACATAAGAAGGAGGCCAGCTTATAGACCTTCGTTATTCTGTCTGGGCACCTTAAAAATTTCAGATAGTTCAGTGAGTACAAATGTTCTTAATCTCCCAGTCAAGCTGAAAATGTTGGAAAAGGGGGAAATATATTGAAATAGACCCCTGAAATGAAAAGGCTTTGCTGTTAAACCGTCCCACAAAATGAGCTTCCTGGTTTCACAAAACATTTTTGTTTGACTCCAATAGAAGCATCTGGGCTTAGCATTGTTTTGGAGTTGGTAAGTCTTTAAGTAAATTTTGGAAGCAAAAATCATTTCAGAAGTAAATTACTGAAGAACTTCATTATGAAAGTTCTTCCCTTCCTGCCTTCCTGTCTCCTTCACTTCCTTCTCCTCCTCCTCCCCTTCCTTTTATTCTTCCTCTTAATTTCTCTTTCTATTTATCTTTCCTTTGCTCTTTCTCTTAATCACTACCAGTTTGTAGGATCAACACACAACTTTACAGCCAAGCAAATATGCAACAGCAAAATGCTCTGTGGTATTACGGGGAAGATAATTTACAAACTCATGTGCAAAGCCAAAAAACAGAGTTGGTAAAATTCACTGAAGGAAAAGCAGAGAGACTCAGTTCTTCCCAGTACCAGGTTTGTATTTTCCTGCTCCTCTTTTCACCATTTCTACACAACACAATAGCAGCACAGAGACCAGTGAAGTGGGGTATAATTTAGGAAATCAGATTTTGTGTGTCTGCAGAAGTAAACTCCCTAAAACTGGACAAGAAGAAATAAATGACACAGATGGAAAGTTCTTCTGTATGAAGATGGTGAGGGGTATTGAGGGGAAGCCATAGGCAGAATGGCTGATGGCTCTTGGTTTGCACAGCCTGGAGAGGAGGAGACTGGGGGGAGACTCATCGGGGTCTGCAGCTTCCTCATGAGGGGAAGAGGGAGGGGCAGGCCCTGATCTCTTCTCTGTGGTGACCAGTGACAGGAGCTGAGGGAATGGCCTGAAGATGGGTCAGGGGACATTTATGTTGGATACCAGGAAAAGGTTCTTCCCCCAGAGGGTGGTTTGACTCTGAACAGGCTCTCAGGGCAGTGGTCATACCACCAGCCTGACAGAATTCAAAAGAATTTGGACAACTCTCTCAGGTACATGGTGAGATGGTTGGGGCTGTCCTGTACAGGGCCAGGAGTTGGACTTTGATGATCCTTGTGGGTCCCTTCCAGCTCAGGAGATTCTATGAGTCGATGATTCTATGTAATTCTCTTCTACAACACTCTTCGGGAGTCGCTTGTGCCTAAGGAGTCCCAGAGTGCCCCTTCACGAGGTTACCAGAGAATTTCCACTGGGACCATGTAGTGATCACAGGTCTGCTATGATGAAGGGTTCATGAATACCTGTGCTGTAAAATGAGGAGTTACAAAGAGA
Organism: Cnemophilus loriae; assembly: GCA_013397755.1. Classification (NCBI taxonomy): domain Eukaryota; kingdom Metazoa; phylum Chordata; class Aves; order Passeriformes; family Corvidae; genus Cnemophilus; species Cnemophilus loriae. The sequence goes on along the minus strand of VZTF01007968.1, from coordinate 2,071,782 downwards.
CCTTACCTAGTGGGAGTTTGAAAATTCAGATATTATGCAGTGGGATACAGGAGAAGGCACCTTTTCCCAGGTGTTATGGCTTTACTGGGATTAGTAACAGATATGCAGCTTCCGTAAAATGTGTGGGTCTGAGCATGTTTCTATCCCTGGCATTCTTGGCCCTGGAGAAGTAGAACCAATTCTTATTTCTTTGAACAGTGGAGATATAAATGACTCAGGAGAGCATCAGTTTTCCAGTCCATGTTTAAGCACATTCTTTAAAGCCAGCACAATCAGGCAAATATTTAATTGGTAATTCAGTGAATGCATGCCATAAGAAATAACAGGATAGTTTTCTTTTTCTTAAAATTGAGTTATTAGTTAATAGAATATTTTACGTCTCCTTACTAAGGCATAGATATGACTCTACTGTGTAACCTGATCTTGCTCTCACCTGACCTCTTTAAAAGGCCAAGGCTGCTCTGTCTAGGCCAAGCTTTGGCAGTTTGATACTGGTTACAAAATCACTCTTAATTTAATCCTGGGCAAATGTAAATCTAATTTCCTGCAGTGGATATTAGTGGTATTGTTTCACTCCAGCCCAAGTCTCATCCGAAGTAATCAAGCAGAGCAATGGAGAGATTGTTCTCTATAAGACAAGTGACAAGCAATCTCTGAACAAAACTTATATTTCCATGCTTGGTATAAAAACACTATGATGAAAAAAAATGATAAATATTGGGAGCACAGTGGTGGCAAATTGAACAGCATTAGGAGTTAAATGGTGGTGAGAAATGGGAACTGACACAATTTAAACGAAACTTTAGATACAGGTTTATTCACTGCAAGAGGTGTTGGGACATAAACCACTTCTTTTATCTTATTTGACACCCTCCTTCGTCTGAAAATTTTTGAGAGTGCTATTTTCCACTTCTATGGGAGCATAAAAATGTGAAGATAGGTGTGTGCAGGAGAAAAATTTACATCTGTGTTTAACCAAAGCGTTCTGTAACACCTCAGCCTCTTAATCATTCATCAAAGTGTGAGTAAGTGGTATCTTCCCTTTTTTTCCCCCTTTTTTTCCTTGGTAGAAAACAAAACACATACACGCTGGTGATTTGAAATATTATGTGACCTAGGTTGAACAGACAGATGAACAAACTATCTTATGGGAGCAGTTTTAACAATTACTGAAACTTATAACAATTCTTCATAATAAGCCCTATCATCTACTACTAATAATACCAATACAAGCACTCAGGGTAATAATATCCCAAACTTAATAAGAAGGCAGCAATCGTAGTTTGCTCTGTGTATGGGTTCCAGCCACTTTACATACATTATAAAGTCATGGATCATTTGAGAGTGCCTCAGGGAAAATAACGTGGTAAATGCTGTATAAGTATTGTCTGCAAGCGTTGGACCCATTTGCTACGAGCTGATGCCACTTTCAGCTCCGACTAAAGCTTAACTAGTAAAAAAAATACAAGAACAAGGAATTTTAAGTGGGACTTGCATTACTCTGGCTGGGTGTGCATCTGCAATTTGCACACATAATTAGAGCACAGGAATGCCACAAGCGACCCTTGTCTCATCATGAATTCAGACATCTCCGTGTTGAACATGAAGCCCTGGCAGTATTACTCCCCAGTGAGCCGAGTGCACATATTACAAATCTTACTAAAAAACATTGTTCCAAATGTAGAATACCTCTGAGACAATTAATTCACCACTTGTAATGAGAAGAAAAGAGAAAAACCAAGCTTCAAATAAAACATTTAAACTGGACCTTCTTGCTCTCTTCTATGTAGGCAACTTGTTGCCCAGATGGGAGAGCTCAGGTCCGTCAGAGAGGGCAGCAACGCTTCCAGGGCTGTGCTTGGGTGACAGTCCTGAAGGGAGATCTGCTGAGGACTCCCTGAGGAACAGAAAATTCTCTTTTCAGCATCAGTGGAGAGCAGGGAGCTCATTTCAAACGTGCAGCCCAGGTCTCCCAGCCCTTCCCTCAGTACATCAGTCACAGGAACAGGGTACTTAAGTCAGTCCAATTATTTCCATTGAGTCCTTGAGCTTGATTAAGATCTGAATTATGACTTCATGTGTTGTCTGCTCTGTGGGGGAGCATTTAAACAATCAAGACTGGCCTTCAAGAACAAATGGATGATATTGTGAGAGTGGAGACCACTTTGCAAGGCCTGGGGAGTGGTCTGAACACAGGGCCTACAGTACATGAACTACTGAGTGCTCTGTGAACTCCTCCAAAGAAGCAGCGACTCAAAGGGAAGAAAACACAGCATTTCCCATGTTGGCTGTAAACTGCCCTGATGGAGTGGGTGGGTTTAAAGTCCATGAACTACCAGGAGAATACAGACAGGAGCCTGAGGGAGAGCTCTAGCACGAAGCTGGTGTAGCAGCATGGATTTTGCATTTGAATGTGTTTTAAAAATAAAGCTCATCACTGAATGCACTGGTCCTTGCTGTGTCTTGGCTTTGTTCTGAGGAATTCTGAGGTGCACAAATAGTATTTCGGATCTGACCTTTTCCTTTCCAGCTCATGTCAGGACCAGGTGTTGGACTTGATGATCCTTGTGGATTCCTTCCAACTCAGCATATTCTGTGTTTCTGTGATCTCCATAAGTAATCTTTGTGTTCATTTTCTAGCAAAATTGTTTGAACAAGAATTTATCTCAGGACCAAGGTGCTGAGTGTAGTTTCACTCTTTCTCTGGGCAGTTTTTATCAAACCTTCATTTTAATTTCTTCTTGAGTGTAGATGAGGGTGCAGAGGGTAACCCAAACTTGTGAATGGAGTTGTGAATGGGCTTGCTGACTGTTTCACACACTCTTCACTTTCTAATTTAGCTAAATATTGCATTTTCTGAATGGCTGCAAAGATGGTCTCTCTCCAGTCTATCAATGTCTTACTGTCATACCCCAGCAAATTTAAATGTTGTTTGTTTGCTTGCTTTAGGGTGTTTTGGGCTGGTTTTGTTCGGTTTTCTTTTATGTTAACCTGAAGAGAATTCCTTGCAGTTAGCTGAGGGTTCCAAGAAACTTCATCCCTATCTAGGACGGAATTCAGGTGCCTACACAGAAATGTCTAGAGGCAATTTAAAAGCCCTTGGTATCAGTGAATAGACAAGAGCATAGAAACTACAGTGTTGTGTTGAGCTTGAGTTTGCAGATCCATGTCAGGCAGGGTACACCGAGACATTTCAAATAGCACCAAAAATTAAAGTTGTGGCACTCAAATTACTTTCTTGGAGGAGCAGAGACATAGAGTATAAATTTCTGGCTGCTGAAGGAAAAATAGAAATTAAATTAGTGTTTCCAGTAAAACATGAGAATTACTTCCGTGGCAGTGTGCTCTGTAAGAGTCACAGAGGAGATATATTTAATGAATTCTACAGCTTTGTTATTTGAGATGCTCATTTGAAAAGTAGTCAAAGTGAGGTGCTGGGGAATGGCTTAATTCCCTGAAAACGAGTGACAACTGGAAGGGTGACCAGAACTAGTTGCTCTGAGTTTATTTTGTCCACATAACCAAGTTTTCCAATTTTGGAGAAATTAAATATCCAACATTTGATTTCATTAAAGATAACTTGATGCAGATTCTGCCTGCAGAGCCTGGCATCCACCTTGTTGTGATCTGTGACCTCAGCTCTGCTGTCTGACTTGCTGTGGGTTTGGGTTCAGGGTCATAAACTGTAACCACCTCATGATCATGGCATTTTTTACATCAAGTAGGAACAGTTCTACCAGGCAGTGAAATATTTATTTGTTGTTTAAAAGAAGGCAGTGATGAGAATAGGAGTGTTGGAGATTGGTGTGGTTATTGAAGGAGGTTTTCCCACGGGATTTATTTGTTTCTTTGTTTGTTTACTGTTGCAGAAATCTTTTGTGAGACAAAGTGAAAGCGGCTAGAAACGAAGAGCTGGAGCGGGGTGAGCATTCTTGGAAATGCCACAACCACTTAAGATGACAAGGTCAGTTTATATGTGCTCTCTTTCTTCTGTTTGTGCTCTGATCTAATCAGCTGAATCTAGGCAAGGGGAAGGAAAACATCCCTGCCACAAACACTCACTTTGCAAACTCCTCCATTTTCCCTCAGCCAACAGGGATGCTCTCTGAACTGATCGGGACTTTTCCAGATGCCAGGAAGCATTTTGTCATTGCAAGGTTTTAGTTTTCTTTGGTCCCATTTTTGTGGGGGGAAAAAAAAGAATGGGCAGAATGAATGGAAATATGATGCAGATAAGGAGTCCTCAGTGCTTGACTGCAATCTTGGTTTCTGGAAGTCAGAAGATATTGAGATTTCTGCTCAGGTCATGGTAAAATGCATCTATTTTCACCTTATAAAGCAGAGTTCTCAGAGAGACTCATGTCTAGCCATTAGAAGCAGCCTAGATCCGCATTGTTTCATGGCTCAGTTCATGGAAATTTTGGACCGTATTTTCCATATGGAGCCTCCCCAGCAAGGAAGGTTTAGATTAGGTACTAGGAAAAAGTTACTCACTGAAAGGGTGGTCAGGCATTGGAAAGGGCTGACCAGGGAAGTGATGGAATTACCATCCTTGAAAGTGTTCAAAGAACGTGTGCGTGTGTGTGTTGAACATGTCAGTGAGGGGTCAATTGCTTGACTTGACAATTTTTGAGGTCTTTTCCAACCTAAACGATTCCATGATTCTATATCCAGCAGAACTGGGGTTTCACTCTTTGCCTGAGAAGACCATGATGAACTCCTGACCCGATATTGCCTATTTTAGGTTAGTCATAACTGAAATAAAATAAAGCTATTGTGGGTTGAACATGTAATTTACAACATTTAACAGTTCATTTGTATAAGGTGTGTGGGTAAATAGGAGATAAATGCTCAGACATAATCCTCTTCTTTCAGGCAAGCACTGATTGTGTCAACTCACGTCCTTCAATATCCTTTAACATCTCAGCCTGCATCTGGGGGGCCCCACCTTTGGTACCACACCATTAACATCTTTTTTGCATGTGGGGGGACACCTCAATTTTTTGATTAACATGCATCAAAAGTCTGAGTATAAATCCACACTTTCTTTGTTCCCACTCAGGTCTTGGTCCCCTCACCAGATACACAGTCTGAGTTCCTGGGTTATTTTTGCAGTAGACAAATTATTTTCCCCTGAAAGAAGAGCCCACCCTGGTTGTAGGAATAGGCAGCTCTAGGCACTCTTTCTTGTAGGCACCACAGGAAAAATTGCACCAGTTGTAACTCCTGCACACCCGTACAATCCTCCAAAACTAACCTACCAAGCTGCAGGGCTCCCAAATACCCACCAGAGCCCTTCATGCCCTGCTCTAAGGCAAGCACCATGTGCTTTTTATGTCGTGCTATAATAATGTCTCTCCGGTGGGTTGGGACATGTTTTTGCACTATCACAGGCACTTCAAACAGGCAAACCACACACACACACAAATATCACTTTACTTGAGTACCAGAGGTGTGCAACTTCTTGATGCTCAGAGGAGACACTTGTCTGCATGTTTATGTCTTACTTTTAGAAGACAACCCAAAAGTTTGCATTAAAAGGCCACATTTTACCACTAGTAAGCTCAACTAAACAGGATAAACTGAGAGAAACTGATGATGTATCTATGGAGAAGACTGCTCTGGCATGCCACGGGTACTGCTGGTAAAGAACGAGCAGGCCCAGCCTATGGGAACTTTGTGGTTACAAACAATGACAGGCACAGAAACAGCCTGGTGAGCAAGAGAATTCCACATCCCAGGAACACCCAGAAATGCTGGATCTGAATGTTGGAGCACCATCTAGTGAACACAGGAGCTCACCTTTTTATCTGTGTTGGTGTCTCACTTAGCAGAAAACTGTGTAGGCAACAGCCCATAAATCCTTGTTCCGTGCTGACTGCCCAGCTTATGCTGACTTCTTGCAAGCTGTAAATATTCAAGAGGAAGAGATTTTGCTCTTGATGATTCTTCTGGATACTGGAATGTCTTGAAGAAATCCTCTCTTCTTGCTCTATAGAAAATATTTGGAAAGGTTGTCTGCACTCTGATGGTGGTAATGGAGAGCCCTTTGGAAGGAAACTGATGGCAGGCAAATACTGAATGCAGAAGCCAATGTATGAACCCCAAAATCGTTCTTGCTGAGGTGTAAGGTAGCTTTCTGCTCATGAAGAATTTCTGTGTAACTCTTAGATGACCAGATTCTGTAAGGTCTAACCCTAAACTATAGGGTTTTCTCCTTTTTCTCTCCTTACATTAGAGATATAGAATTTCATTCCTTATTCTGTTTAGGTTGGAAAGAACCTCTGGAGGTGAACTAGGCTAACACCTTCTCAAAATATGAGCAACTTCGGATTTACACTATGTTGATCTGGATCTATCTAGGCAATCTTTTAAAAATACCTCCAAGCCACTCTGTGCCTCAAGAAGAAAAACATACGGTTAATAACATCCTTATTATGGATTCTTGTGTCAGGATCTTCCACCTAGTGCAGGTTATGATGAGGAAGTTATCAGAGTTAGTCACAGAGGGCAAAATCAAAAAATAGCAATAGAGAGTTGTTCTAGAGGAGTCTCTTCCTCACAATTAATTTATGAACGCCTTCTCCTCTCATACACAAACACCTTAATGAAAGGTGACAACACTGCACCTAAACCACTGGAGCAGGAGGTAGGGCAGATGGCACTTTTGGAAGAAAGTAAGAAGCAAATGAGTAGCAGAAAGATGAGCTTTACAGACTATTCCAAAACATGAGGATGTGAGAAAGTTTGTGCAGGTAAAGGTGGCTCAGCTACTGTGTGAGGTAAAAAATACCAGAAACTGTCAAGATGATGATGAAACAAGTCTAGTACAAGACTGAGTGGGATTCAGCTCTTACTTCAGGGTTGGGATTCACCTGGTTCAGTGAAGGCACTGATAGCACAGCCTTGAGCAGGTCACTATGGACCCTCTTTGCAGTCAATAAGAGTCTAATCAACAGGGCAAATGGAGTTTAGGATATGATTTGTGTCACCTTACAGAGCCATCCACACTTGGTTGGTTGAAGCCTAAGGAGGACAGATCCTGCCTCCGAGAGCAGGACTGGACAACTGACACCCCAGAGAAGAGACAGACACCTGTGTTGTAAACTAATAAAATATATTCATTAGAGGAATAATATTTAATTTAGACTACCAATGAATACAATATCAAGAAATTTCTTGATCTGTACATAAACTGTGCTCCCTTTCTGCACATGACAAAATTTTAAGATCTACACATCGTATGAAGGATTTGCTAGCTTTTTGCCAGTCTTCTTTCCTTAAATAAGCCCTTTTGGAACAACTGCTGACAACTTCCCTCTTGTTCATTGATCAAATTTCACTGAATCTTAAGATTTATTTGGACTCCGTTACTGGTTTCATCATAACCTCCTGAAATCTTTGCAGTTCAGCCTACCTCATTCTTCTCTCACTTTGACTTGTCCTCTTCCCGTTGTCTGTTTTGTGCATTTAGATCATGTTATGTCAACATTTCCCCCCTTTTTTTCTTACACTCCATCATCAAACCATAGAACCTCCTGGGTGGAGGCTTTCCTCCTTAAGGAAAGGACCTTAAGATTCTCCAGTTCCAACCCCCTGCCATGGACAAAGACACCTCCCATTAGACCAGGTTGCTTCAAGCCCTGTCCAACCTGGCCTTCAACACCTCCAGTGATGGGGCAGCCACATCTTCTCTGGGTAACCTGTGCTGAGGCCTCACCACCCTCACAGACAAGAATTTCTTCCTAATATCCAACCTAAACCTACTTTTTTCCAGTTTGAAGCCATTCTGCCTTGTCCTGCCACTCCAGGCTCTTGTAAGTAGTGTCTCTCCGTCTTTCTTGTAGGCTCCCTTCAGGTATGGGAAGGATGCAATTAGGACACCACAATATCTTCTCCAGGCTGAAGAATCCCAATTCTCTCAGTGTTTCCTTGGAGAGCTGCCCCATCTCTCTGGTCATCTTTGTGGCCTCCTCTGGGCTGGCTCCAACAGCTCCACGTCCTTCCCATGCTGGGGCCCCAGAGCTGGATGCAGCTCTGCAGGTGAGGGTCTCACCTGAGCGGAGCAGAGCAGAGGGGCAGGATCCCATCCCTTGCCCTGCTGCCCACACCACTTTGGATGCAGCCCAGGGCACAGGGGGTTTCTGGACTCTGAGTGCACATTGGCAGCTCATATCCAGCCTCTATCCTCCAGCATCACCAAGTCCTTCTCCCCAGGGCTGCTCTTGATCTGCTCATCCTCATGCCTAAGGATTTTCCCTTTTTATGTGTTTTTCGTATATTCATAGCTCTGTAGAACACTATTACACAGTTATGTAGCTCCTAGTATTTTTCCTACCCTTTCTCTTATATTTTAGAACAATAAGTTAACCTTCTTCTAATTAACCTTCTAATACATTCCTGAAATAGTTTAGTCTTATTTTCAAGAAGAGAACCTAGAAGAAGCATATTTTGTTTTCCAATCAGAATCTCAGAAGATATAACAAGAAAATGGGGCAAAGAAGCCCTGGACTAACTCCAGTGAGGCAGTACCTGGGGAAAAATTACCTAACCAACTGCTCTTCTAATTGGACAATATCTGTTAAATATGCTAATTTGTTAAACTTATAAAATTGTAGAAATCCAACCCTGGGTGTGCCCATGACCAGTGGGACGCCTGTAAGCTTCCAAATAAAGGTCTGCTCTTCATTTCACTATTTTAACACTGTAGCAAGGCTTTTTCTCTTTTGATATCAGCAACAATCCCCTCATCCTGGATTAAAACCAAGAGTCACCCTGACCTAGGTACAGCACCAGCACTCGGCCTTGTTAAACCTCATGAGATTCCCATGGGCCCATTTCTTGAGCTCGTTCAGGTCTCTATTGATGGCATCCTGATCCCTCTGGATCATCCTGAATGACTTCTTTTCCATCTGACCTCAAAAAAAAGGTTCTAATCCTGAGCTCCTTGTCAGCTGAGAATCCCACAGTACCATTGACCAGGACAACTAAATACAGCACAGGGAGCTCTGTGAGCCATTCTAAGTCATCATAAATACATTAGTTAGATTCATAGTTTTAATGTCTTCATGGTATTGTTGTCCGGATGATTCGTGGGATAAACGGGGCCATATTTTGAGCTCTGTGACTGCATCAAAGAAACTAAAACGTAGTTAGAAGACAGTGAGTTATCAGCAATTCAGGCTGATGCTAATAACAAATGGCAATAAAAAAATGATTTTGATGGACCTGATAGAGAAGAGAGGCTCTATTTTACATGTATTATGTAAATTCTACCAGTAAAGATGAGAAGGAATGAGAAGAGAGACTTCCCTAACGTCCCAGTTTATAGCAATTAAAGGAAGAGACACACTCGTGAGTCACGTTTAGTGGAGTGGAGTGGAAAGGATCAGCATTTCCTGTGCCATTTGTGTATTTTCAGCTCTCCCTCACAATACTTAAGTTTTCTGCCTAAATAAATAATTTTGGAAGTCCCAACAGCAGGAGAGTGATGAATGGGAAGGCAGAAGGAGAGTGAAAATGAGCTAATCTCCCCAATACATTAGAATAATAATTCTTTGTCAGGCCTAACATTCAATGAAAAATGACTCTTGCTAGCGCATTAGTCTGGAGAGGAGGTTGTGATAATACAGTAGTGGAAAGCGAAGATTCATCTTTGAATCGAGGGAAAGTGAGGGGATTAGAGGATCACTCAGAATAATTCAGATGCAATGAAATACAGTTCATGGCAAGAGAGGAGCTAACACAATAGCCCCAATCAAATATGATTTAGGCACAGTCAGAAGTAGTACTCTAATTACCGGCAATTGATTTAACTAAAGAGCTTCCTGCAACTCTGTAAAAGTGAAAAAAGGGATTTATTTTGATAATTTTTTTTTTTTTACAATGGAACCCATGCTTTTTCAACAGTTTCTTGGTTCCAAGAAAGAGAACTACTAGTTCAACTGGGAAGTTTTTGTGGAATAAATCAAAGACATTTTGCCATCAGTAAACCATCAGGCGTGGAAATACGTTTCCTAGAAAGTGACTTGGGCCTGTGTGTGAGCAAGAGTGTCCTCAAATGCCAAATCAGTGTTACAAAGAAGATAAATGGGCTACCCTGACTGTTTTTAGCCACTTTAAAGCTCTTTTTTTTAAGGTAACACAATTTCATGGAACCAGGTCGGGTGTCGAGACAACTTCCCAGAGGCTGAGTGACTTGAGTGGGGAGTTTGTCACTGCTGACAAAAAGCACCCTGAGTTGTAGGAATTCCTCCAGGAAATATAAAGTATCTACAGGGAGACAGGCAAGAAAAGTGGAAGCCTAATTGTGTAGATCTTAAACAAACACATCTTGCTTGATTTGTGGGAGCCAGGCTGATCCAGCTGTGGGTCCTCCCCGTGAATAAAACAGCGAGAGAGTCTTCCAGAAAAGGATCAGGTAGCAAAGAGCTGTGACACTTTCACCTCCATCCTGTGTCAGCAGCAGCGTGGCCAGCAGGACCAGGGCAGTGACTGTGCCCCTGACTCGGCACTGGTGAGGCCAAACCCCAAATCCTGGGTTCAGTTTTGCCTCCTTCACCACCAGGAAGACTTTGAGGTGTCCAGAGAATGGCAACGGAGCTGGGGAAGGGTCTGGAGCACCAGGAGCAGCTGAGGGAGGTGGGGAGGTCCAGCCTGGAGAAAAGGAGGCTCACGGAGGACCTTCTCACTCTCCACAACTCCCTGACAGGAAGGTGCAGCCAGGTGTGTTATTCTCTTTTCCCAGGTGACAAATGACAGGATGAGAGGAAATGGCTTCCCGTTGCACCAGGGGAGGTTTAGATTGGACATCAGGAAAAGTTTTTCACTGAAAGTGTTGTCAAGGATTGGAAAAGGCTGCCCAGGGAAGTGGTGGAATTGCTATCCTTGGAAGTGTTCAAGTAACATGCAGACGTGGTGCTCAGGAACAGAGTTCAGTGGTGGCCCAGCTGATGTAAATGTCGTGAAAGGACTTTGTCTAGCAGCAGAATTTTAAATGCTTGTGGCATTATGAGCTATGAAAACACAATAGTATTTACACAGGTACAGAAGAGGTGCGAGGATATGCCACGTGTACATCAGATCATGGAGTTGACAGGATTATCGTCAGGATGTGTCTCTCTGAACTCTGTTTTCACTCTTTTTGCAAGTTCTGTGAGTTTTGACACTTTCACCCTTGGGAAAGGCACTTTTTGCTCATCAGCCTTCATTCCAGATTGGCTGTGGTTTTTTGTCATTGGAAGTTGTAACAGCCAATCTGCACTCAAACAGTTGCTTTGTCCAAGTTATGCCTCCAAATAATTCCACTGCCAGAAGTCACATAAAAATGGCACCATTTCAAGGCTTATATTAACCTAAAGTGTTTCCTTTCAAATAAGTGGGGAGGTAGCTAGAAGTGATGGGCATCTCTACTCTGAACACAAGATGAAGTAAAGATCAAGATAATTTCTAAATTGTTCTAATCTCATGCCTCAGTGCTTTAAAGGAGCCCTTTAAAGTCAATTGACTCTTTGATCATTGACTGAAATCTAATAACTTTGGCAGCAAATGAGGTGTGAAATGCTGTCAAAATCACTTCAGTAATACCTGTGTGGTACTAAACATTTTCATCTCTGTGGTAACAGTTTGTAAAAAATGCCACAGTTTAACAAATGATGGCCCTAGAAATCAACATACTTTTGCATCGAAAAATGTTTGCAATGTCCACCATGCCTTAGATTTTAAGTCCAAATCAAGGGAAGCTCCTGCATGGTGACAAAAATATTGATGGACTGTTATCAATATCCAGAATATTATATGTAGGCTGTAATGAAACCATTACAGTGCTTTGTAAATGTAGTATTCTTTCTACTTAAGGACTTCCAGAGAGATTTTAAGAGTTGATATTAATAGGTCAAAATTTTTGCTTTATTTTTCATTTTAAGTAGATATTTAAGTGCCTTTGTTCCAAAGGAGATACCAGGTAATGGTCTGTAAGGAGGAAATTCCAAGAGCCAGGTTCCAAGTTTTGCTCTAGAGTAGAATTATCTCTTGGGGCTGCAGCAAAGAATGTGTGTGTCAGCCTGCACGCAGTGTGGATGAAGATTGATTTTTGTATTCGGGAGCCCTACATTCTTTCTTTGACCTTTTCCTCAAATTTTATGTGTGGCTTAGTGCATTCTCTGATATATTCAGTTTTCAAAATCTCTGGAAACTGAAGAATAACACTGTCTGACAATGTTCTTCTGTGAATGAATTGGATGATATGTATAAATACAGCTGGTTGCAGGCTTTCAAACAGGTAGTGTCTCAAAATTTAAATTTTCATAAATCCTTCAAGTTTAAAATTACTTTTTTTCATTCGAACCAAAATCATACTTTTTATTTTCCTTTCCGCTGAACTGAAATACCGTCTTCTTCCTGAAGAACCCAAATAAAATATGGTGGCAAATTTACTTCCTTTTCCACTCTTAATTTTATATTTCCCCTCCTTTTATACAGGTCATTAATACTTTATACCTCGTTCTGAATTACTATGAGATCTTTGAATGTGAGGCACAATGTAAGCATGAAGTACTAGCTCACGTATATTACAATTACAGTTCCAGGCAGAACTCAATAAGCAGAGGGCATATCTGATAATGTCTCATATTCTGTCAGAATAAGGAAAAAGTACACGGTAAAAAAAGCTTAGGGGTGACCCACAGGGAAAGTAACGACTTCTAACAATTCTGGCATTTTTTTCCCAGTAGAAAAATAATGGAGTAAAGAGAAAGATGAAGAGAAATTAAAGAAAAAAATCTGTCTTGTAAAATATTTAGAGAGACAAGTTCAATTGATAGTAATGAAGACAGGTACATTTAACAGGACCAGAATTGTTCTCTTAGTCTTTGGTTTCTATTCAGATAAAGCCGGAATTGCAGGATGAACAGAAACCATATTTCTCCCTCTGTCAGCAGAGGCAACAGAAGTTTTGTGCCTGAAATTGAAATATACCTGGGGTTTTTTTTCTCCTTCTTAGGTCATCTCCATATGTAAATGAATTTAAATGGTGTTTTTGGAAAACACTGAACAGTGCATTTTTTTTTTTTTTAACATGATCAAATATGTCTGCTCTTGATGTCCAAGTCAAGATGAGAGATGAATGGCACTGCTGTGTAGACCAGCCACTCATCTTTTGGGCTGTATTCCAGCCCATGGAGCTGGCTGCCAGCATTCATCCTCTTTTGTTATTCCTACTCATATCACCTTGAAATGCTGTTTCAGCATTTTTCATCCCTATTACTGGTGCATTTTGAGGTTGATTCAGCTCATGCTTTGCTTTTGAGAAGCTGGCAAGTCTATTACATCGACATCTGGCTGCACTAGATAGAAAAGACCCTTTAGGTCAGGCTGTCCCCTCCCTGTGCTCCTTGGAGCAGGTCCCCTCCTGTTTCGGTTTCACAAGTGGTTACGCTGTCACTGCGTCTCCAGTGAAGATGCTTCTGGAACAGTTCTCAAAATTTAGGTGGCATTTTCTCTGTTCCAGATTCCTATCTCTATTCCTATATCTATTTCTATTCCTTTTACTATTTCTAGTCCTATTTCTAATACATGACTTTTTTTTTTTTTTGTAATATAGCCAAAATAAGTTGTGTCTGTCTCTGGTATATTCCCCTCTCAACTGAATAATTTTGAATGATTAATCCATTACACATACTCTGGTTTTGATCTTGCTAAGCAGTCAAGCTACTGCTTGCATATGAGAACATGAATAATTGCCAGGTCTTGGAATGTGAATACAATTTCTTACAAGCCTACGTAAATCTATATTCTGAAGTGAGAACTACTCATTTCATTTTTTCTCAAAGACATAACCTCTGTTTTTTTCTAATAGCTTTTCTTTTACTTTTCTCTGAAGTCTCTTTATTTTGAATTTTTTTTTTTTTCAGGCAGAGATCTCAGCCTGTTTCCTTTTTTGCAATCTGTTCAAAATTTCATAAAGTGGTCCTTCCCTGTGTCAGACCAAAATTAAAATCTAAAACATAACGTGAAAAATATCATGTGAGCTCATTCTAATGATGGAAGAAAGATCTTCTAACACTATCTGGATGCTGTATGACTCTTATTTTTGTTGCTGCCCTGGGGGACTGTAAACTCCCGCATCTGCTCTTTGCTTTCCCTTCTTAAGCTTTTGAATTCCTTGAATAGTGCATCTGTCCTGATGAAAACTGTGTGTTCACTTCTGTATATCCATCGGTCAACAAAATTGTGCTGTTTGCTCTTCTATCTCTTCCTCACGAAGTGAAAAAGAAAATAAATAAAACAGAAATAGCTGAAATCTACTGTTCAATAAATGCCTCCTCATAATCTGGCACACAGGGCACTCGCCAGTGTGAAAGTATTTTTGGCTATAAGGTGATAGTGAGACACTTTATTAAGCATGAAATATGACTGCTTATCATGCTTCTGTCATGCGTGAACATACACCCAGACAACCCCATGCCTGAATAATTTATACCTCTCTCAAAGAGACGTTTAGTCACCCAGCCATGCATTACTTGCTACTGTTCACATTTGTCATGTGACGGTTGGTCTCTTCCTGAAGGTCTCCTCAAGAAAACCACCAGCCATGGCAGCCTTTTACTTTATTATGGGTTTATTTTTGCTTAACCTGTGTGCAGTACTCTGACTTTGTTTCAAAAAGAGTTGCTGGAGATAAAACTTCCTTCCACCTGTTGGGTGACTGATCTCGTTTTTTCACCATTACTGTGCTTTTGTAAACCTGTCCTCCGCATCACAGCAGAGAGTGAGGAGCTGTGCTGGGCTCTGCTTCCTTGGAAATGTAATTACTTTGTCTTGCCAATTTCTCTAGCAAGGGTTGTCTCTTCTCTTTTGAGATAGACTCTTGAAATAGAGATGTCTGCTCTTCCAGGTTGAGAGTTATTGCCTGCAGAGTAATTGACATTGCTCCACAGGAGCTGTGGAAGGGTCAGCATGGTGCCAGGAAAAAGGGTGGAGGTTAAGAAGTGTGTGGGTTAACAATTTTAATCGTATAACTGCTGGTTTAACTAACTTGTTCAGCTTGGAGAACCTCATCACAGCCTACACCTTCCTCAATGGGGGCAGTGGAGGGGAAGGTGCTGATCTCCTCTCTCTGGTGACCAGGAGGACACATGGAATTGTTACAAAGCAGCATCGGGGGAAGTTCAAATTGAACATTAAGGAAAGGTTCTTCACTGAGAAGGTGGTCAGTCACTGGAACAGACTCCCCAGGAAAGTGATTATGGCACTAAGGACCTCCTGGATGATGCTCTTAGTCACAGGGTTTGGTTTTCGGAAGTCCTGTGAGGTGCAGGGAGTCAAACTCTGTGATCCTTGCGGGTGCCTTCCAATTAGAGATATTCTATGATTTTATTATTGGTTTTTTTTCTCTGTACGCAAGCACTTTACCTACATTATTTTCTTCTTTATGACTGGACTAATGATGGTTCTTGAATTAGACTGTGAATTGTTAGATTGCAAATTGTAAATTACACCAACAAATTCTTGGTTTGATTTAACCTATAGGTAAGGTGTGCTTCCTCTCTGCCCATAAAAAAAAACTTTGAACTTAACAACCATGGCTGGTCCTTCAGACTTGAATATCATGTCATAACTTCCAGGTGAGACATACACATAGGTGACACATAGATAGGTAGCCAGCTTGGATTTGGGCTACGAGGCATCTCTGAGACAATGCCGTAAACCTCTTGCACAGCTTGGTATTTAGCAAAATATTTGTGTAGAGAGTAGAGAAGAGGTTTGATGTCATCACAATAGTTTGTGGTCTTACATGAAGGTTTTAATTTGAATCAGGAGAGAAGTTTTGAGAAGGATCTCACAATAATTCTCATGTGTTGCACTTTGGTTTCTGTCGCAGAGCTTGGCGGCCACCAAACTCAGCTCCATTTAGAAGGAATTAGAAGAAGTCTGGGGTTCACCCAAACCAGTCAAGCTGTAAATGTGCATTAAGACCACACCACTGGGTTAGATCCAGTATTAAACCAAAAGCTTGAGTTGTCTATAGTATGGATACATGGTCTGTAACAACAACTCTTCTTCAGAGCAGACCCACTGCTGCTGGTCTGAATTATTTCTTAAAGTAAGAACAGCCTTTATTTCTGAGGAAAACTGGTGAGCTGAGAATCAGAATTTAATGGTCTGAGTTGGGACAAGGAAGATTTCCCAATGAGTCAAGCTGCAAAGTGACTTTGGAGCATCTCTCACCAGCACTTTGATGTGATACAGGAGCCACTGAAAGAAGTGGTGCACCTTTCATACCCTCAGCCATGCCAGGGAGTCCTAAAAGCCTCTCCATGTTCCCAGAAAGCTGGATACTTCCAAAGTAACACGGCATGCTGGTCATGGAAATTGAGCTTGAAAAACAAAACCCCCGAGTTTCTGAGACGGCCTTAAGTGTTTCCAAAGCAATGTCTGCACTGCGGCACTTGGCAGGTGAGTAGAATATTCCCCATGTAAGCTTTCTCATGAAAACATTCTACCAAATACTCTCTGTTTGATCTCAGTCTTATCTGAAAGCATATTTAAGCTGGAGTATTTTGGAAGGGGAAGATATCACTGTTATGACTTCAGTGATCTAAATTACTGTTTTGCCATGGGGATAAAGAAAAGAGGAACTATTTCTAAAGAGACAATGAAAGTAGGATGCAAACATTTTTGCTTTGCCAGTAACACTCAATCATTTTCAGAAAATGCTTGGAAAAAAAAAAAGGAAAAAAATTCTTTGAAATAGAAAGAAAGAGAAATGAAAACGTGACAAAGCTTAATTTAATTTTCAACATCATAAAGACAAAAAAAGAAACAATGAAGAGGCATAATTACATTAATTCCATCAAATTCAGTGGTAATAATCAGACCCCACAGATCTAGCCTCAGAAAGCAGTGCACATACATCTACCCTGAATATGCATTTGGGCAAAACATTTTCATATATGTTGAAAATCAAATAGCATTAGGACATGTTGTCATTTTGGATAATATTGCTTGCAAAATACCTTGAAACTTCCTTTATCAATGAATATTTATAAGCTTTTCATAATTCTCCATTCAGAACAAATGTTTAAGCAATAAATTTTATATTTGCAATAGTCATTTTGTACAGTGAAATATTAATGATTGGGTTTTTTTCCATGCATTGATAAAAACAGTTACTTACAAATATTCTCAGGCTTTGTATTTCTGTAGGTTTTGAGCACACATGTCAAAGTGGCCAAGAAATCTATTTGATACAGTTGTGTTTGCCTTAGATGTCAGTTAAATACTCTTAATCTAGCTAACTTGTTATATGAATAGAGAATGGGAAGTTAAATTGTTGATACAGAGCAGCAAAGCAGAAGACACTAAATATTTAATGCATTGGCAGAAGGACTTTGGTAACATTTCCTTCCCTGAACAAACATGCTGGCCCACCCCATATGGAATCCCACATGCAATTATTTCTGAAAAATCTGTTGCAAACTTATGATTATCTGCACAGCTCTTGGAAAGAGCTGCTGAGGAGGTCTCGGGCTAGAAGTGCCCAGCTTCACCTCATGTCTGGAAGAAAGCCCTGTGCTCATCAGAACAATGATGATCAAAGAGATTTCTTAAAAACAGTGCCTAGTCCATCCAGCTCCCATGAGCTGATGTTTACCCTTCAGATTCCCCTGGTCACATCAGTTGTACTGATGGACATTTTGGGAGATTGGGACCTCACATTTCCCCTGCGTGAGCTCACTTAGGAGCTCGATATGAATTCCATCCTCCTGAGACTCACCACAACCCGAGGAGCACCGAGCGTGTTTCAGACTGAAATACTTTGGGTGACACAGCATTGTTCAAGCCCCGTGGCAGCAGCTCTCTGTTGATGTTAGATGAAAAATAATGAATTAATGGTCTGACCCACTGCAGACCCAGATGGATCACATTTTGATCTCTGTGTGGAAAATGCACAAAAATTCCCAGTGGCTGCTGTTTTACCATCTTGCCATCAAAGCAGTGATACAGGATTTCCTGGAAGCTGTAATGCAGCTGCCTCATATTCTCATTCTCCTCTGGATGGTCACTGAACCACCCAGACTGCGATTTCTGCACTATTTTAAAGTTTCTTCCTGGGGTACTGTGTGGGAATCCAGTAGCTGCTCTGCACCCAGCAATAGTTTTTTTGCATTCTTCGAGTCGCTGCCAGCAGGATGCCAATTTCCACGATTGTGCAAGCACCTAAGCTGGGACCTTATCAATCCTACGAGGTTTGATCTTTTTTTCTCTTACTGGTATTTATTATTCAATGAGTATGGGCATGTTCAGACAGTTCGTATTCTCCTAGTACTATCATTTTCCCATAAATATACATTATTGGCCACTGCCAGAGGCCGGAACTCTGGGCTGGATTAATATTTCATCCAGTCTTAGTACTTCTGCAGTTACAGCTCTGAAGTTTCACAAATCTGACATCTGCGCCTCTCCTCAAAGGTGGTGAAGTCACATCCTTATCATGGCTCAAGTTCTCTATCTTCTCTGCACCTCTTCCTACAGCAGCAAGGATTGAAAGGAGAATGTTTCTTTTTGTGTAGACTTTCTTTGCACTGATTTTTGTTCTTTTGTGAGTAAGAGAGAGAGGACAAATAGAATTATGTTTTGTTTGGAGCAGAATATGATGAGTTTAGTGTGTGTTTTCTGTCACCAACGTGTAACCCCGAAGAAACTTGCCATGATTATTGAGTCCCCATCAATTTGGATCTCTGGTAAAGAATAGTAAAATAAATCATCATGAAGAAGAGCCATATTAGTTCTGACCGTGGTAGTCTTTAATGATACCAAGAAAAAAGGCAATATTTTCATTTAATTAGACCAAGAAAGTTTGAGTTACAGCACTTGGCTGAACATCTCATGGCTTGTGTTCCAATGAAGGTATGGGATAAAGGCTTCCCTCCTGTTTCTGGAAGTGCTGTAGGTATTCAGGATCAATGCCATTAAATAACTGGCAAATTGGGAACTAAACTTTCTGCATTAGATATTCAAGGACATGAGACTCCTACCCAACACACCTGAACTGGGCACACAAAACTAGAGAGGCATTGTGAAAATATCCAAATCGGTTATCCTAAACCACAGACTTGTGTAAATACTCTTATTCTGAAATCAGTGCTCTTTAATTTTCACTTCTCTCTAAACTCTTTTCTAAATGACACAAACCGAGCTGAAAAAAAACAATGTAATTTTCATACCAGAATAAAAGCACCTATTAGCATAATTATCCTGCTTTCCTGAGAAACCAAGACATGAAATTGTCCAAAAGACAGAGAAAAATTATCAGCCATGGATTTGTGGCTATTTATGCTCTTTCTTGTCCCAAGCAGGTGAAAGTTCTGCTCTAAACAATAGCACTGGATGGGCCTCAGAATAATTTGTATTCAAATGTTTTTTTGTTCAAAGATTTCCTCTGTAGAGGATTATGCAAAGTAGATCTGTGCCTTTTTTTCACTGAGTAAACAGGTTATGTAAAATTTCAGTGATATTTCACTGTGCATTCCATTTTGCTGACCAATAAGGTGGGTGCATGTGCATATTTCCTTGGCACAGACCTGAGCATAATGTCATCCAAAACAAACTCTGCTTTGCAAGGAAGAGGCAGTGAAGAAACATTTTCTTCCTCAGCTGCGACCTAAACAGGGGGAAGAGGACCCCAGTAATTTGTATTGGTTCATCCAAAGTAGGGCAGTAAATGAACTTGACATTTCTTGCTTTCCTTGAATTTCTTGTCTACCTTTTTTTATCCTGGAGGATAGAACTGGAACAAATCTTTCTGCAAAAAACATCACAATATGTTGATCCAATGGCTTGACACATAAAACTTGGATTAAAGCAGAATTTCAGAAAGTTTTGAAAACTAATCTCTAGTTCTGGAGTTAAAAACCATATCCCCCCTCCACTGCTGAGCTAATAATATCAGGTTTGGGATCCTATTCCCGCAAAGCAGTGACCTGAGGCAGATTTTGCTTTATGTGCAACATTTTTGGTCTTCCCTTAATGACTTGACCGGGCAGTGAAATCCTTAATATTTTGACACTGCTTTTCTCACTCTCAGTCATTAATCGAGTACCAATGAGGAGTCATACAGTAGTTTTGTTTTCTAGACAGTATTTCAGCCTCCGTTTCACCAGGTTGCCCAGGGAAGATGTGAATGCCCCATCCCTGGAATTGTTCAAGGCCAGTCTGGATGGGGCTCAGAGCAAGCTGGTCTAGTGGAAGGTGTCTGTGCCTGTGGCAGGGGGCTGGAATTAGATGATCTTTAACATCCCTTCCAGTTCAAACCATTCTGTGATTCAGACACCTGGTTGAAGTGGCCACATCCAGTGGGTAAAGTCTGTTATTCCCACTCCAGCTCATCATCCCTGTGCTGGGAGCTGTGTGTCTACACCAGCACACCAACACCAGTGCGAGGAGGAGCCTGGCATTTGGAGCACGGTGACTGAATAACCTCAGTTAAAGTTTCCTCAGAGAATTTAGATGGATACACCTTGTTTTTCATGCTGTGTGCAGGAGCATAGGAAAGCCTATGGACATGTATTGAACGGATACTTGAAATTATCCGAGAAAACTTATTTGGGATTCTGAGCTGTGGCTGCAGCTCCCGACCCTGCCACAGACAATTCACAGACCTTGGGCAAAGCTCTCTGTACTCTGCAGCTTAAAATGAAAGTATTGAAACTTCATTTCCTTGCTGTTTGTCTTCTTTCCCTCCACAGAACAGGAAGATTTTTTATGATTCTGCTCCACAATATCTAAAAAGGAGATTAAGCTCTTTCATGGAGTTGCTTGTCTGTTGTGATCCGTAAATAATAAATACACAATTCTGTTCTACAAAACAGCAAGCTTTATCTTCCATATTATATTGCTGTTCAAAAAGTCCTATTGCTATTTCAGCTGGAAAAAGCAAGCATCAATTTTCTCTCACTAGCGGGACAGGAAATTTTTCTGCATTCTGAAAAAAAAAGGGGGATATGTGGCACCCTAACGCCACCTGCATATTTTGATTACTGGATGATTTGGAATGTGCACTGACAGTCTCCAAAATACTCTTCTACCTGCCAGGTTAACTACGTTGCAAGAAGGCCATAAATGCTGAGGTTTAGATAAATCCATGACATTTCCAGCTTAATGGCAGTGTTCAGTTTGCTGTTCCCACTGCCAGCAGTACTTCTGGATGTAATTGTTGAAGTGCTTCTGCTACTGAGCCACCGATGTCTAGTGACCCTTAAAATATGAACTTTGCAGATGGGAAAGGTTTAATTTTTTGTTTATTCCCCCCCCCGCCCCTCCACCAAGACTATCCTAATGAATGTGGTACCATCCTCAAAGAACTGTGAATTCCTCCCTCCCCCCAACCCAGGATTTTCCAGCAGGACAAGAGGACTGCAGGATATGCAGCTCTTACTTAGGGGACACAGCTCTGCAATTCTGCACCTGGATTCCTCTCCCTCCTTCCTCCCCAGCCCTGCAGTTTAAAGAGTGAGAAGTTTAACTGAAGGTTACTCTAAAGTTCTTTGCCACTCAAACCATCAATTAGCTTTTCTCCAGACCTGAGTCTAGACAGAGGCGTTTGGAAACACAGGGCTGTGCTGGGCTGGAATTCTGTCTCAGTCAGAGCTGAGCTCGGCAGGAGGGAACAGGAGCCATCCAAAGCTGTCACTTTGGCCATACTGAGTTCACTGAAGAATTATATATTTTATATGCCTCACCCAGCAGCTCCCAGGCTGAGTTCCTCTGCACATGCTTGATAACAAACTCCCTAGAAATTTCCATGGTAACACTCGGAGATATCGCAGTGAATTCAGCAGCCACCTCTGCCTGAGTTTGTTTTTAACAGAGGGAGCCTCACTTTACGCTGGTGGGTCCTGTCCCTGAACACCCCTGGGTCAGCACAGGGTGAGGTGGGAATGGAACACTTTCCATGCTGCCATCAGGAGGAGCTGGGCATTGCTCTTGGTTCTGCCACCGGTTTCTGGGGTAACTGGGACCAAACCTACTTGAAGACAGAATCTTTAGGGTTGAAAAAGACCTCCAAGATCACCGAGCCCAATTTTTGGAACACCACCTTGTCAATTAGACCATGGCACTAAGTGCCATGAACATTTCTGGGGATGATGACTCCACCACCCTCTTGGGCAGCCTGTTTCAGTACTTAACCAACCCTTCAGTGAAGAAATCCTTCCTGATGTCCAACCTGAGCCTCCCCTGGTGCTGCTTGAGGCCAGGTCCTCTTCTCCTGTCACTGACTGACCGGGAGAAGAGACCCACCTTGCTACAAGCTGATATCAGGGGGTTGTAGAGAGGGACAAGGTCCTCTCTGACCCTCTTCACCAGGCTAAAACACAATAAAAATTATTTTATACCATTAATTTAAGTTTATGTTACATTTAATTTATAAATTAATGAGCTATTCTAACATATTGTTTCATATTAATTCCTGACAAAGTACCTGGAGAAATCTGAAGTTCTCTAGGGCAGTGGGTCCCAGTTCCAAAAATATATGCACATCCTACAGGAGCTTTGTCAGATCTGCCAAACCCTGTGAATGTCTCAAGTACCTTGGGGTATCTCCAATCACACTGGGTGCATCGTTAAGCAAATGAACTGAGCTCTGCATCTCTGTTTTCCCTGCTGGCTCCAGTCTGATCAGCAGAATGCCAAGAACTACAAAATGCTGCTGCAATGCACATAATAAGGGAAGGATCAAATACTTCTTCAGGAAAAGCTGTATGCATCAAGCTATCAGCTCAGCCTTGTCTCCATCCATCTAGGATTAATTATTCTCATTTGTGTGCTTGTCATTGTTGCACACAAGATTATTTTCCTTTAAAATGGGACCATGTAACTGCCTTGCCTCATCCCTTCTCCTCTTAATTAAAGCCCTCCCATGCCCTAAAGCTCCAGAAGAGAAAATAATGCCACAACATCTGGATTTTATTGGTAGGAGTGACAACATGCTCCAATCTTTCTTTACAGTCAATTGCTCCCTGACAATGCAAAAAAATCCCAGAATTTCTGCAGAAAATAGTCAGTTTGAATGTGAAGCAAAATGCACTTGTGGGAGAACAAGCTCACCTCGGTGATTATCCCTTTCCCAAGAAAGGATGCAATCAAGGCAAAGAGAGCAGAATTCCTTTCCAAAATGATTCAGAGGCAGATCCAAGGCTGAACTCATATTTTAGTGTCTGCTGATGCAGTTGAACACAGGAGGGTTTGTGTATTTGTGTCACTTTTTGAGTGTTTTAGAGAGAAGCAAGGTTTGTTTTTTTCTGTGAACAGTTCCACATGACTAGAGAATTTTGAGGGGTTTTATTCCCCCAAAAGCCCCATCCTTCAAGAACAAGCAAAGTGTTTTTTAAATGGATCCTTTGCAACCTCTGAGCAGATCTTGCCAGTTTTAGGAAGACTCATTTTCAGAAGGATTTCCTGGAGCTCCCATGCACTCCACCAGGGAACATAGAAACAACAGTGCAAGGATACCAGATTTAGATTGAGCTCTCAGGTCTTAAAAAAGGTTTTTCTTGGTCCTAAAGATGCTCTGAAATTGAGCATTCCTTGGTCTCAATATTCTAGGTAATGTCCTTTAAATTTGGGATATTACCTGTCTCAGGGTGCCAAACATTTTGTTCCATTATTTTTCATGTAAGTATTTGGCATAGTGAGTGAAGATTTATTTATTCATGTATCTATTTAGTTATTGAAATGTAGTGCGAGATAATTAGGAGAATTTCAGTTTAAAATTACTTTTATATTGAAAATAGGGAGATGAAGACTTAGAAAATGAATTTCAGAAGACTGACGTTTCCCCCTAAACCACCCACCAGCTGGGTTTTAGCTGAAGTGCTTTGGTAGTATGGAAGCTTAAATGCAGCTGGGGAAGTCACGGAGCATCACGGAGACGATGCAGGAGAAGGGGTTTGGAACTACAGCTTCTCCCATGGTTTTCTACAGCTTTGGATGTGTTTGGAAAGGGTGGGGGCACACAGAAGAATCCACCTACTCCTCTGCAGCAGCCAAACTTTCTGTGTGATTCAGAGCATGAGTCTTACAGCAGCTCAGACCTTTACATCTCTTCAAGCTGTGCACAAATTGTCCAAGGACATGCAAATATTATTTACTGGGGTTTTACTTTCCCCAGGTTATTATATTGCAGCCTTCCCAATTAGTATTTCCATACTGGGAATTAAATTCAAGAAGTGCCTGCGCTAAGTGCCAAAACAGGGTTTCATCTTGTGACAGAGCCTGTCTTTATTTCATGGAGGTTGTGGGCAGAGCTCCTGATCTGATGTGTGAGATCTGGGATATCACAGCACGATGATGTCTCCGTTGCAATTCCTGCTGCTCATTTCTGCTTTCCAGAGAGGATTCACCAGAAGCAAAAGGAGCCTCCAAAGGAAACAACCTTCCCTGGGTTAAATTAGAATATAAGTGCTTCCTAGTAATTCTCTTACCTATATTGTGAGGTTAAGCAGTCTTTCCAATTTGTTCCCATGCAGTCCAGATTTCTGAGTGTTTTTTTGGGAACCAAAGCCTTTCCATTGTACATTACACCTATATATTATGCACTTTCCTAATTTTTTTTGTAACCGGCACCTGCTTCTGCCACACTGTTTCTGGGTCAGAAAATATAATTACTGCAAATATCATAAATTTTAGTTGAAAATGTATGGAAAATCATGCTGTGAAAGGCCAGTGTCCATTCAGGAGACAGAGGAGTCCTGCAACTTTATTCAAATAAAGGGAGAGAGTCCACCAGGGCGCGCACTCAAGGGGTTTTCTCTCTTGAAGTTTTGGAGGTCTCAGCTTCCTTTTGTCCCAAATTCTCTGCCGCACGTTGCCCTCTTCCTTTCCCCACTGCCTGCGGTACCAGGAAGGTGCAGCCTTCCCAAACCGCCTGCCACATATCCCCCCTTGACCCTGGCGTTTTACCCTAAGGTTCAGAAGCTCAGGCTTGTGCAGACCCCCTTGTTCCAGGAGTCGAACTGTCCGGGCTCTGTAACAACCCTGCTGCTCGAAGTTCATAGAGGCATTCAGACCCGTTCCAAAGACGTTAACACCCATCCCCTCACCCATGGAACTGTTTGTAAAGACATTAGCACACATCTTTCCTAACAAAGTAATAAAAAATTTTCAAAGAAGGCAAATATGTAGAAAGAGAGAAGAGAGGACATCGGCAAGATTGCTTCATAGACAAATCACCAGGATCAATTTCCATTACCGCACTCAATTTCCTTTTTTCAAAATTAGTGATTGGCATTGTTAGTGATGGCCTGTCTTCCAACCTGACTTTCAAATGCTGTTTGTCCATTTTCTAGGCAAAAATTTCACCATGGTGGAGGCAGTGGGAGCAGCTTATTAAATCACTGGATGTGTGTTCAGATCCAAACTGTGCACTGGTGACTACGCTTGAGAAAGGGCCAGGAGCCCGGATCTCTCCTGGGCTGGGGGAGTAATTGTTGAAATATTAAATACAGGCAGAGAAGCAATGTCAGCTCCTCCCTCATTGCTATTTTGCATTGTGTCCCTGCCCATGGCAGGGGATTGGAATTAGATGATATCTAAGGTCCTTGCAGCCCAAAACATTCCATGATTCTGAGTTCCTGAAGTTGTTTACTCTGAAGGAAACTCAGATGTTGGGATCTCAAAACTACAGACGGAAAGGAAAGACTCATCTTGAGGCAACTACTGGAAATTAAATGGTCCCAGCATTCAGGTAACTCTGGCCTTGTACAGACGTTGCAGACCCACAGGAGGAACCTGAATCCTGGGCGAAGTCTGTCCCTTATGCTCTACCTCAGACATCTCAGGTGATCCTGCTGTCCCTGGGCAACACAAAGGGCTTTGCCATTAAGCAGTTCTAGACAAGGCTCCTCATCGTTCGAAGTGTGAGGTAACGCAAATTAATCGCAGTTTAAATGTGCTTCTCCATTCGTTACAAAACCAGTTTGGGCAACCAGCTCAGGTGAAGCATTCCTCTTCAGTGCATCTCTTATCTGAGAGAAGATGTGTCCAATTCCTTGTGGTTTTGAAAGCTTCAGAAGCCTTCAGGGTTACTTAGTGGCAAATCATAACCATGAGACTCTTAACTCCACTTTCAGTTATGTTGAAATGGTAGGTTTGGCAGCAGACAGTCTCCCAGGTCCTTTCATGTACCCAACTCTTAGTCTTTCAAAGCTTAAGCCTTTGTTCGAATTATTAAAATAATATCCAATAGTATCCAGGACCAGAAAGATGCTGTGAGGATAATTACAGTAAAATTGAAGGTGATACTACACTACAGAAATGGAATCATGCCTTGCATGCTTTAGATCATCAGTAAACAGTTTGTTCTTCAAAAACATTTATGTGATGTCCTGGAAAATCCTTGCGGACATCTAAAACGTGACTTTGCTCTTTTCCCTCTGGCTCTCAGTCTCTTTTAAAGACCACATGTGCTCTGCTTGTTCACTGCTGATCACTGAACTAATTTATTCCAGCCTGCCAGTTCCATCATCATGCCAGTTCGTTTCTCATCCCAACTCCCTTAATCATTTTATGCGAACTGGGGTTGCCCAGTGGACATACTTCACTGAATCAGGCCACCTAGACAGGTCTTCTGCTTTGAATGTGCTTTGTCAGGAAGCAGAGAGAGAAAACTGAGGGCAGAATTAGGGAAAAAAGAGAGAAAAAGAAAAGCATTCATATTGCATCTGGTTGATTTTGCAATAATGCAAATGAGAAGAAATTAAAAGGGCTTCTTACTGGTAAAGGAGAGAATGTGAGAGAAGGTCATGTGCTGTTTCACGAGTTCCTGTTTGTCATTAGCGCTGCACTAATTTCTTTTCTCTCTTTTAACTTTGTATTAGCTATTTGCTGCTCCCTCAGCTCCTCAGACTGCAGCAGTGGATGACGGACACGTTTCCCATTTAGTCGTGAAAGACCTGTGTCTATCTCCCATTAGATTAATGTTTTCAAATCATATTGCACAAAGTAATAACCATGAGCCTGCTGGTAGATTTTACACATTTTAAGTAATTTTTCTCCCTTGACAAGACATCAGATTAACATTGTAAAGGAGAAAGTTAATGCCCATGCAGTATTTAGACACACAAAGAGAGAAATTTTGTCTAATCAGGCCTGGTGTGAGTGATTTCATTAATTCCTGCTCTAGCAGTTCCAGATATTTTATGTTGTCAATCACTTATCTTTTCTGTTAATAAACAAGTTAATTTGCTCTGTTTTTTCACCTCTTCCAGGAACACTGAAGCCTTCAAACTACACTACTCACTCTGAAAAAAAACCCCCAAAATCTGCTTGAATGAGTCACCTGTAATTTTTAGAACTTATTCCAGATAGAGTGCTCAACAGAGAATGCAAAGCACTGCAAATTCATGGAATCCTAGGATGGTTTGGGTTGGATGGGGCCTTAAAGACCATCTTATTCCACCTCCCCTGCCACGGGCAGGGACACCTTTCCCGAGACCAGGATTCTCCAAGTCCCATCCGTCATGGTCAGAACAAACTGGTAAGTCACTGCTATAATATATATTGATATAAAGTTACCATTATATTAATATATAAATAGTGCTGATGGAGGTTTACAGTTGTGTGGCACAATTTGCTCAAAGCAATTTAGGAAATTTGGCTGTTCACAGCTGTCTAAGACATGGCTCCTGTATCTTAACGAGGTTTGGGAATCACAGAATCACAAAATCACAGAAAAGACCCCTGAGATCACTGAATCCAGCCTTGGAAGATGAAAACAAAAGTGTAAAACTGTCCTTTAAAAAGGACATTTGAAAACAACATCTGAAAATATCTGCTGGATGCTCCAGAATTCATTATTCATTGTGTCTCAAGGTAATATATTTTTTTGCAGAGACAGTTGGAGTTTTCATTTTTCTCCTCGCGCTGTTCTTCAGTTGTCCATTTCTCCCCTTGAGTAATTTCTTTGTTTTCCCCATTCTTCCCAAGGTCACCTGAAGGTTTTCCCAGCTGATGCAACAAATTAATTCACTTCGTTTTATTTGTTCCCTCAAAAACAGCCAGACCAAGACTACTACAGCCAGGAATCAACTTGTCCCTTCCTTTATCCAGACTGAGAAGCGGAGTTGCTCAACAAATAGCTCCAATTTCTGTCCATCATTCATAGTGCAAGGTAGTTGTCAGTGTGGGAGAAGATGATATAATACAGCTCTGTCTGCTCTGTTTCTCCAGCTCCAGGGGCCTTTTTGTGGTGCTGTTGACCTTGGCAGAGCTGAGAAGTTTTATTTAGTGTTGCTGCTTCCTTCACTGAAGTTTACATATTTTAACTGGCTCGGGAGATGTGTGTGTGTGTGTTTCAGACAATAAATGACTTCGGGCATTCTGATTCTATCAGTCAGTGAGATCTATCCTCCCCTGCTCTGAAGGCGACCACATTTTATACTGGAACAGCTGAAGATGTTATACGCTGGTTGTACTATTGCAAATGCATATTATTTCAACGTCTTTTATTTTATTTTATGAAAACAGCTTCGCCATTTTGTTGATACTTTGAAAGCCCTGCTTTGTACCCAGATGTTACCATGTTTACTCAGTGCACAAGATTAATTCTTAGAGTTAATATGCTGAAATTTATTTTAGCAGTAGAGGTTTGTAATATTAAATGCTTAACCTATAAATACTTTATTTTTCAAGAATTAGTTAAAATTTAAAAAAATAAATACGGGAAAAGTAGTGGTTGTGTGGAAATCATCCCTAAAATAACCAAGCTACTGAGTGCTGGAGGTCAATGGTGCAGCCACCTCCCAGAAAATTCTTCTAAGATTCAGCCAAAAACCACGTTGTGGCATCAGTCTGTAATAACACTTTAGACTTTAAGACTTTGAGAATCTGAACATAAACAGAGATGAATATACATTAAAAAATAAGTAGTTACCTAAGTAAATAAATGAAAAATAGCTGCAATATTTGGTTATCGTCTGTGGTAAGAAATATCCCAGTCTGAGAAAAATGTGAGATAGTTATCAGTAGAACTTGGAGGTCTTTCTATAAAACCTGTTGTGTTCTTAGGTGTCAGATCAGAGATTTACCAGGCACTGAACGCAGCAGATCTGAAATGGCTTTGGAAAAGGCGCTTCTGGCCCGAACAGGAATGTGACTGAATTAACATTTCTGAATGAGGAAGTGCTTTCGTGGCTGATTTCCCTAGAGCTGTTGGCAAATTATAACCTCCCAAGCTGTTTGCAGACTATGAAATGGACAATGAAAACAATCAGGAAATTGATAAAAATGAAAAAACATTTCCTTTTGTTTCTTCATGATTTCTCACAGAAAAATGTTTGGTGTATTCAGGTGTGAGCCAATAGAAGACCAAATAGACACAAGTACTTAAGAATTATTTTCTCCCAGTGCAAGTATGATTTTGGGTTGATTATAATGAGTTTACTAAAAATTGTCTGAAGCAAACATTTTGACCTTTTGTGACAGGCAGCATCGGTCACAGCAGAATTGGGAAGTCATCTTCCCTAAATTTTTATCAGAACACTCAACTTCGGGGATCATTACTTCTGAAGAGGAAAGATGGTAGAGGTATTGCAAGGAAAAGTGACTGTTCTGACACTTCCTACCTGAGGTGCAATACAGGTCCTTTTGTAGCTGTGGAGAAAGGTGAGGCAAGGTCGGGAGAAACAGGAAATATCTTTTATGATATTCTTGAAAAAAAAAACCAACACAGGTGCTTTTAAACTCCTTTCTTCAAATCTCCCATAGAAGCAGTAGCCTTCAAAATAAAATCCAGCTTGGAAACAGTTGCTCTGAATTTCCCTTGATCTTTCATTTCTCAGTGTCTCCAAGGTTTTCCTGTGTAATTGTACAATGTACCTGGAGAGGGACATGGCACTCAACAGTTTTTTTAGTGTAAAAACTTTGGGGTGAGGCTCTATTTTTATTTTGACACCCAGGGCAAATGGCTTGATGTTTCAGTGCTTGGATGCTTCTCCTGCCTTTGGTTTTCTCTGTTTACTTGACATCTGAAAACTCATCTTCCTTCACTTTCTATTTCTAGTGCGTTGATGTTTCCATCAGAGCTGAGTCATGTCCCAGACAAAGCAGAAAGAACGGGACTTCTGGGTGCAAGCCTTCTTACTTGGGTGTTTGTTTTGGGATGAGGTGAGTCACACTTGATGGGTCTTATTTTTCTCCATTTATTAGAGGGAGTTCAGAGGAATATATCAGATATAGGTGTCGAGATGGAAACAATTATGACTGCCATCCTAGGCTAATTATCCCTCCCTTCAGATCTGGAGTACTGAGTTTCTTCAGTGATCACACTAGAGGACTCAAGAAGTCATAATGCTCAAGTTTCAATTTCAGGACCTGGGAGAAAATACAGGTTTTTTTTTTTATTATTTTGGAGATTTTTTTTGTTACTATAGAAAAAATTCTAAATATCATTCACTATCAGCTTAAATTAAACTACTCATACAATCATAGAATGTTTTGGGTGGGAAGGAACCTTAAAGATCATCTCATTCCAACCCCCTGCAATAGGCATGGACACCCTCCACTATCCCAGGTTGCTCCAAGCCCCGTCCAACCTGGCCTTGAGCACTTCCAGGGATGGGGCAGCCACAATCTGGGCAACCTGAGCCAGTTCCTCACCACCTTCACAGTAAAGAATTTTATCCAAATATCTAATCCAAACCTCCCATCCTTCCAGCAACCAGGAGATTCGCTAATGGCAGGTGCAAGGCAGATCCCACTCAAAACGTGCCACAGTGTGCTCAGCTCCACCTGCAAGCCAAGGAATTTTTGGAGATGTTTCCTAAGTAATTTCACCAATGTTGTGTGGATCATCCAAACCCTTCTGGTAACACGGATCGTGATGCAGCTGAAGGAGTTCTCAAGATGCCATCCAAAAGCTTTTCCTCTTTCTCCTGTCACAGCTGTTTCTCCATGACTCTTGCCTCCCTTGTCCCTTGTATCCCACAGCAAAGTTCTGAGCATCCAGAGGTCGGATAGGCTCCCACGCAGTACAAATGATTAAATTTGCAATTCAAAAGAAACTATTATGATTCCAACTGTTGTTAAAAATCAGGCCAAGGTTTAGAGTCCTCCAGGATGGGCCACAATGGCAGGAACAAGATCCCTGCTGGGTAAATTGTATATCTTTTACCTCCATTCCCAAACCTTTATTTCCTTAAGATCTTGAGATAATGTTGCTCCTCAGCTTTTTATCAGACTGTTTGTGAGCACTGGAGGAAATGTTTTGCTATTAAGGAAGCATCTGATGCTTAAACACTTTCAATCTCTCCCAGGGAAAGAAGAGGGGAACAGATGTTAACATCTGCTTCGTTGAATCTGGCCTACATTTCCTTGTTGCCCACCCTCTCTTCTCCTCCCCACAGTGTATTGCAGTAGCATCCTGCCAGATAAAACCCATAAAATTTCATTCTACAGTTCTCGTGCTGAAATCGGAAATCTGTAATTGGAGCACAGTCTATCTTTAGAACAGAAAAAAATTAACAACAAACCCCTCAACTCCAAATTTGTAAAGTTCAGGTGACAAAAGACTTTTCTTCAGGCACTCGTTCCTCTGGCTAACTTACTGTCACTGTTACCTTCCCAAAGATAAAAATAATAGATAAATAAATTAAAAAAAAAAAAACCAAAAAAAATGAAAGAATTATTTTCATCTTGAATTTTGCTTGCTCTGACTCCCCACAGCCCAGTTCTGTACAGGAGCTGTCTGCTCAGTAAAGAGCCCTGCAGCACCATTTCAGAGAATATCTTTCCTAGATCCAGGTTTTGCTATAAATCTTTTAGAACTGCACACAGCAATGACATGCTTCATCCCAGATTTTAGCAGCCCACAATCTTGATGTTATGCTTTAATTGAACTGAAATTACATTTAGTCAGAGCTTGAAACTTCTGATTTGCTCAGATGCCATTGTTTTCACACACAAAGCTCTTGCTCTGTACTTTTTTCCCCCTCACCCTTTCCCTCTTGAATTATTTAACATTTAGAAAGCTGAGCTTTGCCACTTTTATTTCCATCCCCAGTTTTATTGCCATCTAAGTGATTTACAAATCAAGCCTTGCATCTAATGGCGCTGTGTATTTCCATTTCCAGTGCTCTTCTTTACTGTCGGCTCTTGTTGGATGGGGCAAACCTCAGACACAAATAACTGAAATTAATGTCAAATTTCATCATGTGCAGCTTGAATTTCAATTACGGGATCTGAGTAAAGATGCACATTTTCAGCAAACGGCAATAACGCTGCGACTCGCCTGGCCCCGGAACGCGCATTACTAGAAAGCATCACACGGAAGACAAAGACACAGGATCTCAAAAGCTTAAAACAAATCTGCTTGGCATTTAGTTAAGACCAATAAGCTGAGAGAATGAGCAGTCAGTCAGGCCTTCAGCTTCTATATCCCTTGCCCCATGATCTGTCTGTGCCTGTTTAGAGTCTGGAACACCAACGTTTTCTTCCTGAATAATAGGAAGTGAGCAGGGATTAATCTACCCTCCTAAGCTGTAGTGCATCCTAAATATATGACATTTTGTGGGCAAGGCCCATGGCTCAGCCCATCTTTAATTCTGTATTCAGGGACCTGAGGGTGCTGGTTGACAGTGGCTGAACATGAGCTGGCGTGTGCCCAGCTGGGCAAGGAGGACGGTGGCCTCCTGGCCTTCTCTGTCAGCCCTAGTGTGGCCAGCAGGACCAGGGCGGTGATTGTCCCTCTGTGCTGGACACTGATGAAGTCACACCTTGAATTCTTGGGTCAGTTTTAGGCCCCTAGCAACAAGAAGGACATTGAGGTGCTGGAGCCTGTCCAGCTCCCCAGAGAAGGGAACCAAGCTGGGGAAGGATCTGGAGCATGAGGCTGATGAGGAGCAATCGAGGGAGCTGGGGGGGCTCAGCCTGGAGAAAACGAAGCTCAGGGGGGACCTTATTGCTCTCTACCCTTGAGAGCAGGGTAGAGCCAGGTGGGGTTCATTTTTTCTGCCATGTCTCAAGTGAAAGAATCAGAGGAAATGGCACCAGGGGAGGTTCAGATTATATATTAAGAAAAAAAATCCACTGAAAATATTGCTAAGCATTGGATTAAATCACCCAGGGAAGTGTTGGAGTCACCATCCCTGGAAGTTTCCAAGAGACGTTTGGGTGTGGCACTTGGGGATACGGTTTAGGGGTGATTATGGTGGTGCTGGTTTGATGGTTGGACTGGATGATCTTAAAGGTCTCTTCCAACCCTGATGATTCTGTGACTCACTGCAATGCACAGAGGGTGTGAAGGCACAATGGGAAGATGATTTTCTCTCGTGGTTATTTTGAGTCCATCTGGTGACACAAAGAAACTAAATTGGTTTGGTTTTCCAGGAGAGCTGGAGGAAAGAATTCGGGGTATTGAGAACAGATGCAACTTATACTCATGCAGGTGCTGAAGTGGGTCAAAGGAATCACATTCTCCTCTGCCCTTTCCTCTCCATTGTCTTCAAAGGATGTCGAGGCACAAGGTTATATTTAGTCTACAAAGTGCAGTGCCTTGTCACTGCTGAAGTTTATGTGGCTTCAAAAGCTTCAGCCAATGGAATGACCGACATCTCCCCTCCAAACAGAGGCATTGCAATGCAGCTGCACGTTTTGCCTCTTCAACTTGCTGAAGAAAATATGTTCCTTCCATTAGAGAGGGGTTGCAACATTTGGATATTCTACCCAGGAGTAGAAAGTCATCACACTGCACCCCTGTTGCTTTGCAAGCACAGCTCTCAAAGAAAGAAAAAATAACCTTCTAATAGCATTAAAAAAAAAAAAAGAAAAATATTTTTTTTTAATGCTACAGCCCAAGCAAAGCTAATGAATATGCCCAGATGGCACTTGGAAAAAGCCTGATAGATACCACTTAACTTATTTCTGCTAAAACCATCCAGAACCTGATGTCCTGGTTAAAATGACAGCAACTTGGAGTATTGGAAAACTACTTTTTTATAATCTGGTGCAGGTCTTGCTGTCACAATCAGCTCTAAACAGAAACTGAAGAGCTACCCAGCACATTATTAATCAGGTGAACTTTAAAAGAGTTATGACTTTAAAATACAGAGAGCTTGTAAAGACATTTTTATAGGGGAATGGGATGTGGGTTTGTGTTAGATTCTCAGTGATTGAACCTTCCTTTTATCTGCATAAGAGAAAGAACAAAGATGGATTTCTATAATTATTCCTCTGAAAATACATTTTAAGCAGGAAAGAGATAGCAAGTTATCTTTCACTGTTTCTGCTGCTTCCCAGCTCAGGGTGTTGGCTTTGGTCAGACACTCAGATCCGAACTGAGGCCACAAACCCCATTTTTATGCCCCAACAAATGCTTCCAGAGCTGAATTGTTAATCAGGGCTTTAGAACTGGAAGGGATGAGCTGAGCCCAGTCTTTCCATCCCTGTAGGTACCACGTCACCTGTGCTGATGCTTCTGAGCACATCAGGAGCTCCCAAATGTAAAATCTCTGCACCCTACCCCCTGACAGGGCACTGAAATTGCTTTGGATGAACTCAGGTAAGATGCAGCTGCTCCTGTTAGGGCTGTGTTTCAGGAAACAGATTGGTTTTCGTTTGCTGGATCTGCCCCAAAGCAACGTGCTCAGTCTAAGCTGATGATTTAGGCTCCCTTTGTAGCTGCTGGACGGACAGATTCAGCACCAGAAGGTGCTTCATCCCCTTCCGAGGCAGAGCTGTGATGTCTCTAATAAATGTAAAGGAAGTTTAGACATCTGGCTTAGATTAAGCATTCAGCTTTTAGGTAGTTAAGTTAGGTGAAAGCAAGTTCAGACTCACTATGAGCCTGCAGTTGCTGACAACCAAGACTGTGCATGTCAAACTCAAAACATGCAGTTTTAGCAAAGAAGATCTTATTTTAGAAGATCTAAAATTAATCTAATTTTAGATTTTATTTTTTTTCCCTGCAGAAAAAAAATAGAAGTTACAGTTCTTTGTGGGGGAAGATAGAGGGGCCAAAGGGATATGTGAGAGTTCTTTTCCATGGGCAAATAAAACCCAGTGTCAAAGGTAAAACAAACCATTTATATTTCTGTCAGCTTCCCTGGTTTATTGTGTGCAAAAGCTTTTGGAAGTCAGCAGAAAGGTCAACCAGCAGGGTGGAAATTTTATTAGAAGTATTTAGACTGGCTTTTATTGCCAAATGTAAGTGGAAGCCAATTAGATATTCAAACTAAAAGTGGGCAAAGGAATGGCATTAACTCTCCCAGAACGTAATGATCATTGCTGAGGACAGGTTTTGTCCAGTTACTTGCCTTTGGTGGTGGTGGCAGGGGGAAATAAATTATGTTTCACCTTTTAACTGACTTTTACAGCCTTGAAAGATTGATTTCATACAGCATCAAAAATCCAGCAATAAAAAAAGAAAAAAAGTGGGTAACAGGGAAAGGATGATGTAAAAAACCTGTAAATACTGGTCTTCAAAAAACCCCCAAAACCCACAAAAAAACAGGCTACCTTTCTACCTGGGAAAAGGGGTTAAAAAGGTCCTGCTCCATCGCAGGCATGATTGCAGAACAAAATCACTGTGGCAAAGCCTTGTATCCATGGGGTGAGAGGTGTGATTCCTTCAGCATTGTCCCCCCATGGAAGACTTGGTATTTGAGTTTGCAACAAAAAAGCCAGGAACATCTTCAGCTCGTGACCACACAAGTCCAAGTCACAGCAGTCAGGCCGTCACAAGGTTGTGACTGAATCACTGAATCACGGAATGGTTTGGGTTAGAAGGAACTTTAAGCTCATCCAGTTCCACCCCCCTGCCCTGGGCAGGGACACCTTTCACTAGATCAGGCTGCTCAAAACCCCATCCAACCTGGCCTTGAACACTTCCAGGGATGGGGTGTCAACAGCTTCTCTCATCAGCCTGTTCAAGGGCCTCACTGCCCTCACAGAAATAGTTTATTTGCAGTATCTAATCTAAACCTACTCTTTTTCAGATTAAACACATGATACACGTGCAACAATGGTGGGCTTTGGGTTAATCCTCTGGGCACCCATCTTGTCTCCTGCATTTTGTGCACAGATAAAGGTAGCCAAAATAGGTGGGGTTCAGGACCAGGTAGGTTGCTCCCATCCAGCTGTGAGGCTGCTGTGACTCTGTGACCCAGCGGCAGCAAAGTTGAACAGGTATCCCCAAAAAGTGCACACGCAAATACACCCACAGACAGCCACAAAGACAAACACGGAGAGCACCCCATAA
This sequence comes from Cnemophilus loriae, assembly GCA_013397755.1. Taxonomy (NCBI): domain Eukaryota; kingdom Metazoa; phylum Chordata; class Aves; order Passeriformes; family Corvidae; genus Cnemophilus; species Cnemophilus loriae. The sequence goes on along the minus strand of VZTF01007968.1, from coordinate 2,035,532 downwards.
ACACACAGCACTCCCACAGCAAACATGAACAGCACAGACACCACATTGCCTTCCTCCTCCCCAGCTAACTGGGATTGAAATTGCTACAGGAATACACTCAGTAGGGATTTTTCCAGCAGATGGGCTTGGACAGGTTTTGGAGCATCTGGCCTCAAGGTCCCAGTCCTTGCCTGAGGCTTTTACCAGGACTTTCAGACCTCCGGTGGCCCCAGCCTGGCACCAGACCTCCCATCCTGCTCACAGCCAGCCTGGTTTGCAGCCTGTCACATTTGTGTGCTGGCTCACGGTAGTGAGTTCACTAGCACAGGAGAAAGCTCCAGGATTTAGGAATAAGACAGGGTAGATGGTGGTGAAGGGCTCAGCCAGACAAACATCCTGACCAGAAGACAGTTTGCCCATAACCCTTTTCCCTCTATTTTCCCACTCTTGTTTTCTTCCTGGTCCATCTTGATCTCTCCCTTCTGCTGCCTTTGCTCCTGCTAAACATTCTGTCTTTTCACATTCCCGCATTCTTTTTGCTTTGCATCCCATAGTAAGCCCTGATCCTTTTCAGGCAGGAACCCCTCCAGTTCTCAGGGCATTCCTGAGAAGGTGGTTTTTTTGGCTGACTCATCCACCTGGACTGGATTCACTGATTAGGTTGCAGGGACTCAGACTCATCCCTGGGTCTCTGAGTTCAGAGAGACTGGCCCTTAATCACATAACCCACCAAAGAGCATGTGACATTTCTTTCAGACCTCTTTCCATGCTTTATTTCTTATTTTCACTTGCCCTTTGTTTTGTCCTCCATTCCCTGCCTTGTCTGCCAAATAATAACCAGATGTCAGCAGCTTCTGCAGCAGGGAGAACATTTCCACGCTGGTTAGTCCAGAGAGGGAACTTTCCCCCCATGCCATGGATCATTGTGACATCCCGTTTTGTCTCTTCAGTCCATGAAGTGATGCCATTAACCCATAATGCCATATTTTCTTGGTGCTGGGGAACCAAGGGAAATATGTTTTGGCTGTTTGAAGCATTCCCTACAACAGTAACTCATTCAGCTGAAGACACATCTGAGTGAAACTGGAAAGTTGGAGAGAAGTTGGTGAAATGTCGCGGGGTGGTTTGTGTGGATCAATGAGATTACCTTCGTCCCTAAACTCAGGCTTTATGAACTGCCAGCATTTCAGAGAGGTGGCTTGACTTGGCAAGACCCCAATTGCACTCCCAACTTTTCCCAAAGAACAGGAACGGTAAGGAAAATGTCAATCCCTACTTTGTTGTGATTTGGAGCCTGGTCTGGCCTCCAGACTGGGGTAATCCATTCCACTCTATTAAAGAAAAGGGAAAATCCATTCCATCTCCACTAATACATTCCATCCCTTTTAAAAGAAATAGAAACTGGTTAAATAGGAGGACTTTTATCTCTGTCTGAAATCAAGTTCTTAGACAAGCTTGTTATTTTGGCCTGAGGTAGCACAGTGAAAGGTGGGATCTGTTATGCTTCACACTCCTTTTTTCCTTCTTTCCATTGCTTATAACTGTATGGAAATCCTATAACATCGTGTAGTTAATGGCAGGAAAGAATACTGGTACCAGTAGGGCTTTAAATCATGAGAGCTCTGCTTAAACAAATTATTATCTTCCACTCTTCAGAGTACATGTGATGCCCGATGAAAGGTCAAAGACAAACCTTTTAAACCAAAATAGAATATAAGTTTAAAGACAGTGCAACCCTACTCCTTTGTAATTACCTTTGACTTGCTTTATAGGGGACGTGAAGGATGCAGGCCAGCTCTGCAATCTGAAAGAGTCTTATCATGTCAGATTGCCTTTCAAACCCTTTGATTTGTGTACAGTTATTTAATTTAGCTAAGAAATCTTGTGAAATTTCTGCAAGCCAAGAGATTCTTTCACATGGAAAGAGTCTGTCTCACCCTTTGCATCCTGTCCTTCATTCCTTCTTGTCCTGTCCAGGAATAACTGACCCTTCCCACGTGTTTCTCCTTAATGCTCACCCTAAATAGCAATAAATGTAATAATCTTCAGTGTTTGGGAACTTCACCGCTGCTGCTGGGCTTTGCCTCTTATTCTTGTAAGAACTTAGCTTGAAAACATCCCTCTTTTCTTTTCTCATACCATTACAAGTTGCATTCTTTAGAAAACAGTTAGGACTCTCAGGGGCAATTAAAACACAAATGCTGAATATTTCCATGCATCCACTTTTATTTTCCTGTAGACGGTAAAAAACAGCTACAGCCCAAAGGCTAAAAAGCATTCATTACTGTGCATGTTGTTATCCTCTAATGTCACCATAAATTAGTTGGAAAACTCTCCTCCCAAAATAAGGATCAGAAAGATCCTTTGAGGTTAAAGTTTTGTTATTGCAAGAAGATGTCCTGAAAGCATCCTCTTTTCAGAAACACTTCAGGCTTGGAAATATTCATACCCTGAAGGGCCAAATTTTGAGTCATACACATTTCCTTAGGCAGTGGTGGAAATAAAGAAATCGCTAATATTGAAAATGTCCTTTCTCACCCTCTTTCTAAGTCTGTTCCTGCTGATGAGAATTTGGAGAGCTCACCTTCTCCGTTCTATGCCAAATACTCATCTATTATGATGATTTATACCAATTTAATAATTATAATAATAAAAAGTTATAAAACACATTCTTATTGCACGTTTCCAAGAATTGATGTAATTTTCTATTTCACATTCTTTGCATTGTCTCTTTCACTCGATGTTATTTAACATTTCCATTATGTTGGGACACACAGATCCACCCAAGGAATGAAGTCTCATAGGAACAGAAAATCCTTTCTCACAAAGGCAAATAATTTAAGAAGACAGAGATCAGAAAAGGACATTATGGACATTTCCAAGAGCCAGGGAATGTGGAAGACTCCCAGATAACCTGCTGCTGTTTGAAGCATGCAAAGATGCCCCACCTGAGCTCCAGCCACTGCTCCAGAAAGGAGTGGCTCCCTCGAGGATCTACTGTCACATTTACAGCCCTGTGGAGACATCCTGGACAGCCTGGAATACACCAGAGACAACTGGGAAGGGAAATTTCTCCTACGGTGAGATGAAACTCCACTTTAATATCTCTAAATGTAGGTGTGTAGGGGAAGTTACCTCCATCCGTGTGAGGTCTGGTTGGTACAGTCAATATAACTTAAAGAATAATTCAGCTGCAAACTTCTAGGTATTTACTTAATGATAAATGCAACTTTCTTTAGTCCTTATTGACTATTTTTTCTATTTTTTTCTTTCTCTGTGTTTTTTTTTTCTTTTTTTTCTTTCCCAAGTCATTAATGGCCTCATTTAAGTCATTGTCTAAAATATGGCTTTGGAGCTGGAAAAGTTTAAACCAGTCATTACAGTCGCACCATCTGGTATATTTCTGAGTAATTATGACACTCAAAAATATATTAATTTTTCAGGTGTTTCTCAGGTGTTATTAGCAATCTATCCACCGGATGTGTGAAGGTCATATTGAGGACTTTCAAAGGACAGATTGTTTGTTTTGCTTCTGATTCTTTTTTTTTTTTTTTTTAATATATAATGTAAAGCAATTTAGAGAGATCTGATTTTCAGAAAGAGTGTGAAATCCATCCATCTCTTCAATTCTGATACCAGCATTATTATCTTGCTGGGATCTTTGATGGGCCCAGCATATCAAAAAGGCACTGAAAGAGTTTCTCCTGCTTCCCATCGGCTCAGGGAATATTGGCATTCACTTATTCTGAGGAGTGTTTCTGTTCTGAATTAAGATCTTTTGCCTAGAATTTCAGATAATATCTCCAACTGAAGATAATCTTTTATCCCAGAAAATGCCTTTAGGATTACAGTTTCAGATCAGGAACTAATATAGAGGATAATGTACTGAAAAAACAAAGATGAGTTTTCTGAAGCTGTATCAATCACACAGACAGGTAACTTCTTCTGGACTTTCACACTCAGGAATCAGAGAGGTTTTTTTGGTTATGTAAGGTTATGTTACATTTCTTGTTGTTGTTGCTATGGGTGGTGGGTTTTTTCCCTCTAAATTTGTGAGAAATGCAATATATTGTGATCAACTCCTGGAGCAGTAATTTATTTATTTCTTCTGAAGTACTGATAGGGTAGGTGGTACAATTAGCTCCCAGATGCTTCTAGAAATAATTGACGGTGTTCCATGGCATCAGACACCTCACCTATGTGTACAAAAAAATAAGAGCGGAGAACACTTTTAATTCTAAAGGTAAGAACCAGACAGATTTCTGTCATGGTTATCCCGCTCTTCACTACACTTGTGCTCTAACTGGGTGATTTTATTATCATGAGATTCATCCTAGTTAATGTTTTGATGATGCCTTCTGGTTACTCAAGTAGTTTAAGGAAAATGAATCTATCAATATTTTCTGATAAATGAATTCCCAAAGCAATTAGTTTCATATTGTGTTCAATCTTTTCTTCTAAAAGACAAGTGTTAGCCAATTATTTTTATCCTCTACATTTTTACTGTTGTAATAAAAATTCTTCTTCTTCTTCTTCTTCTTCTTCTTCTTCTTCTTCTTCTTCTTCTTCTTCTTCTTCTTCTTCTTCTTCTTCTCCTTCTCCTCCTTCTCCTTCTCCTTCCTATTTTATTATTATTATTGTTGCTCTTGTTATGATGTAAGGTCACATTTCTATCACTTTATTATCACATATAAATCCTTTGGTCCCCCAAATCCGTGTTCAGGCACCAGAAATATAACTTTCAAGGTGTCTGTCTACTGATGTTCTTGGTATTAATGCTCAGAGGTTGGATTTTTCCATTATATTAGAAATAAATTATCAGAAGCCTTCCTGTCTACTTTTCCTACAACGCCCTGGTACTGTATTTGAAAACCACCAATATCTTGGACAGAAACAAAGGATTCAAGATGGTTCACATGTCTGGTAAGGAAAACGTGGAGCCTCTATCTTTTTCCAGAATTCTCTGCTCTGTATATTATTTCAACTCAGCATCTGCTGGACGTCTGAATCTATTATTGCCCTATATGCAAAATAAATCAACAGAATAAATTGTTAACAAGGCAAAATTACTTGTAAATTATGAATGGGTTTTTTTCCTGCTTAAATACAACTGCATATTTCTGAGCTACAAACCCAGATTTATACTCTTTCCCCAGAATCAAGGGAATCAATGGAAAGAAACAGACATTTCTGGGATGTGATATATCTGACATCTAAAACAGATCAGATGTGCCACGTCTGTTCCTATCCACCGGCTCCACAACAGGAACGGAGCTGACTGCTCAGGCTCCTGCACTGCAGAATTTATTTCAACTAATTTTAGCAGTGTAATCCATTTTGAGATGCAGTGAATTAGGGGTCTATGGTACCATATCACAGTGAAGCTGGGCGTGTAGGGTAAGGGAGAATCTTATATAAGAACACCAGATTGGGAAAAGACAAGACTTTCTGCATGTTCCCATTTTTAGGCTTGCGGCAGAAGCAGCAAACTCCGGGCTAAAGAATAAATTGCTGTGACAACATAATTCTGTTAATCAATTAGACAACTCAAGAGAAAAAAAAAAGGTGATTACTGAAAGCTGACAATGAGTTGCCTGCAGAGGAAGACATAAAAGCAAACAAACAATCCCGCCTGCCAATTTAGCCTGGAGGGAACACTCACATTCTCCTCTGACCCCAAATCTAAGTAGCAGTCGAACTCTGAGCACAGCGGCAAATCCCATCAAGCAGCTGTTTTCCATTCCACACAGGATTTCACTGTCCAGCCTACTGCCTCCAGCCTGAAAGATGTGAGGTTGCGCTTCCAGCAGTCATTCATCAATTTTTCTACTCTGCTGCAGGGATGCACAACGGGCTGGAGGTGTGTAATTTTTTTTTTCATTCCATAGCTACCCAAAATAGAGAGAATGAATGAGCTTCGTTCAGCATCTGTCCTGCCAGCACACCAACCCGACCCAGCGCTCTGAGGATGAGAGAGAGTTATAAAATAACACATTTTGGCTGTTGTTTACCAGATAATAGAAGCCATCACGCGGAGAGGAAATTCCGAGTGGCACTTTCCTGACAGCTCATCGCTGGCAAGCTGTCAGGTGCAGGCTGTGCGGAGCTTCCCCAGAGCAGGAGCGGAGCCCAGCACAGCTCGAGGAGCTGTTCGGAGAGAAAGCCTGACCTGCAGGGCAGGCTCCCATCGACCAGCCTGATGTGTGCTAATTGCTTACCAAAAGGATTAAATTAGCAAGGCAATCGTCTGCCATTTGCTTTTTCTCCTTCTCTCTCTCTCTCTGTTTCCTAATTTGCTTGAATCACGCACTCGAGAGGAATTTTTAGCCTAGGAAGCTTGTTAGCTAAAATATACTTCTCCATTCACTTGATTTCATCTGCCAAAAGCCTCAAGCAAAGTGCAAGTGAGGACAGATAAAAGGGTAGTAATTAGAGCATATCGTGATTAATTTTTTTTTAAAAAAATCATTTATGTGATAACGACTGTGTTTTCGTTGCCACTTATCTTTCATTATGGAAATTAGTGAGGAATGATTCCATAACTACTGACCTCAGGTGTATGAAGACTGCAGATCCTTCTCCTTGGTGCGTTTCTCCTTGTGATGTTAATGAAATAATTTTACTGTCAACCGTACTTTCAATTGCCGAAGAACAGAGCTCCAGCAGCGAGACAAGATTTCCCGTGGATTTGGGAAAAGTTTTGGAGCTTCTTTTCTGGAATAAAATCAGATCAGAGACACACCAGCATCACATTATGGTGCATATACAGCAGACTTTGCATATGTATCAAATATAAGTTTGCACATATATGTGAAGTTTCTAGGTGAAGTTTCTAGTTACTATCTTAATTTTTTAGTCTTTCTTGTCTGAAATGCCAGATGAATATGGATGCTTCCACAGACAAATGAAATACGGTGGAACAAGAACATTAACTTAAAGGAAAGTGAATATATAGACTTCAAAATCAGAAAGGGAGAGGAGGAAAACCTAAATTGCATATGTGTGAATAGACCTCCTCACACCCCTTGAATCACAGTCTCTATTCACAGTCTCCTACCTATGGGTAAAAAGTGATGCTGAAATGCTCCATTTTTCCCTCTAAAACAAGTGTGAGATGGAAAGTGTGGTGAAATCAGAGGGAAAGAATCATTCTGTTGATATTTTAGCTATTTTGCCTATCTCAAATTTGATGAGAGACTCTCAGTAAGCAAAGTCTGGAATACTTGAAGCACAAAGACTCATTTCTGTAGAAAACAGCTGTGGAACACAGCCAGCTGTCTGGACTGGAAGAGCCTTGTCTCAGACACTGGCATGCTGCTCCCTGCATTCCACCAGGGGCTTTTCACACATCCAGCATGTGACAGGGAGGCAGTTTAGCACTGGGAGAACCGTGCAGGGGGCTCCTGGATGGTGTTGGTCAGAGTATATTTACACAAATGCCGGAGGGGCCAGTCGGAGGTGATGCTGTTCCTGAGCTGGGAAGAGTTGCTGGCAAATGTGGCCACAGCAGTGAAGATGAGATGATGGAGCTGATGGAGTGGAAGGCTGGGAAGGCAAGCAAAAGAGTCAAGAGTGGATTTAGGAGAGCAGATTACGATTCCTGCCAGAATTCCCTAAGAAACTTCAACAGGAAAAAGGCAAGAGAGTCAGAAGATTTGCAAAAAAGCTGAGGAACAAGTGGCTCATTATGTGGGAAGTCTGGGAATTTCAGCAGAAGACCCTTGTGGCTAAGCCAGACACTTTCCAATGACCAAAATCCATCCTAGAAGGTTTCCGAGGCTTGGCCAGAAAACATCATTCTGCCTCTATCTAGTGCTGAGAGTATTCCAGCTTCCAGTGAGCTGCTGGACAAGACACCTCCACAGACCCACAGCTGGAAATTTCTAAGGAAACATGATTACAGAATCATTTAGGTTGTAAAAGACCTTTAGGATTATCAAGTCCAAATGTCAAGTCCACCACTAAACCAAATCCCTCAGTGTCACATCTGCATTTCTTTTAAAAACCCCCAGGAATGGTGACTCCACCCCTTCCCTGGGCATCCTGTTCAGATGCTTGACAGCCTTTTCAGTGAATATATTTTTCCTAGTATCCAATCTACCCTCCCCTGGTGTAACTGGGGGCCCTTTCCCCTTGTACTGTCACTTGTTACCTGGGAGCAGAGTCTGATATTCACTTTTCCCGGTCCTCCTTTTCTCCAGACTGAGCCCCCCCAGCTCCCTCAGCTGCTCCTCACCAGCCTTGTGCTCCAGAGCCTTCCCCAGCTCTGTTCCCTTCTCTGGATGTTTTCCAGCACCTCAATATTTTTCTTATAGTGAGGGGCCTGAAACTGAACCCAGAATTAGAGGTGCAGCCTCAGCAGTGCCAAGTAAAAATAAGAGACTATTTTTGTTTTTCAAGTGTTGGTGTTAATGACATTTAATTGAAATGACCAATTCAATTGTGGATAAGCAGTAAGACATCCAGAAAATATTATTTACATTTTCATGCTTCTACAGAAACACTAGATTGATAACTGTGTTGCTTAATATATAAGAAAAGTAGATCTTTAAGCATTTTATACAGATAAAGGTATGTACCCATCCTTTTTTTTGGTTGGTTGGTTGGTTGGTTGGAGTTTTTTTGTTTGTTTGTTTGTTTGTTTTTGGTTTGTTTTTTGGTGGTTTTTTTGTTTTTTTGTTTGTTTGGTTTTTTTGTTTTGTTGTTGTTTTTGTTTTTGGTTTTGTTTTGTTTGTTTGGTTGGTTTTTTGTTGTTTTTTTGGTTTGATTTTGTTTTTGGTTGTTTTTGTTTTGTTTTGTTTTGTTTTTTGTCCTTAATCCTCAGTAAATTGTCCTGTAGCGGAACCATGGTGTAATCCTGAAAATTCAGTGCACAGCTCAGGACAGGTGTTGCTCCAAGTTTCTCTCCATCTGCATAACAGAGTGTCACTGTACCTGGAATTCTGGTTGCCTTTCAGCAGGCAATTATTTGGTTCAGTGAATGCTCCTTAGGTCGAACATCAGGGAAAAAACCCTTCAGCCAGAGGAGTCACCCCTGCACTCTGCTTTTGTGAGCATGAAATCTCCTTCTGCCCTCGCTGCGAGTTCTGAGAATGGGAGAGTCAATCATGTCAGGAATTATTTAGATGAAGTTTGACCCTGCCTTAGGTCAGAAATGTGGAAGAGATGGTCTTTCGAGTTCTCCTCCAGAGAGCTGCATCCATGAGTCTCAGCTTCTACTATTGCATTCCTACGATTTTCTATGAATATTAAACTGCTGTCGAGGTCCAAGGCATATCGAGATACAAAAATGACATTCCTGGGGGCTGGTTCGGTCCATCCTAAACAGAGGTGAGCATTTTTCTAGAGGAAGTGGGTGAGGGGGAATACATCTGAAAAAGATTCCCCGGAAAATTGATTTCTCAGTTCATCTGCTTAGCATGGAAGCCATGAAGATGGGTTGAATCACTGGGATAAGTTATTTTTTTTTTGCAGTTGCGAGTCTTTTGATGTACTGAAGATAGAAAAGTGGCCTTGTGACGAAGAAACTTTTCCCAAAACAGTGAATTCTCAGACAGCAGGAAGGGTGGGAGCTCCACAAAGAAAAAGTAAATCAGTGTTTGGCATCTTCAGAATAATGAAATAGTGGGTTTATGACATTAAAATTACATATTAGTTTGGATTTGTCAGAAACAAATGTTTTGCACCTCAAGTTTTAACAATTTTCCTGGTAATTGATTATAGATGTCCACAGTAATTCTACATTTGAGTGAGCTATTCAGCTAGAAGTTCTCCTTCTGAGCTTTTTAAAAAATGTCTTAAATAACTTAATTCATTTAGTTCTGATTAAAAGGAAACAAGCAGGTGGCATACACACATAGAGTTGTGTGCCACAGTGTTTATTGGTTAGATTTTCTTCAACAACGAAAACGAAAGTCACATTTTGACACCATAAGAGAGAGGTTATATGCCAGAGTAGGAAATGCACCACCAGCATCCTTATCAAATACAAGACTCATATCAAAAGTTTTTAAAATTTCTGTGATGGTTTTTACTCTCTTCAGCAATGGAAGATTTTCATTGCTTTAAAAAACATTATATTCTCAGAAGATCCTCCTCTCAGACTAAAATCTTATGCTAATTCATGCAAAAGCAATTTTCAAATAAGCCAGTCCATGGTTTCAGGGTGCACAACACTAATCTGAATTGCAACCTCTCCCACTGGTTGCGTAAGAAAAATTGCAATTTGTACCAATTTGCAAAAGCCTTGTAAGAATTTCACCTTGCAAATCCAGCTGCTGCCAATCCAGGTGCCATACGGGTGAATTTTGTTGTGCAGAGACCAAGAAAATAATTTCTGGAAATATAAATAATGATCTGTTGAATCTCAAAAATCTATGAATAATTTTTGATTGATGTGGACTCCAAAAGAGAACTATTTTTCACCAGCTACATCTGCTTGGTCTATGAGAAACTGTGTCAAACTCTCCCTGCAGTCAGAGCAGACATAAAGGAACATCCAGAACTGAATATTTCATTTTCCAAAAAGCTGCTAACAAAGATATGGTGAGGAATTGGCCTGTAAGCCAAGGCAGAAGTAATTTAGAGGAACTCCAGCTTCGCCCCCAGTTCCATTTGGTAGCCACTGAGGCACCAGGTGAAACTGGGAGCAGCTGGAAGGGAATATCTGCAGAGAGAAATGCCCCATCTCTGTTAACTTCAGGCTCCTTGAGCTCTGGGACTTGTAAACACATTGGAAATAAATTCCCGTCTTAGACACTAATCCCTGGCATTATTTCCCTTGTATTATCTTGTCTGGAGTGTAAAACTCAATCCTCGATTTTTTCTCCCCACTTGGAGAATATCATTAATGCTAATTGTGAACTTGGCTGTGATTGCATATTGCTTAGTGTGATGCTAATGAATTTGAATAGTAATTTGTACTATATTGAATTAGCATCATATCTCAGAGACCGTGGAGAATTGAACCCTAAAGCTTTCATCATCCCTTTCTTCTCCTTTTACCAGCCAGGCCTCGTGGCTTTTCTGCTTTTTGAAAATCATTTAACAGGCTGCTCACTGCCCAGCTGAGATGAGATCAGCACTGCTGACAAGAGCACTCTAATACCTTATTACCAGCTAAATATAGACTGGTTTAAAATCAGAACGAGTTAAGGTTAGTGCTATTCTTTGGGATATATAATTGTTGTTGTTATTAATTAATTAATTAATTAATTATGTTCACAGAATCACAGAATGGGTCAAGCTGGAAGGGACCACAGTGGGGTCATCTGGTGCCACCTCCCTGCTCAGGCAGGGTCGTCCCAGAGCACAGGGCACAGGGTTGTATCCAGACAGTTCTGGAATATCTCCAGTGAGGGAGACTCCACAGCCTCCCTGGGCAATCTGTTCCACTGTTAAAATATAGATATGTACAGAACTCAAAACCCTCCCACGTCCTCTGGGGTGGCTGAAGCAAAAACCAGTTTAAGTGCACAGAACAGAAGAACAAAACCAGTGTAAAGACATTTTCCAGTGAAGGATTGCAGTCTCCATGCACTCATCAGTAGTAACAAAAATTCCACGTTTCGGCTGGAAATTTTAGAAGCATAAGGAAAATAAATAAGTTGTTTGCTAAATTTAAGATTTTGCTCTTTTCTTTTAAACCTAACTATCTACATGAGAATAAAAGCTCAGTCACTGTAATCAGTGACCCTCTACAGGTTTAGGTGACAAAGAAAATTAGGCAAATTAGACAAAGATGAGAATATATAGAAATTGATTATAATCAGGTTTAATTTTAAAAATACACTAGATTTCAACATAAATTTCAATATTTCTGCAAGATCTTGGCAACAGAATACCCAAGCAACCACAGCTTTCGAGCTCCTAAGGAAGTAGAGCTAATTATGTTAGAGTTAATTGCGTTAGGGCATGGATTGGACTCCATGATCTTAAAGGTCTCTTCCAACCTAGCGATTCTGTGATTCAGTGAATTATTTGTGAATAAATATGTCCATAAGATTGTAAATACTTTGTCAGAAGATCTTATGGTGATGTCACAGTAACAAAATGTAGCTATATTTGAATTTTCACAAATGAAAATAAGCTTTGATTACAAACTGAAATGAGAAATGAAGATTTTAAATATTTTGGGGTTTTTTGCTCTTTTCCATGGATTAATAATGTAATTCATTATATACAGATTCATACACTTAGTAATGTAATATCTAAAACATTTTCTACAAAAATCAAAATATTTTATTATCTTTCTATTCAGTATGTTCCAACCCAAACCATTCTGCCACCCCATGATGGTTTCTTTAGGTCTCACAGTTCTACTGGAGAATTATCTGTTCCTCATTGCCTTTGTGTTCAAGGACACGAACATTTTTGAGTCGTTGTTTCCTCACCGTTTACTCAGAGCTATGGGAGATTTCATACATGAACATTCTAGAGGTTGCTCTGATATTCTCTGTGACACAGAGGGCTTGGGAAACAAGGGAAATTTACCAAAGGGGTTAAAGCTAATTTTGGATCGTGTGTATGTGTGTGTGCGTGTGCATAGGCTTTTACACAATTTTTTCCACTGATTAGAAAATAAAGAAACCTGTGGGCACTGGGCAGGTCTGTGCTCATTCCTCTCTAAGAGGGAGATTTATTACAGAATCAGTGCATTCTCCAGCTTAACCTGCCTCACATGAAACTCACCCTGCTATTCGTTCTGCATTCCCCCACCATGACTCCGTCTGACTCTTTGTTTTATGACCTTGAACCAGTCTAAACAATCGCTGACAAGCTCATCAGTGATTTGTGATTATTCCAACGGAAGTATAAACAGTAGCTGAGCGAAAAAGCTGAATTAAATAAGTAATCTATGCAATATTTTTCCAAGCCTGAATCACAGTCTCGGGCTGGAAAAATTGCACTTTTTTTTTTTTTTTTTGAGATCTCCTACAGAATTCCTGAATTAAACAGTAAAATTCAATATGACCAAAGTACCTGGGATGTTACTGTAAATTGCTTCTGCCTAGAATCACATAACTCATTGAACTAAACCTTCAGAGAATGAAAACTGAATTGAGCTATCTGAAAATCTTACTTACATGCCCCATGTGAGTTCAAACATCCTCATGAACAACATTTGGCTGTTTTAATCACAAATATTTGATTCTGGTACTGTCAGCCTGAAAACTGAGTAGGACCACTCCAGGGAAGGGAATGGAGCTCAGGGAAGAAAGGATCCAAAACGGAGAGAGGAACAAATTCCTCAGATATCACAGAGATGTCCCCAGGCCATTCTGTCAGAGGGGGGTCTGAGGTGTTACCCGTGGGCTCAATGAACAAAATTCTGGTTGATGAGTGACTTGGAGACCTGGAAACACCCACAAGAAAAACGAATTTGCAATGCAGCAGCTCTGTGATAAGGTGGGAAATGCTTTGGTCCCTTCAAACTCTGCTTGTCCTCCATTTGGGGATTCTGACCACTCCTTCAGCTAAATATAAACTGATTTTTAGAGACATCCTGAATTGCCTGTTCCCATTTATCCCGATTATAACATCATTCTCTCTTGTTCCATGGTGTGAAGGGGCTGTTGGAAATTTCTGTGGTGGAAAGTGGGGTGATGTGTGCCCAGGTCCAGCCCTAACACGAATTCCCAGCTTGGCTGACACATGTGCCTACAGAAAGCAAAGAGGATATCCTGAATCCCACAGCTCAGGAATATTTTTGTGTGATTCATGGTAGAATTTGCTCCTACTCTGATGAGCCATGCTCTCCCTTTCCTGATTTTATAGCGCTGTAAACCGAGACACATGTGCCAACTCCCCACAATAGACTTGTCTAAGTCTCTTACGTTAAATTTTCCAATATGATTCTCTTACCTACTTAAATGCCTTTAAAGGATTAGGAATTTTTTTTTATTTTTACTTTGCTTGTGTCTCTGTTCTGTCTCAGTAAAAATGGGTGACAGTATTGCCTTGCTTTGCAGGACTGTCTTGAAGATTACTAAGCTGAAGCCCGTGAAGACATATGTAATATATCATAAATGTGTTCAGAGCTTGTGCTAATTTAGGATTGGGGAAATTAACCTGAAGTGCAGAGCACATCTGCTTTGCCCTGCTCTCCAGTCAGCACAGTTCACCAAGTCAGACTGCAATATGGTGATGAATATAATCACTGGAGATGTCAAACAGCAAACCGCTATTAGCAATACAAAGATAATGTGGAAGCACTTCTGAAATCCACACTGAAAAAAAATTTGACTACTAGAAAGGGCTTAGAAAACAGTAATTCAGCTTCCTCAGAGTGTGAAATGCATTGAATACGTTGAAGAGGAGATTACCAAGGAACTTAATTAAGATCTATATGTAAGTGTTAAGATTTTTTTCACTGGTAAGAGAACAGATAATTGATAAGTGACAGCTTGGTACCGTGCACAACTCAATGAAATAGTGAAATGCAGGAGCTGTTATTTGAAACAAGATAAACTCAGATTATAAATAAACCCCAAATATTCAACAGGGAGAACAATTTACCACATGCAGAGATGCAATCAACTCACCTTTCTATGAAGAGATCAGTAATGCACACTCTCAGGAACAGAATGAGGGAGTAAGTGCTCTGGCTTGTGTTCTGCAGGAAAACAACTTAAATCGAAATGATCCTGCCTGACTCATAAACATAAATATCCATTGCCTATCAAGACCATTTATTGTCACCTGTAACAGGGAACTGTGCAGAAATGCTGTTCAGAACTGGGATCCCTTCCTTCCAGGCAAGCACCAAACCCTTGGCCATGCTCCTGCCACCAAGGAACGTCCCTCTGGAGTGACATCTTTAAACTTAAGTGGCATCTTTCTGTTGCAGATCTCCTGCATGGAAGAGCAAAAAGTTCTTCCCTGATACATTTCAGACCCAAACACGACATTAATCTCAGCTGAGTCTTCGTCTGCAGGCGCATTTCAGCAATTTGACTGTATATGCCTTTTGTCAAATACTTTTGTCATAAGATGGTATTCTGCACAAACCTTCCAGAATAAACATATTTTGTTTACAGAAATAGCCTTGGGTTTAAAGTGAGGAAAAAAAAAAAAACCAAACTTCATACTTTCTATTTTCAATATATTTTTAACAGAGCATTTTAAAATATCGGAGTTTTCTATAAAAGCAGCATTTTCAAAAACAATAAGTGGCAAAGCAACCTTGTTCACTGTGCTTTGACATTATGATACTTACAAAAAATTTAGAAATCCAAGCCATGAAGAAGTGTTTTTTCTTAATTCACTTCCCAGTTAATGTACAGTTCTGTCCAAGAACAAATAAAACTCCTAAATTCTTCTAGATAATGAAACGAAAAATAAGCATTATTAAGAGATATAGATAATTTTGAAAGGTATTTGAAGAAGTGCAAATCAAGAGAATGGAATATGTCTGTAAAAACAGGTCTTTCAGAATCAAGGTCAAAATTTCATCTGTGTCTGCGTGGACTAAACCAATAAAATGTGTCATTTTCCACACCAAGGAAGTGGTGGGACCATCTGTTTCAGATTCCCAGGGAGCCACCTGGGGATGTGAACTCTGTGTCTGGGCCTTGATGCAAAGCTCGAGCTCCTGTTTCCACATTTCAGCTGAGATGTCTGAAAGTCTCTTCAGGTACATCCTCTACTTTCAAAATAGGTGTAAAATGATGGAGAAAACTCCGTCTATGCATCCATTTATCACACACCTTTACTCAGTGATCCACCTGCCATTGTCAACATAAGGTGAAGGAAAAGAACCAACTCTTTCAAATTAAAATTAAATGTATTCTCTACTTTTTTGGAGTTTTTTTACCATGGTGTAATGTGACCAGACATAAAAGCACCACATCCTCTCAATTAATAAATTATAGTTGACTGCAGTTTTCCATAACTGCAAGACGTTGAAATTGTTCCTCAGGGACACCCAGTTGCCATCCCTCAGCCTGTGGCTAAGTCGTGTATCCTTACAGAAATGGATGTGCAGTGCTGTCGCTGTTCTATTGATGTCCAAGATTTCAGATGTTCCCTCATGTGCTGTGGACTTTATTATGATGGCAAAGCATTTATCAACAACGACCAAAATAAAAAATCACTTTCAAGTGGACTTCAAGGCTGAGTATTCACGAGAAAAAAAACAGCTCATAAATCATCTTTAAAAATATTACCATTCTTCTGTGAAATAATTTCTTTTCTTGTATCCAGGGAACTTGTTGACTTGCTTCCGCGGAGTTACAAGAGAAATATTGCACACTCCTTTGTCAAAGTGAGAGTTTCTATTGGAATAAGTTTCATGGGAGACACTTGAAGCCAGGTTGGTGATTTGTTTTCGACTAAAGATATTGGGACCACATCAAATATTCCTTAAAAAGACCATCCTGTCCAGTGACGCCTTAGTGAAAATCAGTAGTGCAGCTTCCATGAGTCAGATCTTTCAACTGGTAAAATCCAGACAGAAACTATTTATATAAAGAGATGGGGCTGGACTGCACCAGTGGGAATGATTAAAGGGCTGCAAAAGCACTTGCATACTGGAAGTGAAGGAAAAAAAGAATCACAATATAAAAAAAAAAAAAATTAAAAGGCTGAATGCAGTAGAAATTCAGGAAAATAATTAATGGCTTATAGAAGGCAGATGTGGTGTTCTGTTTTCATGTTAGTCTGAAAAGAAAAGGCAGCAGAGCGAAATAAAAATAACAGTTTGTTCTTTCCTTCTTATCTCAGATGCTCCTAGAAGTTAAGTCCATTCTTTCTCTGATTCTGCTGTGGAGCTCTCGCTCAGTAACTCCTCAGGGACAGAAAGTTACAGGATTAGACATGCAATTGTAATTTGTAAAACAAATAGCTTCAGCTAATTAATGGTACTAATTCTCAATTGCTGCAGCCGTAAAGCTCAGGAGACGATCTGGGTTGGTATTCTAATACGCTGGATTCACTCTGTTTGGCACTGTTGTGTTGCTGAAGAGACAGGGCTTGTTTTTATGTTAATGCAGTTTCCTTACCAATAAATGTAGTACTGTAAGAATAACGAATATTCCACCTTTTTTTAACTATGCTTTTCCAAATGCTGCTTTCTGCACTGCTGTGCATGCCTGTCTTATTCTGAGCTCAGAAAGTTTGAGCCACATTTCTCCAAAAACACGCACAAAATTAAATAACATCATGACAGGTTTAATGTTCTATTATTTTCTCTACTGAATGGAGCAACCTAATGAAACTTCTCAGTATTGGTTAAAGCATCTCTTCCTCACCCCCATTTCGTCTTACTGGTTTCTCCCCTCTTTACCTGCCTCTCGTCTGATTTTCCTGCAGGCTGGCTGCTGGAATTTTCTAGCTCTATGTGTCACTGTCACAGGAGATCCATGCAACGCAGCAAAAATAATTCTTGCAATTAAAGGAGCCACTACTTGCTATGAGTCAAATGGAAAGGTCTCACAGGTATCCGAGGGGAAAGGTGTGATCACAGAAGCACAGAAGCATAGAATGGTTTGGGTTAGAAGGGACTTTAAAGATCGTCTCGTTTCAACCCCTGCCATGGGCAGGGACACCTCCCACTAGACCAGGTTACTCAGAGCCCCATCCACTCTGGCCTTGGACACTTCCAGGAATGGGGAGCTCACAACATCTCTGGGCAAGGAAGTGGCAGGAAAATCGAATTCCTGGCTCTTTTTTTTCCAGCTTTGTCCCATATGTCAGAGTGCGAACAGGTCCTGGCTGGCAGAACACGGAGTTGAATTCAGACACTAAATTTCCTTATCCAGAATCAATGAGGATAATTAGCAGATGAAAGATCTGCTGGAAATGGCTAATTTTCCGTGTCAGCAGGTAGATAAGGAATCAATGAGAGAGTCTTGTTCCTCTCATTTCAGTGAATTTGTTTCCATTAGAGGACGTAACACGTCTGATGCAAAACATGTTTCTTTGTTTGGGATGCTCGTGTCTGTCTCCTAGGCAAAAACACACAGGATAAAATGTCTGGAACAAATAGGACAGTTTCCTGGGTATAAATGCCCACTTTTCCAATTATCCCAGACCAGGAGTCTGACCTGATATTCACTGCTCTGAGGCACATCCAGCTGCCTTGAAACAGGCTACAAACTGGACAATGTCCTTATTTATTCAGCAGAATCTCAGTCCAGATTGGAGCTATGAAAGACTCAGTCTGAACTCACAGCTAGGTACCTAGAGGAAAAATCTCCCTAGCTGTTTCAAAAACATGACTATTCATTAATCCTCATCTCTGGAAAGCTGCAATGGGATGGCCACAGGATGGCAAAATGGTTTGGCTGAGCTTCAGGGGAAGTTTTCCAACAGCAGATCTCAGAGACTTAATGAACCCAAGGAGCACGATGGATGTGGATGGCTGATGAGCTGCAGCAGTGACAGGGAGAGGCAGCAGTACAGGAGCTGGAGATCTCAGTGTGGGGTGAACAGGGACTCAGCACCTAAAATCCAGGGGTGGGGTAAATTGAGGGTGTGGTATAAACAGGATGGACTGGGGCACTGCTCCTCTTCCCTGGTCGGCCTGGCCAGGACATGCTTGCCATTCTTCAACTTCCTCCCATTTGTCACTGGTTTGGCACTTCCTCTCTTCCCTCTCCATCCCTTCTCAGTCCTGTCTCTTACCTGACAGAAATGTTTAAGTAAGAAGTTCAATGTATATTAATCCAAGCACTGCACATTTCCAATCATTAAATTAGGCCTGGAAACAAAGCTGCTCAACTAAATTTGAGTAGGTTTTGCTCCCTTTTGCGTCTGCAATTCCATTTGAAGTATGAACTTCGTTAGCTCACAGTAAGAGAAGGTCTTACTTCCCTGCGTCACTGCTCTAAATGCAGTTCTCTTTCACTGATCAGAAAAGACTCAGCTTACAGATATAGAGTGTACATAACTTCAACAATGGAAGATGTTTTGTTTTCACAGTTAGCCTTTCCCTTTGCAAAGAGGTTTCTTGGCAATTTAGTCCCTCTTTTTTTTTTCTCCCTCAACGCAATGCATAAATACCTAACTAAATGCATGTGTTTATTAAACTGTTATCAAAATCAGATTTTTTTAAAAGATAGATTTTACAGTTGGCTCACAAGTTTTTAGAAAGGTCACAGGAAACATAACTTATTATTATTATTATTTATTTATTTTTGTTCTGTATTATTGCTACTGCCAGAAGAACAGAGAGCTTAATTGTGATTGTCATCATTATGAGCAGCAAATATAAGCATGCATATGCAATGTATTTAAATTTACATAAATTGTTTATTAAAAGAAATGGAAAGTCTGAGTATCATGTCTCATTTTCTCAAAGTAAGCTCTGCCTTACTCTTCTTCAGCAAGGACTTTGCAAATAATTATGAACCACTATTTATAACAAGTCTGGGTTCACAATTCAACCTCCCTCGCTTAGCTGTGACATAAAGGCAGAAGATATTTCCTGGTCAATAAAAATCATTTTGTAGTTAAAAGAGGATGTACTTGGCTATGGCCTCCTCTCCTTCAAGGCTCATATTGATCTTTGTGAAAAACTCCCCTCCCCTCCCCTCCCCCAGGATTTTCTCATCATCCATGGTACCAGACACCTTCTTATTTCAACCATAATCTGTTAAACCTTTAAGTAACTCCTAAATCTCACGTATTTAGCAGCGCATCTCAGCATGTGGGTACCAGGACACCCAACATTCATTTACCAAGGATGAATTCTTGCCTTTTCCATGAATTTTTTTCATCAATCAGGAAAATTCTTGCTTGCTTCATTAATGTCGTTTGGTTTGATCTGGAAGGGGCCAAAAGAGAAGCAATAAAAAGCTTATGACTGCAAAATTACTTTTTTTTTTTAATCACAAACACACAGCATGGTTAATGTTGGTCAGTACAATTTGTTATGATCTAGAAGGGGAAATGATCAAGGGTGAAGAGATGACATTTTTTAGTTAAATTCAACAGGTATTTTTGGGGTTTTTGTTAGTTAGGGTTTTGGTTTTTTTTGAGGTTTTTTTGGGGTTTTTTTTGGTTTTGTTTTTTGTTTTTTGTTTTTTTTTGTTTTTTGTTTTTTGTTTTTTGGTTTTTTTTTGTTCTGTTCTTGCTGGTTTTTTTCCCCCTCAGACTTGATCTGGAATTTTATTTTAACTTTTGATGGCCTTTTTAAAAATCCCCATCATGCTAAATAAAATACATGGTGACCAAACAACAGGCCTGTAAACAAAAGTGGAAAGTGGGGCTGCTTTGTCGTAGTGGCTGGGTGAATCACAGGAGCAGGAACTTTGAGTGCTTGTCAGGAGCAAAACTGACCTGAAATATCGGCTACAAATATCTCTGCAGGACATTTTCCATATAAATGCCAGTCCAAGAGTTCCTGTCCCTCCCAGTAAGGCACTGGGCAGCAGCTCAGGTTGATGCTGGGCTCAATCCAGCACTGGATTACTTGTGTCCTTATATCCAGAGCAGTTATTTCACATTTCAGAAATGGTAATGACTATTGAAACAAACCTATTGACTTTTAATCAAGGCACAATCTGATGGCAGTCTCGAATAGTCATGTTTTAATTTTTTTATTTTAATGTAATTCAGAACCCAATGAGTGATTTCTCAACTCTAAATAAAACGTTTATTCAATATGCTTTGTTTAAAATTGGTCATGCAGTTTTTTGTTCTCCCCCTGATGGATTTTGCCCTTTGACTGGGAGTATGAGCTGTGCTTTCTGCTTAAAAGTTGATAAATTTGGGCTGAGTGGGAGAGATTCTGCAATTCTGATAAATATTATGAGTCCCAAAGTGGCTCTGACGAGGTGCTCTTAATGCAGGGATCCAAGCTAATCTAAACTGAGCCTTTGACATTAACTCCAGTGGAGACTAATGGCTAGAAAAATGGTTTCTGTAAAATTAAATTTTAATTGGAAAATTCAGCAAATTAGATCAATCTGAGTGTTTCTATTCAAGGCAGAGCAATGAATAAGGGTAATTTAGATGGTTCTCATAGCCTTGACAACCCAATACCGCAGGGTCGAGGTCTGAGGACCAGAAAGTGAGACTGGACACAAAACAACCCCACAACTAACCAGACAGTGTCTTGTTTAAAACTCCAGCATGGAAATGAGAAACTGGACTAACACCTTCAGTATTTTAGTGCACTGCCTTGTTGGCCATGGAAACACACAGCTGTACACGTGGATGCAGAGCAGAGGGAAAAAACCTGTTCTAACCATCGAGTGAAGCCTGCTGGGTTTTGCTTCTCTGCTTACAGCAGCTCTCACCCTTCACAAATACAGACGCATTTGTCTCCT
Source organism: Cnemophilus loriae (assembly GCA_013397755.1). NCBI lineage: Eukaryota > Metazoa > Chordata > Aves > Passeriformes > Corvidae > Cnemophilus > Cnemophilus loriae. The sequence continues at coordinate 2,014,281 of VZTF01007968.1, read as the reverse complement.
TCTTCCTCCCATCAGCTCAGGTTGTCAAAACTTAGTTTCAGGCTGTGGTGCTTGGCACTTTCTGTGCAAGCACACACATTCCACTGCTTTGTGCTTCCCCTCCTTTACCTCCTTCCACATTTATGTCAAGAACTCAAAAATCTGTCGCTAGAGTTGTCAGTCATTATCCTGAAAAAAACCCAGCTTGTTCCTATACTTGTAGTGAGTTGCTGGGTAGAAAGGACAAAAAGCTGTCACAGGAGTCCCTGAAGCAACAGCAACATTTCACCAGAAACTCTTTGGGTGCTGTCTGAGCTCTGCAGTGTGTCCAAGCCGTGCTGAGCCCTTTCTCCCTGTGAGGGAGGCATCTGGAGTCCTGGGAAACGCCTGTAAGTTCCTCAGACTGAGAAAAGACTCTCCTAAGATAACGTTTGCTGCCCAAGGGTTCTGACAAGATGCAGTGGCAGGTCTGTGCAGGTTGTCAGATAGCATTTCTGTGGCTTGCTTGCCTTTTACACGGAATATTCTTATTCTTACAGCACAGACGTTCCCCCAGAATCCTCTTTGAGCTTCTGGGCTTCTTGCTGATAAGCGCAGCACAAAGGAGGGGAAAAAAAAGAGAAAAAAAGGAATAAAAAGAGAAAAAAAAAAAGGAATAAAAAGAGAAAAAAAAAAGAATAAAAAGAGATTGTTCCCAAAGCTTGTTGAAAGCAAACAGACAGGCTCAGATGGTGAATGAGACAAGGGTGACACCGCCACTCAGCCCAGCTCACACTACTGAGCAGCAGCAGGGCTGAAACCAGACCTGTGTTCAAAGCACCCCTTCACTGTCCCACCCTGGGCACACCAGGGCGTCTCCTTCACCTCCATTCAGCCCCATCCCCTGATGTCTCAGCCCTCCTGGTGGCCTCAGCCCAGCTGCTGACACACCAGGTCTCTCCAGGTAGCACTAATTGCCATTTTATTCATGTGAGGGTCAGTGGGGACTGTGCTGTTCTGCTGCATCTCAGCCACTGGTGTGAGCAGACGTCCCCTGGCACCAAGGGGCAGCTGTGCAATGTGTTATGTTTGTACCACGGGTAAATAAAGACTCCTCTCTCTGGAGTTTCTTTGGTTGTAGTGCTCTTTTT
>VZTF01007968.1:2002298-2013068 GCA_013397755.1 Cnemophilus loriae | reverse complement strand
ACACGTAAATACCTGAGAGATTTGCTGCTTTTCCAGCATCAGCTCTGATATTCAGACAAGGTTTTCTGAAACAGCCCTTGGTACACATCCACAGGCACAAACGAACATTTCTTTTCTAAGACAAACAATAGATTCGGTGACTGACAATTTGTTTCATTTATTTTGGGTTTAGGGAGCAGCAGCAACAAGAAGGATACAGTGAAGTGAGTGGAGGAGAGGAGANGAAGAGAAGAGAAGAGAAGAGAAGAGAAGAGAAGAGAAGAGAAGAGAAGAGAAGAGAAGAGAAGAGAAGAGAAGAGAAGAGAAGAGAAGAGAAGAGAAGAGAAGAGAAGAGAAGAGAAGAGAAGAGAAGAGAAGAGAAGAGAAGAGAAGAGAAGAGAAGAGAAGAGAAGAGAAGAGAAGAGAAGAGAAGAGAAGAGAAGAGAAGAGAAGAGAAGAGAAGAGAAGAGAAGAGAAGAGAAGAGAAGAGAAGAGAAGAGAAGAGAAGAGAAGAGAAGAGAAGAGAAGAGAAGAGAAGAGAAGAGAAGAGAAGAGAAGAGAAGAGAAGAGAAGAGGGCAAAATAGAAGAAAACCAATTCTTTCCCCTGACAGCAGGCTTCATTTTTAATAATATTCCCCCAGGCTGTGATTACCATCAAACTTTGGGTAGGACTCTTCCTGAATTATTCAGGGCAATTTGTACTGTAATCATATGCTTGTTAATACGGCTGCTTGCAACTTTAATTCAAAAGAGTTTTGCTTCTGTGCCTCGAAGCTGCTGCCATCAAGGTTAGAGATAGTCTCTGTTTAACAATCTGCTTCTCAGCGCTGTGCAGAAAACTGCAAGATGCTCTGGAACTTGCTGTTCAGACAAAGATCAATAAAACACCTGACAAGATACGGGCTAATGTCAAGAAGTTCCTTTTGCCATGTTCAGGAACGCTGGGGCATTTGTCATGTTGGGTCACTGTGAATTTTAGTTTTATTGGAAGACTCTTAGTTTGTAATCAAAGAGAGGGGGTACAGCTTGGTTTAAAATCTCCCACACGGGCAAGGATGAAGGCTTGATCAGTCACTGGAAATGTAACTCCTCTGTTATACCCTCACAAACTCCTCTACACATTTCCCCCTCTTCAGAGTCAAGCAGAAGTTGACCCAAGGCTGCCCAAATCTTGATTCTGACTTTGTCCTTACTGCTTGTCCATCTTCAGGGCAGGAACTGAGGTGAAACAGTTTCTAACTCAGAAGACTGATAACGAGCATTCCATTATTTAGGGTGCCTTTACCAGTCACTTGAGAAGTCCTTTCTCTCCGTGGCAGTAGATCTGCATCCTCATGCTCACAAATCCACAGGACATGTGAAGGAAACACCACAAAGATTTTCAGTCTTGGAAGAAAGGGCAATCTTTTTTTTTTTTTCCTTCTGATCAGAGGCATATGTTAAAATTTAATTGTCTTCACTTGAAGACTGATAAAATACAGAACCCTACAGCAACCTTTAGCCGTTCACTTTACCCCGTATTTTCTGCTGCTGTAATCCACCAGTAGCTGACACATGCAAGCTTATAAAGCCCTGCATGATATTTTGCAAATCTCAATTGTTGAGCCACACAGGGAGCAAAGCTCCCATTGAAATGTCAGCACACTGAAATTACAATTTAATGAGTAGCCTTCCAGGAGCAGCTTTCACATATCAGTTGCACCTCACAGCAATAACAGAGAGTGGAGGGAAAAAAATATATTAAAAAGTCTGTGTCTGTTTGAGATAAAGGTCAACTGCCAGGTGACACTGAGTGATGCCTCCTAATCAGGTTTGCTTCCCAGGCACTGTGGTTATTATTGTTCCTCTCACTGTTTTACTATTTCTGTTACAGAAGAAGTTAAAGATTCTACCTGAGATTAGGGACCCATTTCTTCAGGGGTTGGTACAAATTCTTAAAAAATCAACTCTGATCCCAAGAATTTACAATCTAAGCAGATTAAGAAGCAGAAGCAGAGAAGGTGAGGTGATATCTCCCAAACCTCTTCATGATTCCAAGATAAGAATTGTGTAACCAAAGGAATATCTGGCTTGGCGGTTGAAATGGAGAAAAACCCACCCAAACTCACCAACCCTCCACATCCTCCTAGTGCACACAAATCAAAATAAATAATTTTGGGTCCAGTTGCTCATATTCAACTTGCATATTTCTTGATGAAACAAACTGACACAATGAAAAAATAAAAAAAGTGTTTGCAGAAAAACAAAGCAGTCTATTATATTGGTTAGGCTATTTATTTCTTTTTTAAAAACTTAGTTGGTCCTCACTTCAAAGAAGAAGAATCGTTTCATAATGAAATGTTTTGAGTATTTTTCTGAAAAATGCATCTTATTTTATTTTTCAGTGGTTTTTTCTTCAAACATTCTTACTTGTGTGATAATTTCCACATTTTACAAACCACATGTCTCATACCCTTCCAAATATAGTTTTAATGCCCTATGACATCTTTGGAACTCTGATTACGTCTGATGAAAATGGTCACAGAAAACACTTTTAAGGTTTGATGTGTTTATTTCATACCTAAGTCCCAAACAGAGCCTTGCCTTTGCAAAACTTTCACAACAAAAATAACAAATGAAGAAATCTGCTGTTGTTTCAGGAGAGCAAAATCCTGTGCCGTGTTTGAGTTTTATGTGATCATAAATGTACAAATAGATAAAGGAGGGTTGAGCTGGCTCAGACCTACAGTCTCTAAATACGTTAGAAATATTGTCAGGTACTGGTCCACATTTGAAGACACTGAGTTATCAAATTAACTGGTTTGTTGTCCCAACATCATCAGGTTCTCAGCATCTCCTGGGTTCTATTAAATATTGAAAGCTTTCTCAGGGGTGCTTACGTTGTGGCTGGTTTTAAGGTGATGTATCAGCACGGGCAGAGTCCGGATGCCTACTAAGATGGGAGTTTTCTGTGTTTTGGTGTATATTTCAGTTTATTTCAGTATATATAAAATGGTTTGGGTTGGGAGGGACCTTAAAAATCATCTCATTCCATCCCCCAGCCACGGGCAGAGACACCTTCCACTATCCCAGCTTGCTCAGAGCCCCACCCAGCCTGGCCTTGGACACTTCCAGGGATGGGGCAGCCACAGCTTCTCTTGGAACCCTGTGCCAGGGCCTCCCCACCCTTACAGTAAATTATTTCTTCCTGATATCCAGTGTAAATCTACCCTCTTTCAGTTTAAAGCCATATATATGGTACATATTTTTATCCCTCCCTGTATCTTTCTTATGCTGTAGGTTACGTGACCTGTTTTGTCCATGGCAGTACAAAAGACACAATTAATTACTGAATAAATAAACCAGTTTTCTGTCTTTTTGTGTCTAATTTATACACAAGACAGGGTCAAACCTCCAACTAGTGTAATAACAGATAAAGATATGTTTATTCTTATTGATAAAAATGGAGGGGAAGGTATTTCTATTTTGTTTGGATAGAGAAACAGGCAAATAAACAAAACTAAAAATATGCCCTAGCTTCCCACTCAGAAAAAAAACAAAAGAAACAAACAAATAAAAAAAAAAAGAAAAAGAAAAAGAAAAAGAAAAAGAAAAAGGAAAAGGAAAAGGAAAAGGAAAAGGAAAAGGAAGGAAAAGGAAAAGGAAAAGGAAAAGGAAAAAGGAAAAAGGAAAAGGAAAAAGGAAAAGGAAAAGGAAAAAGGAAAAGGAAAAGAAAAGAAAGAAAAAGAAAGGAAAAAAAAAAAGAGAAAAAGGAACCAAAAAACACCTGTGAAAGATCTACAGATTTTTCCAGGGGAAAAAAAAAAAGAAGAAAGAGGGGAAAGAAGGGACAAGAAGTTGCTGCGTCATTCTCGGCAGGGGAAGATCCTCTGTCTGTTTGCAGCAGTGACTGAGACACTGGAAGAGGCAATGAGATCCTGTTTAAAATGCCTGGTGCTAAGAGCTCCCACACTGGCACACATCGTTTGAATTTCCCTGGTCTGTTTCCTGAGAGAGGAGTAGCCAAGGTATTAAAAGCTGCAGAGGCAGCAGCCATGGAGCCCTGGCTGTCTCTAGGAATTTTAGGGGGCTTTAGCCCTCCCTTCAGTGACTCATCAAATATCCAGAACAATTCAGTCTGGTGAGGATGAGCCGGGGTTTAGGACATTCCAGCTTCCTCCACCGTTGTGCTGTGAGCCACCCATCACTTTCTGGTCTCTGCAGCAGCAAGGTCTGTGTGCTGCTTTAAATCTGCTGTTTGCCACTGGTCCCCAGGTGCCTGCGTGGCATCCAGGGTAAGAAACACAAGAAATGGGGCTGGGCGAAATTTATACTCTTTCTCTGCAAGTTCCTTGACTTTTCTTCTGTGCCATGAGAAGTCAAAACAGATGTTTGGAACGCGTTCTGAATCTTGCAGCATCCTGTAAAAAGGAAATTAGGATGCAGGGAAAACCCAACACTTCCATACAAGAAATGAGAGTTATAACTAAAGGAATAAGCTATGCTGAAAGTGAGAAGCTGCTTCCCTGGAAGTGTTCAAGGCCAGGTTGGGTGGGATTTTGAACAACTTGGTCTGGGGGAAGATTCCCTGCCCATGACAGGGGGACAGAATGAGATTATGGGAATCCACGACTTCTCCAGACAACCTGTTCCGGGGCCTCATCAGCCTCACAGTAAAGAATTTCCTCCTAATATTTAATCTAAATCTACCCTCCTTCAGCTTAAAAAAAAAAAAAAAAAGAAAAAAAAAATTCTCCAAAATTCCAATGATTTTATTTTTAATTTTTTTTTCTTTTCCACTGAAATAATGTGACCAGAAATTAAATGAGCAGGCTTTTATGAGTGGGCAATGTAGAAGGATCTTCAAAGGTACAGGACCATACAAGTGTTCAGTAGGTAATTTATAAATCTGATTGTTATTAAGTTCCATTAATTTTAATGGCTTTTTCATTCAGATAGGAATTGTCAGCTTAAATGTGCTTGAATGTCTCTGCCTTTGAACTTTGGCCCATGGGTCAGGAACAGTCTTGTCTTATTTTAGGGAAGGATTGTCTGTTCCTGCCCCGGCAGAGCAAAGTCACCCAGGAGCCTTTTTCTGCTCTCCAGATTGTGACGTGCAACAGGGATCTTTCACTGAAGGGCAGAGAGGACAAATGCACACAGACAGCAAAACATGTTTTATTCATGGCACTTCCCAACAGATAACCTCCATTATTTGGCATTTTATCTGTCTTTTAAGGCATTCCTACAGGCAGCAAGGTGAAACACGTTTCCCCCTGCTCAGCCCATCAGTTACCTCAAAAGTAAAAGGGAAGAGGGAGTACACGGGATTTATCAGCAGGAATTCTTGGCTCAGGTACCTCTCCTGGTGAGGCCTGTGTGTGTAGGAAGGTCGTGAAGCACCATCTGTGATGGGAGAATCTGATGAGGCTGCAGTGTTAGATCTTAGTGTCTGTTCTTACACATTTTCTCTGGTTTAATGTCTGCTTGGCAGTTCATGGCTTTTACAGTTCAGTAATTTCTTCTCCTCTTTAGCAAATCACGAAATCATCTTGCCCTGTGCTGCCACATTATTCTTGTCAATCAGAGCTCTCTGAAGGCTGAAGGTTTCCTCTTGCTGCTTGAAACTGAGTCTGCATTTAGCATGGGAAATACAGAATGCTTTTCCAATTTTACTGCTGGCTAAAATGTGAACTAAGGAATCAGGGTGTACTGGATACGGGAGCAAATGGTGCTGGAAGGACTTTGCAGAAGCCAAAGGTTGCATCTCACAGGTCATTTATGGCCTGCCAAATTTATCAGATTTGTTTCTGAGTCTTGCCATTGTAGTCTGTGACTGAAAGGACATTTTTTTCTGAAGATATTGATTCCATGTGAAGTGGTAACTTTGACAGAATGAGATGTTTGGCCATCCTGTCTTGTTAGGGCTGTCTCAGGTCAGGTTACTGGAGGTCTACAAACTACAAACACTTAAATTCTAGGTCTCACTTGACTTTGTAAGATGAAGTGATTTCTGCTCCAAGGAAAAGACTGGGGACTTGAACTTATTGCACCAAGCAGGATTTTTTTTCCTCAGGTGCAGCTGTAGTTTCATTTTTCAGCAGAAAGAAACAGGAAAAGATTACACTGGAAAGTGAGACCGCTGCCCTTTGCCAGCAGTGGGCCCACCCTCAGTGGCTGTTCAAATGCCACAGTTTGGAGAGGCAGTGCTCAAAAACCCCCTCTGAATTCTCACTCCTATGCTGAGCTCTGTGTCCTTTGCAACAACTGGATGCAAGCTACAACTTTTGTTGGAAAACCTGTCATTAGCAATTAGGCATAAACATGTCTGATGGATTTATCAATTTACCTGATATTCTCAGTTGATTCTTCTTTCTTTCACTCAGCCGAAGAGGCATCAGAAGAAAATTCTAAATCCCAGATGACTACTCAGTTATATCCTCAAGTCTTTTATTTCGTTTTGATCTGCAGCAGAATCTCTGTGCACATAAAAGCTCTATAACTTTCAAATTTCAAGGTCGACCTCCACGTATCCAAAGAGCTCAACATTTCAGTCAGGCTTATTGATGGATAGTGTTTCTTTTGTTCTGCCACATGTACATCCATACTTACATCTGATACTTGGATAGGTGATCTTTTCTTCCACAAATAAATATACTGCCTTAGGCTCCAATTTGCAGTACTCTGGAGGGAAAAGAAAATTTTCCTGGGACACTGAACCCACAGTGCTGCATAATGTTATTTGGAATTGAGACATACTTGTCTGGAACCTTGCACTAAAGTACATAATAATATTTGATTTTTGATTGTGTATTTTTTTCTCCCGTGTCAGGGTTTATTTACTGTGGGCAGCTGAGCCACACGCAAGGTCTCACTCACTCCCCTCTTCCTGGGATGAAGCAATGAAGAAAATGAGATGGTAAAAGTGAGAAAACTTGTGGCTTGAGAGAAAGGCAGTTTAATAGGGAAAAGAAAAGCTGTACCCACCAGCAAGGGAAAACAAAGAATTCATTCCCCACTTCCCATGGGCAGGTAGGTGTTCAGCCACCCCCAGGGAAGCAGAGCTCCATCACGTGTGCCAGTGACTCAGTGAGACAAACGCCATCCCTGAGAACATCCCTCCCTTACTTCTTCTTCCCCCAGCTTTATATCCTGAGCATGTCATGGTATGTTCAGAACACCCCTTTGGTCAGCTGGGGTCAGCTGTCCTGGATGTGCCCCACCAGAATTTTTTGTGCCCCTCCAGTGAGGCAGAAAGCTGTGAAAGCATCAACACAACTTTCACCACAAATACAAATTACAGCCCCATACAAGCTATTGTGAAGGAATTTAACTGTATCCCAGCTGAATCCAATGTATTCCATCATCATGCTTGATTATTGTCCATATTTGTCCGGTAATTACTTCCTGATAAACACATCAGAGGAGCCTGTTCGCTTGCATAAAACATTGATGGCAAAAGCAGATGAGCTTCCCAGGATGGTAATTGATTTCCCAGGAAAACCAGATACATTTTAAGAATTGGGTGCAATTAGTGCAGCCAAATACTAATCTGATTGGAGCAGAAAGGGTATTTGGGGACTGCAGTGTGTGACAAGCAAGGGTTTGAGTACCTGGAGATAGTTTTGTGCACGTCATAAACTTACCACACGAAGAAGGCCAAGAGATTGCAGAGACAAAGGGGGAGAAAAGAGTGGGGCATTGACACTTCCAGGGACAATAACTGATGTGGCTCTTTTCCAGTTCATGGCACTTGAACTCCTGAAGGTTGAGCCCTTTTCCTATGGAAGAAAGGCACAAGATTAGAAAGACAACAGCAGTGGTGGCAAATTAAAACCAGAAGACCGAAGGGTCAGAGAACAGGTTCTTTGCAAATAACTCCAGCCAAGGAAATGCCAAATGTAATTTAGATGGATTTTATTGCTTTTTCCAGCACAATTCCTATCGCTGAGGTTTGTTTCCAGGTGCTTAGGGCTTCTGTCTTCTCTCTCTGCTTCGGGTGCTACTTGTCAAAGATTCAGAAAAAAACATTTCTCTCCACATGCTCACACAAATTTCTTACCAGAGGTACAATGACAATGACAAACCACTTTTGTATGCTGAGCAATTAGCTGGAGATAAGTCAAAGCAGTTTGAGAGGCTGCTCAGTGGGACAATCTTGCCCATGAATTTCTCCTGACTTGGCTTCTCTGCTGCTAAAGGACACAGAGTCCCTTTGTGAGGGCTGAGCCTGGTGTGACTGCACTGTCAGCTCCTGGTAAATTCATATATATTTAAGTGCATTAAACATCTGCTGAATTAGTTCTGGGAGGGCTGCTCTGTTAGAGGAGCCCTCCTGCCCTTGAGAAGCAGATCACGAGGCAGCTCGCGCTGAGCGCTGACGTCGCGTGCAACCAAAGGCAGCATTGCCCTCCCGAGAAAGGATGGAGGAGACTCCATCCTCGGATACAAATTGCTGACATTCCCTGTCCCAAGCAATATAATGAAGCCTTAACCTTGCAAAGCTTCTTCCCTTGTGATCAGAAATATATCCAATTCGACCCAGCTATGCACTCCCTCCTGGAAAAAGTACTCCTGAGCTAAGCATTTCTCTTTCCCTGAATTCTAGGTGGAAGTGAGCTGCAGAGGATAATGTTGGCAAGGTGTTTCACTGCCTGGGAGCACTCGAATGGCCCTGGAGATACATTCAATGCTCCAGGTTTGTTTAAACCTACAAGGCTGAATTGTGGATTGCCAGGACACAACGTGGTTGAGACTGGCTGAGAGAGTTGGGGCTGCTCAGCCTGGACAAGAGAAGGCTCCAGGGAGACATCAGAGCTCCTTCCAGTTCCTAAAGGGGCTCCAAGAGGGCTGGAGAGGGACTTGGATAAGGGATGAAGTGCCAGGATGAGGAGGAATGGCTTCAAACTGAAATAGAGTAGGTTTAGATTAAATATTAGGAAAAGGATCTTCCCTGTGAGGGTGGTGAAGGCCTGGCACAGAAAAGCTGTGGCTGCGCCATCTCAGGAAGTGTCCAAGGCCAGGTTGGATGGGGCTTGGAGCAACCTGGGATAGTAGAAGATGTCCCTGCTCATGGCAGGGGGTTGGAACTGGATGATCTTTAAATCCCTTCCAACCCAAACCGTTCTGTGATTCTGTGATTATTCCATGACACTGTTCTTAATTTCTGGCTTGATACTCCTCAGGAGTGATGCTCGATAGATATTTTCAGGATTTTCCAAGTTTATTTCTGTGATTTGTGAGACACAATAGTTCCCCTGGAAGCATCCACAGACACGCTCTGGCTGCAGCTGGCAGAGAAGCGGCACCAGTTAGAGCATGCAGGGCTAGGAGGGCGAATAGGTTGCACTGGGGGTATTGAGGGGAACACGATGAGCATAAGGAGTTATTTTACATCTGTGTCCTGCCACAGCAAAAGTATGAGTTGTGCAGGATGAAAAATTAACAGCTGCTTGAGATTTCTGTAAGCATGAGGGCAGTGGCTTGCCAGCTGTTTCCAACATCTGCACAATCTTTAACAGCTGGAAATTCAAAGCCTTTTTTTTTAAACTTAGTATTTCCAAAAATAAATGATAGAATTAGAGTTCTTTTTTTTTCTTTTCTTTTTTTTTTCCCCCTGTAAAAAAGCAAATTTTGGGCTCTCTTCAGGACAGCCCATAAGTGCATATGAATATTTCATTGGTAACTCCTTGCAAAATTTATCTTCACGCCCACAAAGGACCCACAGAAGAGTAACTGGGGGTAGGTGACCCCAAAAAAGACCCTGCCCTGGCTGCTCCCAGGCTTATCACAGGAAAATCTCCCCACACACAGAGGAGCCAAGAGGAAAAAGGGCAGTGGGGGAGCCCTCAGTGGTGGGTCAGAGCCAGCCCCAGCCCCATGGGCGTGGGGGCACCTCCTCCATGGGTCAGGGGGGAGGGTCCACTCACACACTAAGAGGGGTCACTTCCCTGGGGGAATGGGAAATGTCATGGGATGCAGAAAAAGTGTATTTTGTGATTTCACAAGGATTATTATCGGGTGTGGAAGGGAGAAAGCAGTGGCAGGGAAAGGAACAGGTCTAGGTGATTTGAGAAGGAACAAGAATCGTAAAACAGAGAGATAGGGGGTTAGAATGATGTGGCTGAGTTACCACGCAACTCACACCCTGGGTGTGTTTTTGTTGTGTGAAACTGTGGCCTCAAGGGCTCATCTCTCCAGGTGCCAGAAACTGGGAAGGCCATGACCCAGGGCAGTTGAATCCACACACTACATATATATATATATAGATAGATAGATATAGATAGATATAGATATATATAGATATATGTATGTATATGTGCGTATGCATTTATCTAATTAAATGAATAAATAAATATCCCTTCTATTAACAGACCTTAATCCTGAGCTGCCAAACAAGGGCAGCAGGACAAAGCTGTGATTGAGGATGTGTCTCTGCCTGGATCAGTGTGGCCACCATGGATATATGGATTTATGGGCTGTGTATGTGCCTGCTGGGAATATCTGCTCAGTTTCACCACTGGCTGGGCATCTTTCGGGCTACTGGATTTGCCAACCTTCTAAAAAGTACTTGAGAGGGGCTATCAAATTTCTCTGTAAAAGATTACACAGACCACACTAATGATCTGTCTCAAATTACTCAGTGCGTTTTCCTTTCCTCATATCTTCAGTCTATTATCATCTGTCTGAAAAGAGAAAGCCCAAACTGGCTCAGTACTTAAGATAAGTTTCAAAAGTGCTTAAAAACCAGCAAATAATTTTCAGGTTTTGGTTCTTTTCACACATACCAGTAAAATGCTTGCCTTTTTTTT
>VZTF01007968.1:1875123-2002267 GCA_013397755.1 Cnemophilus loriae | reverse complement strand
TTTTTTTTTTTTTTGGTCAGAATGGGAAATATTTGTCTTGTATTAGGCCTGAGCTCTACTATAATCCCTAGATCCTTTGCAGAACAACTCCCACTTTTTCAAGTGTTCCCCAGCTTGCATTTTTGCAAGTAGCTTTACCAAAATTGAGGGTATGTGCCAATCTGAAAAAATAGGTATCCACAATTTTCAGACAATTTCTTGCATTTGCCGATCCTTACCACTGTGTCCTGCAAAATATTGAACAATATTCAAAAACTTGACATTAATAAACCTAATTCCAGTTCCACCACTGAGGATATAAACTGAGCTCTACCCAGCACAGACATCTCAAAAACCTTATTTGATGCAACCCTTCACTCGTCAGCACAACTTTGTTATGTGCTCTGGACAGAAGTTATTGTCAGGTTTGCCTTCCCACAGAGTAATTTTGTTTAGCTCATGTTTATCTTACTGATGGGGTTGTCATGTCCTGCAGTGACAGAGCTTCACTGCAGACAAGGATTGAAGGCTTTTCACCCCTTCACAATGCTCCACAACATTTATTATCCTGCCAAGGAAACCACATTGGGTTGTTCTTGACAAATCCATCCCCTCGTCATCCTGTTTGTTTAGACGTTGTCTGCTCAATGTTGTTCACTTTTGCTAGGGACTGAATCTTTATGTTATTTTTTTTCTTTTGCATTGTATAAACAGCTTTTGTGGGTTTTTTTTCTTTTCCAATCTCCTTTTCTTCCACGAGGTCTTGAAAATCTGAGCTAGCATTAGCCAATTAAATAAATTACCCAGGATGTAGTTAATTGGAAGAAGGTATATTTTAGCTGATGACTATTTAATGTTCTTTTCCTTATTATGATCTGTGAGTTTGGTTTGTCATTTTGGTATTTATCGGACCACTTATTTCTCATTGAAATTTTTTATGAACACTGATAACACATGAGAAGGCACACTCTAACTTTTCTAACAATTTTTCCATGCCATGGAGTGATTTGAGCCCACTGAGTACTCCCCTTGTTCTTACTAATGATGCACTTGCATGGGGTTTCCTTTTCCCCCAGGATGTTCTTTGGGAAATTAGCTCAGTTTATCACTGGCCTTTCACATTTTACTCTCATATACTCAAGTCACAAGGAGTCAGATTGCCAGAGTGGTGTCAATACTTTTTCTGTAATAGTTTTATTTCATTAGTTTTCTCACAAAATTAGATTGTGTCTTTACCGTTCTCTCTGCTGTGCTTAGTAATGTATCCATCAGCTCATCTGGGCCTCCCTCAGTGGCATCGTATCCCTTATAATTATTAAGTTATTCACCCAGGAATGGAGCAGCAGAATTATTTGTGGCAACCTTTAACTGGCACATTCTATTCCTATACTTGAAATCGAATATGAAGATACTTTGCCTGAAAAATGGTCAGAGCTTCTTGCAAGGTGGGACAAAATCAGTACAAGAGTATTAAATTTGCTTCTCAATGCTGTTGTCCTCATGGACCATGCAAGAGCTCTGAGCCCATGGCCAGAGAGGAACATGCAAAGATCTCTTTTACCTGTATTTATGCTGGTATTAATAAAGTTTATGGAGTGGCTTGGTAGAAAGGAGTCCCTTTGGGGCTGAGCTGATGAGAAGATGGGATGTGATTCATCTAATCATGTCCTTGAAGAATGAATTTCACCTTGAAGAGTGAATTCATTATCAAGCATCATCACCAGAACAGAGATGTTTTATTATTTGGGAGACTTGATGGTCAAAACTCCAATCTTGAATCATGATATGACCCTCCGAGAACTGCCTGTCTTCCAGTTGCAGGGAAGGAAAAATGGTGCTTGGGAGAGGGTAGTTTGGAAAGATCTTCCCAGGAAAGCACAGTACTTGGGATGCTGCTCCTTTTAGTATTTATAATTTCCACAGCAAAAAGAACTGTAAAATCCTGGGTCGTGGATGGAGATTTGAGGTGTTATAACAAGAAGATAAAAACAGGGAAGCCAACTTATCATATATAAGTTAGGCTTGAAAAGACACAAACAACAATGAGACTCAAAAGTGTGAAGAACTTAAAACCAGATTGACTGATGATAAATAATGATCCAATGTGGATGCTTAGAGGATGGCGAGTATACCGTGATATTTCCTTAAATATCTCTCCCAAACTCCAGCAATTTGCAGCTCGTGGGCTCATTGAGCCAGAGGTCATTTTTCTGTGTTTATTAATCCTTGGTAAATTATGATTCTATGAATAATTTGAGATATTATTATTGCTCTGCATGGCTGCAGAACGGCAATATCATTTATTAATAATAAATGTTTATTCTTCTTGACTCATCAACAGAGATTCTGTAAAATGACACAAATGACCATGTATTATGAAAAATAATGTCCATGTAATCATTCCCATCCCATTTTATTTCTTACCAGGATTTGGACAAAGTCCCTATTCTATAGAGAGTGTTGTTCAGAAAGAGAGAGGGATATGTTTCCAACCAGCCTTTTAGGCTTTTTCCTGTGGCACCCAGCACAGTAACATCCAATTCACATTTTGTGATACTCCTGTGCTAATAAATCATGGCCCACATCCCCTTCCCTCCATCAGAGACTCTTGCAAAGACCAATCACAAAAGTAGGTCCAAAATCCATCTTTATTTCCCCCCACCCTGTAATCATTTGACAAAAGAGAACATTTCAGATTCATTCAAAATTGTCCATAGAAACTCTATTTTGTCTGAGCGGAATCTGATGCATTTCCACATAAAATTGATTCTCTCTCTAAGAAAGATGAAAACTCAATCACCGTTCACGCAAAAAGAGTTGACTCTTTTCAGCTCTTCCATAAATGCCTCAGCTTATCTGGGAAGGGAAAGGATTTTCATTTTTTTCTTTTACTTTCTTTGGCATTGCACAGGGGCTGAAGAACCTAAACCTTCAGGTCCTTCCCCGGGACACGTTGCAAGGCTGGAGCGGGTGAATTGTCCCCAAATACACAACACATAACACAGGTTCAGTGTGAATAGTGTGTGCATCGAGCACAGCAAGAGGATTCATTTGATTTTGGCAGGACTACCCACCATCAAATTGTTCTGAGAGCCCAAGGAAAGCTCTCCAGAGCCCCACTAGCATTTATGGACATAGAAAATTCCTGGAAATGTTCCAGGCCAGACTGGATGCGGCTCTGAGCAACCTGGTCTAGTGGGAGATGTCCCTGCCTATGGCAGGGGGTTGGAATCAGATCATCTATAAGGTCCCTTCCAATCCACACCATCCTATAATTCTGTGGTTCTACGCAAATTCCATGGCTGATTTATCTCCAATATCATGACACAATTCCAGCTCATCCTGCCAGATTTACCTTCCTGGCTAAGGATATTTTTAATTTCATACTCACTATTTTATGGGACAGAAGGACTGGGTTTTAGTCTGAAGTTTTACTCCGGTTCTGATCTCTGGTTTTTCTCTAGTTTTAAAACATTTCATAGACACTGCACTCCAGAAGCTGACCCCAAAAAAATGTATTCTTCATGCATTTTTTAACAGCTGATGCACTTCGCAGCAAGTCAGTGAGAGCACAGCATTAAAAATCTCACAAACTTTAGTTTCTTCTGCTTAATTTTTCCCCTTTCCCTCAGCTCATATTAAAATGAGTTGTTATTTTCAACAGTGAGCAGACAAGCAAGAGTAAAAGAGGACTGGAAGCAGAGAGCTGAGGAAGATCAGGAAGGGAAGGAATTAAATAGGACTCGGTGACAGGCAGTAAGTGAGCATCAGACAGGAGTCATCCAAGAGGGAGAACTCATTTCGGAGTTTGCACCTTGTCTCCTTAGACGAGGGGTTGTCATTCCTCCTTCACAGAAAAGGTTGAAGACACCCACTACACAAAATGCTTTTGAAGCCCTAAAATCAGTGTGAGAAGAACTAGAAAAATATGTGTGTGTGTGTACTTACACCGTCCCACCAGCTGAGCACCACTCATTTTCTTGGGAATTCCCTCTCTGTCCTGTGTGGTGCTTCTGCTTCATTCTGACTTTGTTAGGCTGGGAAGGCAAAACCACTGCATGGTAGTATGGGGAGTGAGGAAAAAGTGTGAGGAAGACCTGTGAACACCAAAGCCAGAGGAGGAGGAGGAGGAGCAGGTTTAACCCACCTTAGCCATGTGCAGCTGCCAGCCTTGCACCTCACTGTTCCCTTGCTCCCACTCAACAGGTGGGAAAAGGTCTAAATAAAGGGTGAAACCCGTGTCTGACACAGCAGAAACTCAGTTTCTTCTCCCTGGCTACCCTGCAGCCCTTGATGCCATGATGATTTTTTTGTCTTTTCTTTTACATACCTTTCCTGTATTCTCAGTGCTCTTAGCATGATACTTGTAATTCCTTAGCTCTGATAATTTAGCATAGTCCTGGGATTCTGTTAGGCCAGAAGACCAAACATCCTGAAGGCCTCATGGCTGGAGGCTGGAAATCCTTACGCTGTCTTGGGAAACCAAGGTCCCTTCTAGAACATATCCTGCAGCTGAGTCTAGGCCCATCCAGGGGGGAATACCTCAGGATGGGGGGACATCATGCCATTCATCCAAGCCTCTCATTGGGGCATCTTTGTCAGATATGCTGATTTGTAAAGTCTATAAAATTGTACGTGATCTACTGTGTGTGTGCATTTCTGCACGTTCCACCTTGGCGAAGTGTTGCACCGTAAGGATCCTTATTAAATACCGAGGTAAAAATCCCTTTATCCCTTACCCGTGTCTGGCTCTTGATTTTAGAACCACAGGAAAAGGCATCACCCTCCCTGACAACACCTGGGCACAGCCAGCCAGTGTGAGTCACCGAAACACGGAATTCACAGGTCTTGCAATGCAAGAAGCCAAAGTGGTCTCTGAGGGACATTTCACTGGGAGAGCACTGGGGTAGGAAAGGCCGGAACCTGAATTTTCCCTGCAACTCCCTACAACTGAATTGTTCCTAGTGTCTGGCAGAATTAACTACATTATTACAAGCCAAAGTCAAAAGGAAGGATTAATTAAGCAAAATGTGTTAAACACTCAGCTACAGAGTCATCTAGCCCCAGAATACCGAAAGCAGAAGATATTCTAGTCTAGATATGCTTTCTACGGATTTGTATTGCAAATTTCACTTTGTATTTCTAGAACTTTTTTCACCACATTGCTTCTGTGGGAATAAGCCATGACTGAGAGAGTTCAGCCACTACAGCTTTTGTATGCAAGAAGACTCTAAACTACTCACCACTAAACCAGCAAACAGAAACTGCCCCATGCTGCTGTGTCACAGCTAGGAAATGTCAATAAAGAGGATGTGAAGAAACATCTGATTTCTGTACCACAGCAAGTACGGGGGAGGTAACCTGCAAAAGAGGAAGAACAGGGGGTGAGCTCCGTCCTGTACATCACCACTGTAAAATCTATCTGAACGACTCTGGATTTACATTGCACAGATTTATCCAGGTATTAGGAGGTACATTCCCTGACCAACAGAGTTTTGTAGGGGCAGCATGTTCCAAACTAAAAAAGCCTTACCTCTACTGCTGTCGTAGTGAGATTACCAGAGCAGGGTAGATTTACTGCCCTGGTTCAAAGCACAGTTGGTTTACACAGCTGCATCCTGCTCTCGGAGCTCTTTGTGAGTCCATCACACTCGTAAATATTCCCTTAAGTGCTGACATTATCATCGATACATAGTTTGGGAGAAGGGAGAATTCACTCTTGGTGGGAGCTTCAATTTGGCCTGACCTCCTCTCCTCCTTCCTGAGGCAATTCACACCCTCTCCACTCCCTGCACTTCAGGAGAGCACCCAGTTAATGATTCATTGAGAGCCGAGGCCTTTAAACTCCATTGATTTCTTGTGTCTGGCTCTTGATTGCATCTGGTAAACTCATTTCTGTTTGATGGTGTATTTTGAATATTTAATAATAAGTATTTTAATAATAAGTATTTTGAATAATTAATATGGTAATTTATTCCAGGCTGGGGACTAAATGTTACCTTCTGCGGGGAGGAGTGTTGGGAGGGGAACACTCTTTCGGGCACTTTTCCCAATCCCTTTAATGTCGACATGGTACTTAATGCAAGTGCCCGTCTGACAGCTCTTGCTGCTCTGAAACTGCAGGGCAAGCACGACTGGGAGAACAAGCACTCCATGCACAAGCATCCTTTCTTGCAGTTTGCCTTTAATTGTCTGAAAAACAATCAAAATGCCTATGTGACATCAAACGGAAGGGGGGAAAAAAAAATCTCTGCTCTATCGTGGTCTTCTCAAATCAACAGAAGTTTTTGTTGTGAGGTGTTCAGAACTGAACCCCAGGATCCAAACTTTGCTAAGAACACTCTTTTACAGAACACTCTTGGAAACTTAATCCATTTTGGATTTAGCAGACCTGATAATGACTTCTGGTCCTTCATGTCCAATCCACAGTAAAGTAATCCCCTCCTTAATGGAAATAAGCACTGGGACATAATTGACTTTTCTCATTATTTCCATTGTAATGCATCTAATAATCAGAACCATTAATCACTTATGGGTTTGCTTTCTATCCCATTAACTTCTTTTCTAGACTGGTATTTACATCCTTCGGGTACTCATATCATAATTCCCAGACCTTGAAGTCATCAGTAAACCAACAGCTACCCAAACCAATCAAGTGCTTTAAGTCAAAACAACTCTTCCTTTGATTTACCTCTGATATGAAGACTCTTCTTCCCTGTGAGGTCATGCAGTACTAAACGTTCAGACACTGGAATAAAAATCATAAAGTCAAACTGCTAAGTCACTTTTCATTAGAAAGACATTTCAGAATCAGGATTCCCCCTAAACAACAGACTGGAATAACCAGTGGTGGTTATGTACAAGACAAAACTTAACCCCTTAAAGTGTTTTCCATTGTTTTATGACTTCCTTTTGAGGATTTGGCTTCTGCCAGAGTGGTTTGTTTTGGGCTTGTTTTTTTTCTTTGATTTTTTTTTTTTTTCTCTAAGCTGATCTTGTCTTCTCACACATTTTCACTGGCACTTGAGTCTATTTCTGATCTGTTTTCTTCAGGACTGTGTGCAGTTTTTGAGGGCAGAAATAAGAAGTGAACACACAACTTATTCTTGCAAAACTATAGAGACGAAGGTAATGTAATTCTCTCTACTTATTGGATATGCTCACCCAGAGAGGGTTTGAGCCATATTATTTCTTAGATTAGACAGCAGTACTTTATGACCAGCTACAGAACTTTCCTGTCTGACAGTGTCTAGAGAGCAGTTTCAGTCCCATGGCTTGGTTTCAGCAGAGCAAAATCCAGAATAAAAGCTTCAGGTAAATGGTGGTGCTGCAAACCGGTGCAATTATGGATTAGAGGTTATATCTCTAATTTGTGTTTCTTGTGTCCTTGCTGGATTGTTAAAACCTTGATATCTTCCTGCTCACTCAAACTGCATTCTGTCACTATCCCTACCATATCCAGGAACAGAGAGTTTCAACCAGTGACAGAAATCTGCAGCCCATTTGGGCACATATGAGGCAATCTGTGCTTCCACACATCTTTTAGCCCTGTTTCTCCACTACAGGGTGCCCATTTCTTTCCTGGAATGCCCATTTTTAGCTTCAGAGATGGATTCCATTGTATAAACAGTTGATCTGTGAGAATACAGTCATTTATTAGCTAAAATGTCCTGGGGCTCCTATCAGAAGAGGAAAAAATCTGAAAGACATCTATTTTGCTGTTTGCCCACAATTCAAATCATTTAATATCTAGTGCTATCTTAAATAATTCATTACTGCTCAATATGCCTAATACCTCTGTTGAGAGCGCCGATAAATGAGGTTAAATGGGATTCCTGCTGATTTCTTCTCCTTCTGTTGGTTTAAACTTTGATAAATATGTGTTTTACCAGACTTGATAATAACATCAGGGAACAAATGCTTTCCAGTCAGGGAAATGAGTCAGAGGCATTTTGCTCTCTCTGTGACAACAAAGATAGTATTTCCTCCTTAACCTTACAAGTTTCTTTGAATTACAGCTGGTGAATTTGTATGAGGAACTGGTCCTTAAGGACCAAGCTGTGAGGATCAGCTCAATAGCCTCAAAATTCAAATTAAAAGAGACTTTCAGTGGTATATGAATCTGTGTGTACGTATTTGTCTGTGTGCTGCTAAGCAGCTAAATCAAATAAACAAATTATAAGAAAAAAATTAGATAAAAGAAATTTCAAATATATCTGCCTAGCCTCAATCTAAGAGCTTGTGCCCCACTGGGAACCTAGGATGAATAAATGGATATCCAGACATTAACCATGAATCTTGCAAATATTTCAGCCTGTCCTTTGTAGCTGTTCAGGAGCATAATAACTTTGCAGACGATGACAGTGTGAAATGTTCCCTGTCTCTTAACCTATGCCCCTCCTCAGTGTTCCTAGAGCTTTCCTAATAGGCAACACGATTCCTGCACAGGAAATTTATTAGCCCAGCACATTGTTTCTGACTTGCCACCTTTTGCTTGTAATTAAATCCAACTGCAGAAGGGAAGACAACAGATCCTTGGCAAGGTTCACTAGGAAGACTGAGAAGCACGACATATGGGATAATAAAGAATAACAGATAGTAGAAAAGACCTCTGATCTGAGGTTTTCTGATCCAAAGTCATACTGGAAGCTAAATTACAGCCTGCCCACCTCCTCCTATAGCTCCTTCACAGGGCAACTCAGTGTTTAAACTGGGGTGCATCTCTCATGTGAAACCTCCACCGCCTCCGATGCCAAATCTCCCTGCAGTGAGACTTGGGCCACTGCATCCTCCCCCAGAGGCTTTGCCTGCAGCCAGGGAGGAGATTTCTGGGACGAGGATGATGCCTAAATATTTTTACCTCTTTACATATTTTTTATATATTTGTATCTTTGTAGACTGTTATTACACAGTTATAACTTCTAGCACTTCTCCTGTGCTCTCTCATAGTTTACCAAACCCTTACTAATACAATCTTGAAATTCTGTTTAGTCTTGCTTTTAGTCTAGCAAGGACGTTTTGTTTTGCACCGTACATTGTAGACACAATAAAGTACAGGGCTAAAAGTCAGGGGGGGCTCCAATGGGACAGAACCTGGAGGGAAATTACCTAACCAACTGCTCTTCTAACTGGACAATATTTGATCAACTGATCAGATATACTGATCAACTAACCTTATAAAAATTGCAGAAATACTGCATCACGTGTGCATATCGCCATATTGTGTGCCTTGGAAGCTTTCAGTTAAGACTTTCTTTTACATTATAATTTTAACACCATTTGGAAAGGATTTGTGTTTTATTCCAGGCAACAAGGACACCGGAGCAGTAGTTCCATCTGGTACCAGAGACCATGTCTGTGCAGACTCCTTCAATCCCACACTGTCTTAAACCGATTCAAAGCCCACCCCAACCCTGACAACCAAAGTCCCTGTTAGCCAGTCCTGAGAGTTGTGCTTCTGCTTAGCAGTCCTAGATGTCCTTCCCAGTAACACCTAGGTAAGAGCACTCATACTGCCTGAGGAGGAATTATCTCAAGCTAAAAAGGGTGGACATTCCTTAATTAGAAAATTTTCAAGCAGGGTACAGGTCAGGAACATTGGACTGACTCTATAAACAACCCTATATGTTGTTATTTAACATTATTTGCTGGAAGGAAAGGATTGCTGTGTTACCTGCTGAAGTTCTTCTTGGCTGGTCTTGTTCATTACAGTCTCTTTTTTACAAGATGCAGAACACAAACTATAAAAACAGCTCCTGTGTCATCAGCTATTGAAAGAAAAACCCCAAGCTGCATTGTAAATCTGAACAAAACAGGACTTGAAGATACCTGAACACTTCTGAAGCACGAATGAGGAACCACATAGAAGATCTACGGTTTGGTGTCTTCTTTGTGGCACTGAATATTATTCTATTCAAAATTGCAATATTGCTTTTGAAGATTCTCTTATTGTAAAGTCCAGTGGAGATACAGTAAACTACAGAATTCTGACAATTAGGAATCTTGTTAAAGATTGTCTGGGAAAGGAAAGTCAAGTTGTACTGTGAAAACACTTCTTTTACAGTCAAGCTGTCGTAGTTTCACTGCATAGTTCCATCATATTTTAGTTCCTAACTGAATTATAAATATTTAAATATGTGTAATAGTGGCAGTTTAGGGGATCTGTCTCTATATAATTAAAAGATTGCAATAGATATAGGAAAGCACTTCATCATAGAAATAAGGAAAAGAAATATTTCCTGTGAGGGTGGTGAGGCCCTGGCACAGGGTGCCCAGAGAAGCTGTGGCTGCCCCATTCCTGGAAGTGTTCAAGGCTGGGTTGGATGGGGCTTGGAGCAACCTGGGATGGTGGAAGGTGTCCCTGCCCTTGGCAGGGGGCTGGAACTGGATGATCTTTAAATCCCTTCCAACCCAATCCGTTCTGTGACTCTGTGATATAGTATTCAGAAATAAGTTAGGAAGATTCTAGTGATTCTTTATTTATCATTCTTATATAAACGGTATTCATGTTTCTTGTCCATAACCTGTGAGTGGTTTGCTGAGTTTTGGTAATTCCACAATCAGACAAGAATGGTGATGAGACAGCTGGAGCATAAGAAAAACAGTTTGGGCAAGTTTCTTATGGTCATTTTTAAAGTGGAACAACTTTTGAGAAGATAACCAGAAAACCTGGGAGATACCACCTGTGACCAAGTGAAAAAAACATTCAGCAAACATAAATCCTATTTTCCTAAAGTGATTACAGTCTGAACAGAGAAGTCAAAAAGGGAAACAAGCTGTGACTCTACAACACCCCGTAGCATTCTTGGATTAACTATGCAATATGTCATTCCCCTTCCAGAGTAAAACAGGGAAAACACTCCCAGGTCTCCGAGACCGAAATGAATTCTACATCCAAGAACACGGAAGAGAGACAAGCATTAATGTATTGCTACATTTCAAAATTGATAAAGAAAATAAAATTTGTCTTAATGTTGTTGCAAGTACAAAGTTTATTTGGCACTTGCAATAATCCAGTGAGGTGATTTTTTTATTTTTGGTCATAAAAAGGCTTCTCCTATCCAAACAAAAGTCCCATTTCCTGGGCTATAACTACAGTACTTCACGTAAAACATGCCCAGAACAGGGATTGGATGAAATAAATAACTTCTCTCTCATTTTACAGATGATAAAACTGACAATATGAGACACTGAGTAATTTATACATCACACTGAAAATTTAACATGGGCTTAAACTAATTTGTGTCTTGAATTCCCATTCACTGCATCACTGGTTTAAAGATAAATAAATAAATGAATAAATAAATAAATAAATAAATAAAATCTCGTTCAGAAAGTCATTTTGTTGAAGGTTGTTTAGCATAGAGAATAACAAAATTATTTTATTTTTAAATGCTATTAAGAACATGATTGAAGTCTCAGTCATATTCATTTAAGTATTTTAGAAGTCACTTTATAAGAATACTTTTTAAAGGTGTAATTTCTTTGACTAGCATCTAACCATGCAGCATTTTCACGTCTCGTAAAAAATAATTTTACTCAAAATTGTGTGTAGCATTTAAATGAGATGCAAACCAGCTTTTATGACCCCATCCAAGTACAGCGAAATCTTCAGTCCCTTTTCTGCTGCGCTGGAATAAACAGGCAAATTCATACCCCTTGAAAAAGCAATTTTTTAGCAAAATGCTGATCCTGACACTCCACTCCCAGAAACTCGACTGTTTATCTGCCTCGCCCACAGACGCCATACGGAGCATATGTAGGACACATTGAGGGGCTGGAATTAGCAGAGTCATTTATGAATTGCATAGAAATGCATCATTTGCACATAATTCTCAGTGATAATAGCCAAATTAGGGAAGGTGATAGCACCATCATTTTTTTTTTTTTTTTTCAACTTAGCATTTATGGAAATGATGACTTTATCCAGTTCCTGTCCTCCTCAGAGCTGAAGTTAAATCAGAAACAAAATGTCTTAGGACTTATTAGAAATAAATATCCAAAACTTTCTGTTTCCATGTATATTGGAGTTATGAGAAGTTTCTTTTTCTTTTTTTTTTTTGAGGACCAGAGGGATATTTTGCTCACGCTGACTCCAGTTTAAAACCCTGATTAAGCACTTCCTTACCCTCATGGATGTCAGTGTATCTGAGTGTTTGCTGAGCTGTTACCACAGCAACTCTTCCATACCCTCAAATGCATCGATGTGGCTTTGGTGCAAGCTAAAAATCACTTCCTTGCTTTTGAACATTGGAGTCTGAACGCAACCAGAACCCAGCCCAGGGAGACCAGACAGAATCAGTGCAGGGAAATGAGTTGGATAAAAGCTTGACGTGCCAGCTCAAGGAACATCTGTTCCTGCATTTCAGAGAGAATTGAGCAATTTAAAGGCAGTGAAGCCCTTTGTCAGACTTCCTGCCTAGTCCATAATTGATCTGTAAAGGTTTTTCAAAGTGTCATCAGAGGAAAGAGACAAGCGGGTTCAAAATTTTTAAGGTGTTCTGGGTCTTCTGTTAAAATTTGTCTGAACCTTTTTTAGAACCAGAAACAACAGCACTCCAAGACTGGTGTTTTTCAAATTAAGATGAAAATGTGGCAGCAGCACTGCCTTTCCTTCATCCCACATCTCAAGCCACGACCAAGGAGTTCAAAGGGAATCTAAAGCATCACATACAGCAGTCAACAACTTCTCAGTTTCTCCAGGGACCAGATGTAAGAGAGGAGCAAGTGCAGGCTGTGATTATTGCCTGCCCAATTTTATGCCACTTTTACTTTCTGGCACCAGCTCAGTTCCTTGTGGGAGGGAATGAGTGTCAATACTTGCTGAAATCAGTTATAATTTCTCCTCATCTTGAGTCTTGAAGAAACCAAGCTGCTTCTGAGAATAATGCTCCACAGTCACAGATGAACGAAAGAGACTTCTACTTCCAAAATTTTGAGAAGCACTGGCATACAGTTAATCACTGTCATTTGCCAGTAGAAACAATCACGAAATGAAATCACTTCTTGATTGCTAAAGAATTTTTCCTTTGCATAGAGTACTAAGGTTTGATTTTTTTTTTTTCAGCAGAAATATCTGTTGCAGCTGCCACTGAAAACCACAACTGACAGCAGAAGATATTAGTGATATTTTGGTGTTTCTGTTTACAAACAGAAGCTCAGAAAATCAGTATATAGATATGTAGGAATGAATATTTCATAGATGTGATGGAGTTTATCATATTCATAAGTATTTCTCCTCTCCTTGAACCCATAGCCCATGAGAACACCAGCTACCACTCACAAAAGTCCTGTCTTCATCTCATCCATTATAGCTTCCAACTTTTCACAGGATATCTGGAGCAGAGGTAGGACTGCAACTGGGATAAGCATCCTCTGAAATGAGACTTCCACTCTCCGCTCTATTTCACTCAGTCATAGCTGCTGAAACAATTCTGCACTGTGGGCAAGTAATGCCTGCATGTGATGTTTTATGTAATGCTTTTATGTGATGTTTTATCCCGAGTCTTCGCCAGGCAACAATTAATCTTAAATCATACTTTTATCGAGTATTTATTCTTTTATTCTCTTTGAGTTTTGCTATATCAATGTCATGCCTGCCACAAACAATGACGAACAGCGCTGCTGAAAATAAAGATGTGTGAGAGGATGTAACTTGGTAGGAATTCAAAGAGGTAACACTCGATCTGGGAATAAGAGTGGAAAAGTCCAGGAAAAAGGCGTTAAATCACCAAATCCACATAGATGTCTGTGTGGCAAAGAAGAGCAGAGCAAATAGGTTTTGTGGCCCTGAAAGGTGGAGGGTGCCTCATCCCTGGAAATACTCAGGTGGGAGGGAGCTCTGAGCAAACTGATCTAGTTGAAGATGTCCCTGATCATTTCAGCTGGACTAGATGACCTTTAGAAGTTCCTTTAAACCCTGAGCACTTCAGTGGTGTATTTTAGACTTTTGACGACTAGAGAAACATATCTGAAATTATTTAATCTCTGAGACATTTGCATCTCAGCTGCAGGAAGTCGTCACAAGCACCCAGAGTCAATAACTTACAACTGAGGCACTGACTGATTCCAGCCCTGACCAGTATTTTCATCTCCATTATAAGGAATTAACTTCCTACAGAGACAATAATTGCAAGAACATGGAGCTTGATCTGGTTGCCAATGAGTTCCACAAATGACTTACAAATTTAGGTGTCCTTCTGCTTCCTTCCTCTGAGCTGCAAAGCCAATGATTGGGATAATGGGTGGAATGGAAATAGGTTTATTCCTCATGAGTTTTCTGTTATATTGGTCAAACCACAGTGTTCAGGATGGTTTATTTGCCTCACCAGAAGTTTAACCTGGTGTATATCTTGAGCAATATATCATTTCTTGAGGAAGAAATTCAATTAATCTGCTGTTCTATTGGTTAAAGAAAAACAACAATTTAATGCACGTACTCATTTCTCAAATTAAGAAAGTGGAAGGGACTACAGCATAAACACAGAACAGATATAATTGAATATCAATAATCCACTGGCAATGGCCATTAGTCTCTATGGGAACTTGTAATCACATAACAACAATTAAAGAGGCTGAGTGGGTGTTAACGAGATCGAGAAAGGCTAGCAGTGTCACTGGCCATGAACACAGGGCTGAGGAGCATACAGGAGAATACAGAGCTGGGCAGAGAGAAACCTAACGAGGTTCAGAAGGGCAAGGGTAGGCTTCTGTATCCGGGGAGGAATAATCCCCAATACCAGCAAAGGCTGGGGGCTGACCTACTGGAGAGCAGCTCTGCTGAGGATGACCTGGGTCTCTTGGTGGGTGACAAGTTGTCCATGAGCCAGCAGTGTCCCCTGGGGGCCAGGAGGGCCAAAGGGATCCTGGGGTTCATAAAGAAAAGTGTGGCCATAGGGTCGAGGCAGGTGATCCTCCCCCTCTTCACTGTCCTGGCCTTATTTTGGTCTCCACAAAGACAAGGAGATACTGGAAAGGGTACAGCAGAGGCCACAAAGGTGATGAGGAGCCTGGAACGTCTCTGTTGTGAGGAGAGACGTGGGAGCTGGGCCTGGTTAGTCTGGAGAAGACGTGACTGAGAGGGGATCTCATCAACACATACAAATATCTCAAATATTTTATATCTCAGAGGTTGGTGTCAAGAGGACGGTGCCAGACTCTTTTCAGTGGTGCCCAACAACAGGACAAGGAGCAAGGGCTATAAATTAAGACACAACAAGTTCCACCTCAACAAGTGGGAGAACTTCGTTCCATGAAGGGTGGCAGAGCTCCGGAAGAGCTGCCCAGTGAGGGAGTGGAGTTCCCTCTCTGGAGACATTCCAAACCCACCCGGATGTGTTCCCTGTCACCTGCTCCAGGGGGCCCTGCCTTGGCAGGGGGGTTGGACTGGATAATCTCCACAGGTCCCTTCTAATCCTAAACCTTCTGTGATTCTGCAATGAACAGAATATTACAAATGTATTTACTTTTTTTTTTCCCCCTCTTTCATTTATCTTTCAGAAATCAGACTTGGGATATCATTACGACCTGCATGTTTCTCCTAAAAATGTTTTAACCATTAGCCAATTTCAAAAAACCAGCTAAATAGGGAGACATCTGGAATATCTCAACTTTAGTCATAAAATTGACATAAAAAATAGATACATAAGGGAACTGAGAACTAAGGGAACTGAAGTGCCTCACAGAGGGAAACATCACAATGTGACCATACACCTTCTGAGAGACCAGAAAACTCATAGGAACATTTCCATAGGTGGTAATATTATTATTTTGAATAGAAATTGTTGTCATTCATAGGATCATAGGATGGTTTGAGTTGGACTGGACCTTCAAAGGACCTCTAGTCCAACCCCTCTACAATGAGCAGGGACATCTTCAACCAGCCCAGCTTGCTAAGAGCCCAAACCCATAGGGTTTTGTATTTGCAGAGTAATTTGTGCCCCTAATCTGTTTGTTCCAGCAAGACTTTAAAAGAAGCATCTCTTCCTGCCTCTTTCTTTCAAAGGTCACCTCACCTCTCCTGGGCCTCTCTCCTCTTCTGAGCTTTCTTGATTAATCAAAACCAACGTTCCTCAATCTGCTCTTAATTTTCTCAGGCCTGAGACTCAAAGACTTTTACTGCCCCTTCCCTTCCACTTGAATTCTAACTAGGGAAATTACTTCCGGAAAATAAATGAGAGCAAAAATGAAGAATTGCACAGAAACCTTTGATTCAAATTTGGCATACAACAAATGGAAGATGGATGGCATTCCTGATCACATCCATTATATTTTCATTACGATGACAATGCATGGAGTTCTGACAGTTCTGGACTGAAGTTCCTACATTAATCAAATGCTGTCTTCATTGTTCTTCTGGCACTTCTTCATCAAAGCAGTTGCAGCTGAGCTGTAGTCCTGTAAGTTATTCCTAAACTGACTCCTTTTCAAGTACAAGTGTGATCTAACCCTGGAATATATGGATATTTCCAGGCATGGAGATTTCAAAGCACAGTGGGGAGGATATGAAAGTAATTATACTTCTGTTTTAAGAGAAAGACTGACAGAGGATGATACAGAATGTGTCTGACAGTTGCTTACTGTAATTTCTCTAATGTATGTGCAAGCACTCTCTTACCAGTAGCTCACAACTTTTATAAATTCACCCTCATAAGAAAAGAGATTTTACAGAAGAATTGGTGAACACATTTCCTGGAGGGGAACTGAGGTGAGACAAGAGGAGAAACACATCTGGGGTTAAATCTAACTCTTCTCGTGTATCATACTATTCGTTTAGAGAATGAGGAACCTTTTTTTCCCCAAAGTGTAATAAAGCATCCAAAAACATCCTAGATCTAATAATATTGACATGTTCATTGACAGTAATGAAAAAATCCCGACTCTTGTGCCAATATTTATTAACTCAAGTTTTCTATACCTGAAGAGACATTCTCTGGTCAGGCCAGCACTTGTCCCCTGGAGTGATCTGTGTTTAGGTTTGGAAGTACATGGACAGTGCCAGGACAAGTGGAAACGGACCCAAGCTGTGCCAGGAGAGATTCACATCGGGCATCAGGAAGAATTTTTTCACTGAAATGGGTGAAAAACTGGTCAGGCATTGGAAGGGGCTGCCCAGAGAGGTGGTGGAGTCCCCATCCCTGGAGGTGTTCAAGGAACAACTGAAGTGGCACTCAGTGCTCTGGGCTGGGTGACAAGGTGGTGTTTGGTCAAAGACTGGGCTCAGTGATCTTGGAGGTCTTTCCCAAACTTTACGATTCCATGGGTCTAAGGCCGGGATGTCATACAGGATTGCAATAATACTGCACAAAGCAGGGCTGAGTTCTGTGCTAGGTCAGGTTTCCCACACAAAAATGGAGGTTGTGCAGATCTTCTGGTGCTTTACTCCTACCTTTTCTTTCTACCCAACAGGAAAACACCCTGCTGTACAATACCAGTGTCACCTGACGTGGTGACACGAGGACTAAGCATCCTCTTAGATCCCACAGACCACTCTCAGCAACAACACCGACCAGGATATTTCCCCAGGGTTTGCCAAAGACAAAGGAACTTTTGAGAAGACTTGTCAGATGCTTGTCTTCATACTTTTAAATGAATTTTTTAGGATCTCTCAGTGTTTAGAGTAGACACTGAGACACTGGTGGAGTAGAATGAGATGCCCTTTGTCATCCTCTATAGCACTGTCTACATTATTTAAATATTTTACAAATAGTTCTTTACTTTTACCATCAATTCTCCCACTTTAATTCATAAAAGGTCCAGTAACACCACTGACCTTTGCTTTGTGTTTGGTGTATGCAAGATTGGCTCACAGCTAACCTATAGTTCTTCTAATCTAATGTTTCCCTGGGTATTTTGTTTCCTTTACCACTTATCCATTTTCTCACTTCTTAATTATATTTATTGCTATAATTCTTTCCTCCTTGCATTTGTTTATATATATATTTCTATGTCTACCTAGAAATTGTCATCCTTTTATATCTTACTTTCATTTTCCTGTCAGCCCAGGAGGGCTAATAATTAGTGTGGCCTTTCTTGAACTGCAATTTCCTGAGTGTCTAATAAAATACACTTTTAGCTTTTAATTTTTCATTTTATCTGTGTTTCGTTTTTCATATTTCTAAAGCTGATTGAACCAAAGTAGACAGTGATCACCTCCTTCTGTCCAGCAGGTCAAGTCAAAGGTCTAGAAGAAATGCAGACACACTGACCTCCAATTTTCCCTTTTATATATTGAAATAATTTTGTGACAACCAGCTGCCTCTCTCTGCCTTTGGCTGGAATATTTCTGGAATACTCCACACCTACACATGCAGCTGTTCTTTGGACACAGAATTGGACTCAGCTCTGCCTTCCAAGAGAGTAAATAGTGAGCTAAATATCCTACTGACTTTGCAGGGTCTTTTTATAGATCTTAATATCAGCTATTGCAGGTGTTCAGTGGCACAAGTTTTATTTTCAGCTCAGTTTTGTCAACAGCATTCACTGCGCCTGTGATGCAAGAGCTCCTCAGTGCAGGAGACACACAATCTTCTATCTGTCAGGTTTAGCTTGCTTAGAGCTAATAATATGAAAAAAAAAAGGAGGAAAAAGATTTATTTGTTGTTTTACTAGGAGATACTCCACTACCACCCTACGTGAGCTCACTTTGCATTTAATGCAATACAACTGTGAACGAAATTTTGTTGGACTTGCCATTTAACACAGCATTATAATAATTGTCCATCCCAAGGACCAGTGGAGTTCAGTTGGTTAGAGCATGGTGCTAATATCGCCAAGGTTGTGGGTTCAACCCCTCTATGGGCCATTCACTTACGAGTTGGACTTGATGATCCTTGTGGGTCCCTTCCAACTAAGAATATTCTGTGCATTCTGTGCATTCCATCTGGTGACACGGGAATAAAAGGAAGTGCAGAAAAAGCTTCTCAGATCCCTTGGAAGAACCTCAAAAGCATCACTTATTCTGATTATCTATTACTGCAACTCCATGGGGAAAACCAGTGATAATAATTTGGAGTATTTGTTTAAGGTTCAGTCCTGTTGCTCCCAAATTTTGTTGCAGGAATTTGTTTTACTCTAGGGAGCTCTTTATGCTTTTGGTGAGCGTGGGACACAGAGCCCATCAGACAGTGGAAAATTCCCTGCTGGAGGCACAGAGAGAGTAATTCCTTACAGCTCAAACATATCCGTGTCCTTTATTATTGAGTGAAATGCTCTTAACCACTAAGAAAATATGTAAGAAGTCATTAAAATTATAAAGAAATAATTCTGTATGAAGATGACATCTCTCCAAATTTCCAGGAGTGAAAGCACAGCTTTCCAGAATTTTCATCAGCAGGACCGTGGTGTTTTGGATATTTTCAATCTTTGCCTGCCAGGATGCTACAAACACCAGCTGTTGTTCAGGCCGTTGTTTCTTGTTCACTGGGATAAGTTTTTTCAGCCTGCGGTGTGGATGAAATCTGGTTTGCCTCAGTAGTTCTCACTCCTAAAATTGAATTATCACCCTGTAGCTTCCTGAAGGGACCAAAATAAACGCATGTCCAAAGAAGGGCAATGAAGCTGGGGATCAGTCTGGAGTACAAGTCCTGGGAGGAGCAGCTGGGAGAACCGGGATTGTTTCGCCTGGAAAAAAAGGAGGCTCCGTGGGGGAATTTCTTGCTCTCTGTGACTCCCTGAAAGGAGGGTGAAGCTAGGTGGGGGTCAGGCTCTCCTCTTGGGTAACAAGTGTTAGGATGAAAGGAAGCGGATATTAGGGAAAATTTCCTCCCCAAAAGGACTGCCAGGCATCTGAACAGGCTGCCCAGAGAAGTGGTGGAGTCACCATTCCTGGAGGTATTTAAAAGATGTGGCACTTGGGGACATGGTTTAATGCTGGGCTTGGCAGTGCTGGGTTAACGTTTGGACTTGATGATCTCAGAGGTCTTTTCCAACATAACCCATTTCCTGATTCTCTGAAAATATTTAGGATGAACTCAGAAATGGGTGGGGAGCTAAAGGCAGAGATCTGAGGCATAAACCTTGCTTTGGACCCCCTCTTATCGCCAAACCCAAGAGCTGTCTGTTCCCTGAGTGTTTTTGAAGCAGCCACCAGCATTGCAGCAGTAGCATCCTACCTCTCCTTGATCTCTCTCATTGGAGATTTCCCGAGACCATTTCCTGCACCTGAAATTGTTCAGCATTCAAGGAAATACCCAGTTCAGTTTTCCATAAGTAGGCAGATTTTGTAAAGAATTCCAGGCAAATATACTCGGTCTTACCTGCTGCAGGTCTGGACTTGGCACAACAGGAGCTCAGCTCAGCCTCTGAGAGATGAGAGGCTCCTCAGAAATGACTGTGAAACCTTGCTTTTTATTTTACCTGCCAGGATATTTTCCATTTTCTCCTGAAAAACTTCTTTAATCTTTCTGTCTCCCTTGCCTGCAGCTTTGGGAACTCCCTGCCTTATTTGTTCCCAGTTAGAAGGAAACTGCAAATGGCCAACAATTTTCCATGTAAAAGAGGCTGGTCTCCTTAAATCTGCCTTCAATTTAGTGACTTCGCTCCCTGGATAAGGAGGCTGAGACAAATGTACCTGCAAAGAAATATTTTTCTGCCGTTTTTCTAAAGGAAGTGTGTTTGCTCAGATGTGTTGGCTGTCCGTCCGTGCTGGTGCTGCTTCACTCTGCTTGTTTATCAGAAAGATGCAGCTCATGAAGGTAATGAGTATCAAAAATTTTAATGAAAATGGATTATTGAACTCAGTGAGAGACTCGAATTAAGGTTCTCAACACCCTGTGAGATCAATCATCTCGACAAACACTGGAGCAGCCACACGGCAGAGCTAAAAGCAGTCAGACCTCATAATTCCTCTGAACATATACAACATATTTTAAATTTCACTTAATATTCATTAGAGTGCATCCCTTTAGGGAGAAAGACTAGTTAGACATGAGTATGTTTAGGCTGCTGTTTCACTTATTTGGGTGCTAATAAAGTTCTGTATTCCCTGATGTGTTAAAGTGGTTGTTCACTGAGCAAACAGACATAGCAATGGTTTTTATACTGATATTGACTGGGACGTTATTTGCACTGATAACTCTCTTTATCTTCTCAGTCATCTCCATGCTGCTGGGATCCTTTTTCTCAGACAGAGTGGAATTGCTCTTAACATTCCAGTTTGGAATGGTGGATACTTAAGGATCTCATGAAATTACTCTCCTGCTTTCCTCAACATTTCTGCACAGGAAGTAGCATTAACCCTACAATAGCCCTGTCTGTCTGTTGTATCGGCTGAACCAGCAGTTGTGGTGGCCGGGGGGCCAAAGAGCCCAGGTACAGAGGGGGCCCGCTGGTGGACAGGCTCCAAAGAGTAAGACTCCCCCTTATCTCAGTGAGAAAGGCCTCCCCCATTGATCTTGTGACCCTGTGGAGATTCGGTCTGTCTGACTGGCCAGCAGACAGATGCCCTTGTATCCCTTAAGAGGATGTAATCCAGCCCCCAGTCCGTCCCCTCCTTATCCCCACTGGTTGTTCTTGTATTACCCCACCTCCCTCCTGGACCCCTTTATAAGTCTGTCCCGAACGGAAGTGTGCCCCTCGCCTCCCCTCACCCCTCACCTTCCCCCTCGCCTTCTCCCTCGCCTCTCGCCTCCTTCTCGTCCTCGGACTGCATCGAAACAGATGGGTAAATAAACTTGGGTGCTCTAGCGAGGGCCGCCTCTGACTCTTTGCCTCTAGTGACGCCCGAGCTGGCTGGCTCAGTGTGAGTGGCTGCGTGTCTCCATCGCACGGGTGAGGGAGCTGATCTGTGGGGTGCCAAGAAGCACCGCCAGGGGTTCCTTAGCTAAAGGTTCCCCTTGGAATAAGCAGAAGTGTCTCCATCAACACCCTCACGGCGATATCTGTCTTTGGAAAATATTTACAAAACTACTCTTCAACATTATTACTATTATTATTATTATTATTGTTGTTGTTGTTGTTGTTGCAGTAGTTTCATACATGGGAAATTTATAGTGGGACAGCACAATTCTGTGAAGAGAAAGAAAGTTATTTCATTTAATTTTTATATTAATAAAATCAGTGATTGAAAGGCTGCTGTATCTTCTTTTAAACTTGAATTCCTCATCCCAGTCCTTGCAGACACCACGGAGAAATGTATTTGCACAGGAAAGCAAATATATTGAAGAAATAGCAGTGTCCCACAAACAACCAGTAAAACAAAAAGAAATTATTGATAAAAGCATTTTTTTTCCCAGCATTAATTTGAGAGGATCTCTGAGTTTGATTTTGAAATATCCATTATATAGGAAAAAAATCACGTTGCTCAGGAACACAGCAAATGAGGTACTGAAGCAGAACACTCCCTGCTTTACTGCCTAAACTGGCTGGCATCCTGAATCTCGAGGGCTAAAAAAACCTCCATTACAATATTGATTGCACTTTGTTATCCTGCTTTAGTGATTAAATACATCAGCCACACCATCACAGAAGTAAGTCTTGATTAATCATTCTCAGAACCCTAGGAGTAATATACAGAATATTTATTTAACGTGTAGATAGAGAGATCCATTTATGATTTATTCTTAGGTCAGCTGGAAGCTGTCCTTTGACTTTTCTTGGGCTTCAATTTATTTTGTTTTGATTTCTCCCAATTCCTTACAGTTCAAAGAATCACAGGATATCCTGAGCTGGAAGGGACCCACAAGGAGTCCAGCTCCTGGCCTTGCACAGGACACCCCAAGAATTCCACCCTGTGCCTGAGAGGTGACATCTCACTCCCTAAGAAGCTGACTGAGAATCGGACAAAATTAAAAATCTACTATTGATGTTAATATTATAATTCTTTCTGCTTTTGTTTAAAAAACTTAAAATATTTTGGACATGAAACAAAAGGCAAAGCAGAAGAGAACATCCAGCTATTAGCTAAAATGACAAAACAAAAACCATGCAATTCAAATAGAAAAGTAGAATAATTTATACATAATTAAAAAAAAAAAAGTTCTCAGCTAGTTTTTTCTATCCNTAAAAAAAAAAAAAAAGTTCTGAGCTAGTATCTACCAGGCCACTAAGATATGACCAAACTCCAAGCTGCTAAAAAATGATTATCATAGGGCAGTATTCAAACTGGTGAATCCAGACTCCAAATAGGATTTATAACCTCCTGTCCATTGTTCCATTAATGCAAATACAGGCTTAATATCTGAGTGAGGTCCAACTGCTGTGATCAGAGGAAACTTAAAGTTCTGGCTTTTCTCACAAGAAAACTTGTAAACATCCAGTAACACAGATGGGAAAAAAATCATATTTATTTAAGTAGAAGTTATACAGAAAAAAACCCATGTTGCATTAGGAATTTTTTTGTTTGTCTCATTATCTTTTAACCTCCCTTCATAACCCTCACTTGCAAAAGAATTAGTGAACAAAATAGAAATCTAAAATGCTATTCCTTATCAGGGTAGGATTAAATTACAACAAGGAGGAAGAAATGTCTGTCTTTAGCTAGAAAAATTATAGAAGAACAAACAGCCTCAGTTTTCATTGCTGCCTCTGAGAAAAGTCTTTGCCTGGTGGTATACTTTTCATTCCAGTTGAGATGTGCACAATCCAAGCTGTAAAAGACAAAAAGTTTTGAGTTGATTTTTCAGACAAGTGAGGTTGTCAGAAATCCAGAGCCAGTAAGGACTTCTTGTTTGGCATTTTCCCACACAGTCTGGCATTCTCACAGTGCTGCCTGCAGAGCTCTGTCTGCAGAGTTCATACTTTGGTATTTTCATAGAATCCCAGAATAGCCTGGGTTGGAAGAGACCTTAAAGATCATCTCATTCCAACCATGGGCAGGGACACCTTCCACGAGACCAGGGTGCTCAAAGCCCCAACCAGCCTGTCCTTCTTCTCCCTTGTTCTTTTGCTATGAGTTTTTAAAAAAGAAATAAACAACCCGTGAGTTATTCTAGGCTTGCCATTCACGATAATTGCACATGACTGAATTTTGAAGTTGGTATTCAAGGTTTCCAAGGCTATTGCTGTACCGAGCAAGGGAATTGTCCATATTGCAAACCACGTATTGCTGTGACTCTCTGGTCTATTCACAGAATCCTAGAACACTCTGAGTTGAAAGGACCCACCAGGATCATTGAGTGCAGCTCCTGGCCTTGCATAGGACAACTCCAAGAATCCCATCATGTTTCCGAAAGAATTGTCCAAACACTCCTTGAGCTCTGGCAGTCTTGGGGCCATGAATATTTCCTGGAGAGCATGTTCCAGTGCCCAACCGCCCTCTGGATGAAGAATTTTTTCCTGATATCCAATCTAAACCTCCGCTGGCACAGCTCCAGCCATTCCTTCAGGTCCTGTAACTCGTCACCAGGGAGCAGAGATCTTCCTCGTGAGGAAGATGCAGAGCAGCTGCAGACCTCCAAGAAAGGGACTGGTGTTCACACACAGCTAGATCTCGACAGGAAGATGGGTCTGCTGAACATCTCACACCAATATCTGCTCTCAGCTCTTCACCCTGCATTACACAAGAATCCTTTCCAGTGAGAAGTGGATAAAAAATGACAGCATTCGAAGTAGAAATGAGATCCTGGGTATTGTGTATTCCTCCTCACAGTACGAGCTTGTTTCTTGTGTCACCTGCTCCCTGTTGTTAATACTCCCCTTGAATATCTCTTACTCCAGTGCTGAGCTGAGTCCCAATCCATCCTGCGGTTAGAAGTTGTTCCTGTGACACATTTTGTTCTGAAAATCTCTGTTATCATCACCATGGAAATGTCTGATTAGTTATAACATTTACCTGGGGTAAGAAAATGAAGTGTCATATTCCTGAAAATATGTACAAGGGCTACAGGAGACCGAGTTATTCAATTCCTGTATTTCTGGCGTGCATTTTTAGAGGTGTAGCTTAGGTAGCTGCCAGTTTTCCATGCTGCCTTCTTCTTGTATGATTTCAGGAGTCTGAATACACCCCTGTGGCATGGGGGAGCCTCAGTAGCCAGTCAAAAATGATGACTTTCTCTAGGGAGGAAAGTATATGCCCTATTTCTGTATATTTTGCCCTTATTATCTGTATATTATGTAGAAAAAATTGAAATAAATAACTTATTTCTCTTTTAGCCCTTAAATTGATTAAATCTAGAGTCTGAAACAGGTAGAAATTCTCAGATCTTGAGCAGATTTCATTTAAAATAAACTAAGAGGAAATAAATATTTTTTAACATATGATAGGCAATTATTTGATAATTCTACCCTTAAATGGAGTCTCAATAGAAATATAAATAACATCCCTGTGAACAGCAGATGGTTTTCCATGATGGATGCCATTAAAATAAATGATAGGAACACTTCTGCAAACAAATAGGCATTAATTAAATCTGTTATCTGTATTACAATATGGGTACGTAGAAAAACATATTACAGATGTCTGATGTGTTCAAAGCATTTTTCCTCCCAATTAATGCAGTAATAAATATTATTTTATTTATTTATGATTTTTTGAGTGCAACTAACTTAGAAAAATAGTCTCCTGAGTGTAGATCATTTCTTTATTAGCCTCTGGAGAAAATTACTCTCTCTCTGGGGAAGAGTAATCTATATTCCTTCCATTCTTCTTTAACTAGATTGTGTTTGCAAATACAATTGCATTAATAAGACTCCCACTTTCTCAGAGTCTTAGATAAGTTTAAATATAGCATTTTAGTAGTGCTCTCATGATGAATGTATCTATTGCTACAGGCACTCCAAGAACAATTTTTCAGAGCTATCTACACAGTTACTCAGGGAAAATGTATTCACTGTGTCTTGGGAGAGTTTAATGCATAATGACTGCCTTTCTTATTCCAAATTAGGTGAATACCTGAGCAGAGCAAGTTAGAACTGCGGGTAACTGTTTCTGTGAGCAAAGTTTTCCTGTGTTTACACTGAAATAATTGTGTGCATAACCCAGAGTTGTCGTTACACTTCTATTGCATGCGCAACTGCATCAGTCCTCGCAATATGTGGAATAAAATCTTATTTTCCTGCAGTGTTTTGATCCATCAGGCTAAGCGTGGACCATTGCACTGCTGCTGAGTGCATTTGTCCCTGTACTCCAGAGGCTTTTGTCCCAAAGGATCCTGTGCTCTATCAAATGCTTGACAGCAGCACCAAAACGTCCTGGGAAATGGAAGTGGACCTGTAAGGAGAGTTTCTTCAGTTATCAGTGGTGTTCCAGGGACCATTAAGCACTGGAAAAGGCTCCCCTGGGAAGTGGTGGAGTCACCATCCCCAGAAATGCCCAAAAAAGAAGTAGATGTGGCACATTAATGGGTGTGGTGGTATTCGGTCAAAGCTTGTACTTGATCTTGTCGGCTTTTTCCAACCTCAGTGATTCCATGATTCCACGATTCGGTGTGACCGCAGCTTCCAGAAGGATCAAACTTTTAAAAGTGGGAAAAGGAATGTTCAGAGCCCCACGTTTTTGTTGTGAGCTTGAGGCCTGTGTGTCAAGAGGTTCAATTTTATTTTTCCTTTGGTGAAAGGAGTTAGAGTGACCAAAGCAGAGCAAAGGGAAACAGAATATAGAAAATTGCATGTGACCAATTTAGGAAGCAACTTCAGTTGGGTGAATTTGAATTTTTCTATGTGACATTTGCCAAAGGAAAGAAAGAGAGATTAAGACCAAGTGGGATTGTTTGTGGCTCATTTCTCCTACAGTAACTGTCTGTACCATGCCTTTGCAAGTTATAGCAAAGTACTTCAGTCTAAATCCGGGGAAGCTCTTGATTTATCCAGGTTCTTCTTTAACCTTGAATGAAAGGGATATATTTACAGGATTAGAAGACAAAACTGTAAATTTATTCAAGAGCTTGCTGCTATTGAGGTCTCAATGCACTGTATTCTTAAGCATATACAGCTCAAAATTTTGATCTTCCATTTCTCCCTGTTATTTTTAGCAAAATATACATAGCTGATGAGGTAGAGAGCCAGAACCATACCCTTTCATTCCCAGAATCCTTGTGAAGTCTTTAAAATGGGGAATATGCACTTCCCTGGATCTGCTGTAAAATGGGTGTGCAGCTGGCTGTAATGATGTTGAAGAATTTAGGGAAAAATCAAGTAGCAACTGCTTCTGGATTTTATATATTCAGTATTTTCACTAGAAATGCAGAAGATGCTATAGGAAATGCACTTCAGGCATTAAAAAGAAAGAGGTAATTAAAGGATTTTAAAGGATAGGATTAACATTCAAAATTATCTTGAGAAATTAACATGTGGGGCTGAGACTGACAGAGCGAGACCCTTAAAGCAAAATTAAAATCATTCTTCTGTAGAAAATGCAATCCAACACAGAAATTTGGCATTCAAGAAAACTGGCAAAGAAGCACAACTGAGGGAAAGATGGTCAAAGGGCTGGAGAACCTGTCCTGTGAAGAAATAGTGAAGTAATGATGTCTCCCATGGAGAAGAGAAAGCTCAGGAAGACTTCACCACAGTATTCCAGTGCTTAGAGGGCGGCTCAGAGAGGACAGAGTCTCTCTCTTCGTGAGGAGCCACCTGCAGAAGACGAGGGACAATGGGCATGAGCTGCACTGGGAGAGGTCTCATCTCAATACAAGGGAGAAAATGTTTATGATGAGAACAATCAACCAGCAAAACAACCTCACAAAGGGTTCTCGGGATGGGATGGGGCAGGGTGCTGGATGGCCTCATCTGGGCCCGCTTTCCCGTGGAAACTTGCACCAGATGGTCTTTTGAAGTCCCTCCCAGCCGAGGCCGTTCTGTGAGTATATGAACTAATAACAGTCCTACGCTATTTTTTCTTCCACCCACTCATATCCAGAGTGAGATCTGGGAGCAGGATGGCCCATATGCTTGTGTGAGGGTTTTTTTCTCCTCATTGTGCCTGTTTCTATATATTCCTGTTAGTGAAGACAGGTTCTGTGTGTATGTGTCACACAGAAATTAAATTTGCTCTGACCCTTTATACACCAAGCTATCTGTCTCACAACTAAGTTCCCATCCTGCTGTTGTCAGTTTTTCCCCTAATATCCATAGAAACGGGATTCTCTTGTCAATCAAACGTTTCACAAGTTTCGAGGCCCAAAAGAATCGTTAAAACATCTTATACGGTTTTTGGAAGAGAAAAATCCAAGATTTTTTCCCTGTTTCTCCTGTCATGAATCCAAAACACATATTTGTGAAAAATACCTTCCAGAAAAAAAGCCACCTGCACATGGCCTGCAAAGCCCAGGAAGATGGAGCATTCACCAAGACCACTGGGAGTTTTAGTCTATGTGAATTTTTTTCACATGTTTTAGAATTCATGTCTTGTTTCTAATTTGAATTTATATGTTTCTTGCTTCTGGGCTCTGTTTCTTGTTATGTCTTTCTCTACTAAATTAAAGATCTCTTTACTACCTGGTATTTCTCCCTGTGGAGATATTTAAACCATAATAGAGTCACCTCTTGGTTGTCCTTTTTTAAGACAAACAGCCTGAGTTCTTTATGTGTGATTAAACAAGTCTTTGAGCACATGAAAAACCTAATAACTGAATATAAAAAAAAAAATTCTTCCTCTGTCTTCCTCAAACATCCAGAAAAATTACATGGCTACTCAAAAGGGAGTACTTATGAGAAAATATGATAATCTATACAACACTAACGAGTTAGACTACAAACAATGAAGTTATCCCAATACAGTGGTTTTCTAGAAGAGAGCTGAGAGGGGAGATATGAAATAAAGATGAAAATTTTGGATATAGACTTTTGGTAATTAAAAATAAGTTGAGAAGTCTCTGTTCAGAGAAAAGGGTGCAGCCATTGCTTAAAGAGTTGGTGTAGAAGGGCTCAAGCATCTCTTAGAGCCAAGTGGAGCCCATAAACAGAACAAAGCAGGGTGTGCAAAACTAGGGGGACTTCACTAACGAGGACTTGAAAGTAATATGAAAAGGAATCTCACAACTAAACAATCATTCTGGGATTAGAAGTAATCGTCAATGAAAGTTGCGAAATTATCATGAGAGGAGTTATTCCAGCCTTGTTGTGAGGTTTTGGGATAAAACAGCGTGCTAGAAAACTACAGGGAATGATTGGGAAACCTACATGGTCCCTTTTGAAGCCAGAAATCCATAATTAGATATTTTAGGCCACACCAAGGAAGATTTCTTCACTTGGATATGAATAGAGGGATGATGTTGAAACATCTAAGAGTGCCATTAAGCCACACTAAAAGTCAGTGTTCCTGATGATCTGAAAGAACTTTTTTTTCTTTAATTAAAGCCCAGCAAATCAGCATCAAAGTTAGACAATTAGACTTGGAGGAAACTGCAGGTCCATCTTCCCATTGTAAACTGGGCACATTGGGTTGAATCAGAAAATGTATCTGACCACGGCCCAGTAGTGCTGGAGAAGCAACTGCCTTTCCCCTGGGCACTGCATCACTGATAGCTGTAAAACAGTGGAACTCAGTCAATCAATCAATCAATCAATCAATCAATCAGCTATTGGAGATCACCAGGAGAATTCTAGATCTCTGGTGCTATAAAACAAGAGGCTGGTGAAAGATAGGTAAGGGGATAAAGCTGGTTGGAAACCCTGCTTTGTTGTGAAGAGGGGAAAGGCACCTCTTGCCCTGAGGAGAGGGCTCTCAAGGCTGATCCTCGCTGTCCTCATCAATTAGGTGACTAAATCAAGGACTTATCAGTTTGTTTTTCTCCATGCTGAACACATAACTCACCCGCTGGGTTTGGGATCCAGCAGGTATCCGGTGCAGGATACCTTCAACAGTGGAATTTCTGAGACAGAAATATGCTGGGCCGTCTGTGGGTATTAAGACCAGAAGAGCACCGACAGCTGAGGATTGAATTGAAATTCCAGATTGCGAGAGACTCTGCAGGTCTGTGTTCAGTGTTTAATAACATTTCTTTCTTTGTTTATCCTTTAGGGTGATGTTACAAGATTAAAGGGTAATTTGTCTTTCCTTCGAATCAGGGCTTTGTTCAGTCTCTTGCCATCTATGACTACAATACTGGAAACTCTGGACAAATCACCACCAATTAAAAAAAACAGTAGAAACACAACTCTAGAACCATTTATCTAATGACTTAAAATGGGACATGGCTTCCTGAATGTGTGATTAAAGTTTTTTAAAACTGAAGCCACTTATGGTCATTTTCCAGCAGGTGTGGGGAGCAAGCAATAAGTACAGGTGAGATCCAGAAGGGAAGAAATTACCTGATGTAGGATCCGAAAGCTGGATGTTCTTTAAGCACGGATAAGGATGTCTTCCAACGTCAAGTTACATTAATATATTTGAGATTTTAATCTAGTCGATAATAGCTTAAAAATGGGAAATTCATGTGCCCACTCAAGACACACCTGAAAGGAATTCTAAAAGAAGCCCAAAATTTATATTTCTTGTAGAATACATCCCTTTCAGCAGGGAATCACAGCGTAATGGCCTCCCACAGTGCAGGCTTGAGCACTGAGCTAGATAATGAGCGTCCATAGGTCTCCTATCACGTTCTTGGATCAAGACAAGGCACAGCAAAGATGGGGGCTATTTTCCTTTAAGTGCAGAAATTTCTGTTTGGACAACTTAGGGTCAAATACTTGTCTGGTTATGAATGTCTTAGTTACCAAAAAAGGAGAAATTAATTTTCTTGCTACAGGCAAGGGATTCTGCAGCTTAGAGACGAATATTTTGTTTAACATAATTAAGTCCTTCACAACACCATGTATCATTTTTAAAGACCTGAGGGCAAGATGGACAGATAAACACTTCTAATTTTATTTTCTCTCTCAGAACTTAATTCACCATTAACTTACTGCTACAGCTGGTCAATCCCCTTCAGCCACACCTCACTCCAAGGGATGCAGCCACAGCAGTGGATGCTGTTTTAAAGACTACCAGAACATTTCTGCTTTTCTATCTCTGTGGCTGAAAAACATTCAGTAGTCCTTCACCTCTTGCTGCTTCCTTATCAAATCTTGCATCTACATTGAATTTTTAGCAGAGGAGGAAAATCAAATTGCTTCGTTATTAATTATAGGTTTTGCTTTTGCTATTGCAAAATCATGTTTTTATGAAGCACTTTCAGAAGAGCCAGAGGAAGCCTATTCTAAAGTCGACAGTCAGCTTCTAATCTCACCAATGCTCTTGTCCAAGGTGAAATGATCTGCCTGAAAACAGAAGGAATAAACCCGTTTAAAATTCCAGAAAATGTTGGTTTCAACTGCTTCAAGAGCAGGTTCTATGTCTTTGACTTTTATACCACAGCCAAACCCAAAATGAGTGACTCCAGCGATCTCTTTATCCTTACAGAACTCCTTCCACATTCTACCTTCCAGAAATTTGTCATGTTTGGTGACAAACTTGCTCTCCTACTTAGGAAACATCAAGAAAAAATATTGTGGATGCATGTATATTGGGGTCATGAAGAAAGGGGAATGTGACAAAATCTAATATCCCTGAAAATCAGAACTTTTGTTTTTGTTGTTATTTTTTTAGGTAATTAATGAGTCTCAGTTGTCTGCAGATGTAGTTATGGCAATTAGCTCAGCTTAGCACAAGTCTCTAATTTCCTACATCAATAAATGTTAGATCAGGGCAGGATCACTATCAAGCGCAGTCATTGTTTACAGAATATTCATCTTCACAAGTGCCTGACTATAAACAGAACATCTTTCCATTGAGGTTTGCCTAAAAATATCCATCAGCATGTCTTAGAAATGCTGGAGAGAGGGAGAAAATGTAATAGATCTGCAAAATTAAAAGCCAAAATGTTAGTGTAAGGAAGACATTTATTTTCCTCTACTATTTAAGCACCTACATGAAATAGAAACTCTATGGTCTTGTCCAAGCTGAGTGAGGAATTCTTTTGCCCCAAGGAAGCTGCTGTTTGGAGAGGTGAAGGATCAGGAGTTGGATTTAATGATCTTTCTGGGTCCCTTCCAACTCAGGATATTCCCTGATTTTCTATGATTTGCTAAGGCTACAAAGTGGGGTTAAATGTAGGAGATGTGTGAAGAGGGAATGAGAGAAACAAGGATTTCACGGGAACGTAGTGGTGAAGACAGGACTGAAAATCAGGTGTTCA
The DNA here is from genome assembly GCA_013397755.1 of Cnemophilus loriae. Taxonomy (NCBI): domain Eukaryota; kingdom Metazoa; phylum Chordata; class Aves; order Passeriformes; family Corvidae; genus Cnemophilus; species Cnemophilus loriae. The sequence continues at coordinate 1,970,237 of VZTF01007968.1, read as the reverse complement.
CCTACAAACCACAACGGGACACAATAATTTGGTCTCCATTCTCTGAGGAGAGCTGAGAGGGAGGAAGAAATCTGAGGGAGCTGTCGCTCTGGCCTTCTAAGGAAAGACCCTGTGCCATCCATTCCTCTACTGTAACAAGACACTGACTCTACCACTATTCCCTAGGAAGGAACAGTGAGGATAAATCTACTCCAGCATGAGCAAAACTCATACTGAGGGCAATGAAACACCAAATGCATTAATTCCTGTCGTGCGGTTTGTGCTCCTCAATAGTGGCAGCACTAACGAAGCAAACCCAAGGAAGAACCTTGTACATCATTCCATGGGATTACTGCCACAGGCTACACTGGTATTTTGTATTTATTTTTAATTACACTGCCTAGATTAAAAGTAAATTTTAAAATGTGTAGGTAGCACTCAGATATTTGTTTTTATGGGACAGGAGGAATGTCCAGTGTTTAAGGAGGTGGTTGTTAATAATAAATAAGACTTAGAATCCATTTCTTTCAGTGGCTGGTGTAGCTGACCTGGGACACCACAAACTGGTTCTGACTCCCACGGTTTTGCTGTTTCCTTTTGAAGAGAGGAGTTCCGCTTCAGTTAAAAACTTTTTTAATGCACCTAAAAAAACCCCTAAAAGATGTGTGAGCAACGTTTGAAGACTATTATTATCTATCTCACCTTGAATTCATTAGATTTGGGCAACCAAACACGTTGGAGGTTTCAATAGGTTCTCACTCCATATATCTGTATCAGGAAAGTTGCTCATTACCAGAAGAGTCTTCAGAAAAGAGGAAACAAAAACCACTTATGAACACACAGTTTCCTCTTTCTCCTCCCCAAATGAGCAAAAAACCTGTTAAGATGACATTTTCGATAATGTATTATGGCAGGTAAATTAGGCAAAGAGTTAATTAAAATCCGAGAGTTAATTAATGAGATCCACTGCACATTAAAGATCATTACTCCATCTGAAAAGAGTAATTAGAGAGCACTTGCTGGTGTGTTTTATTCTCCTGGGTGTTTTGCTGACATGCCACATAAGTCATTCGATGTTGAGAAAATAATCTGCTGATCTCCATATTTACTGTGATTATTAGATAATTGCGGCAAGTTAAGCTGTAGCAGGGAGAATCCTCTTTCTACCAGATTTCCTCTGAACTACTTATTCATCTGTCTATTTATCTGGCCTTTTATGTCCCTTAATTAAGTCATTAGTGATAATAATAATTTCCAATCTACATTTTAACAGGTTGCTTTCACCCAAAAAGATCCTATTCTTTAAATCACTTCAGGTAATAGAGCTGGAAGTTCAAGAAATCTGCTCTGTTGTGCTGCTGGCACTGCTTTGTTCTGCGGCCATGGGCAAACTTGGCTCACTTCAATTCCCAACCAGTTGTCAAATGAGGTAATGAACTTGTGTGACGAGATCTCTGATGGCTGGGATGTCAGTCAGGAGCTGGGGTAATCACTCACAGGGGCAACTCTGAGAAAACAGTACTCAGTGGATAATGCTTCTTGCCATTTTCTAGGTAGCAGACCCTTGGAAATTTCCAGAATTTTGTCAGCATTGATTGCAATTGTTGCTGCTGGAAATGCACAGTCGATTGTCATTGTTCTCTCTGGCTGCTTTCATTCAGTGTGGATTTTTTCACGATAGAATGGTTTGGGTTGGAAGGGGCCATAAGGATCATCCAGTTCCAGTTCCCTGCCATGTGAAGGGAACCTTCCGCTATCCCTGGTTGCTCAGAGCCCCATCCAGCCTGGCCTTGGACACTTCCAGGGATGGGGAATTCACAGCTTCTCCTGGACAACCTGTACCAGTGCCTGAACACCCTCACAGTAAATGATTTCTTCTTGATATCCGATCTTAATCTGGCCTCTTTCAGCTAAAAGCCATATCACCTTGTCCTGTCACTGCAGAGATGTTTTCAGGGAAGCCTTTGAGAAATCAGTTTGTCTTTGTCTTCACACAGTGGCACAGCATCTCACTTTCAGACCCATTAGTTTTTGCCTGATTGTTATTTGTGCTGCCTTTACTAATAAATGTCCTGGAAGAACATTGCTCGCTTCAGTTTAAGCTTGATATTTCATGTCCTGCCATCTCCATCCAAGAGAAATGTTCCTCGTTCCCTACAGGATCCTTTCATCAGCCCACATTTCTAAACCACATTTTTCTGTATCTCTCTTCCACCTCTTTACCCCATCCCTCTTCCCAACCTTGCTCTCTCCTTCACCTCCAGCCCTTGCAAGCTGTTACCTTTCCAAATCTGTCCTGCACTTCCGAATTCACCAGATGTTTTCCATCCAGCAGTGCCCCGGGTCAGGATCTATTGCCTGCAGGACTCTGAGATTGTTCATTTCACATTTAGCTTCATTAGGTAATCTTAAGGTTTCTGCTATAAGGGAGGTGGGTGCCTTCTGCAAGTCTTGTTTTCTTAAGCTAAAGATCTCTTCAGAAATGAAATTAAGAATCAACAGAGACTAGACCTGTGTGATATCTTACAATGATATCTGAAGTGAAGTTGACAAAAAAAAATCAAGAAGTGTATTTTGACTCAATGGAGCAAACTCCAGAACACTCTCTCCTCTCTTTTACTTTGGATAAACATTTTTCATTTTCTCTCATACAGGAGCTAATAGTTTAGAATGATTTCTGTCTTCTCTGTAGACCAGTGACTTCCTAATTTTTCAAAAATGGTTGACTCCCTATAAATTTTTAGCTGGCAATAGTGTTCTGAAGAGCCAATGGAAGTGTGCTGTCAGCTGCTGTGTTTCTTCTGTGGCTTTACAAGGACTTTTTAGACATAGTTCACAAGATGTTCCCCCACGCAGCCCTTTTATCTCCCAGAAATTCACTGTCTGTAATTGCAAAATCTTTCCTGTGTGCTGCAGCTATAGTGACAAAAAAGCCCTTTTCCACAAACGGTGAAGATGCTTATATTCTTCACCTGTCATGCAAAAATCATGATTTTCCTCATGGAAAAAAAAAAAGGAATAAATTCTCAGGTATAATACCAAACTCTGATGATTTTTGTCTTGAAATTTTTGCCTGACAAACTTTTCCCATGTCTCAGAATCGGGTTTCCATTTTTTCCAGAGGAAGTTCAGATTTTATTCTTGTTCTGCTTCAGGAAGCTGAGACCTTGATTTATTTCAGGAAAGAGAAGATCTAATAAAACGTATCAGAAGGGCAGAAACAGTAATATTTACCGATTAGTAAACATGTGCAGGTGTCAGTGTAGCTGATGGCTCCACTGAACTGGATTCCTCCTTTCATCCCTCACAATCTGCCTACCTCCTCCCTGGATACGTGTGATGATAACTCTTTATTAAAATGTCAAGCCATTCTGGGAATTAATTAATAAAAAAGAACTCTGGAATTGACACAACCCTATATGTTAGAAATTCTTATTAATCCACAAACTTCATTCACAGAGCAGGATGACAGCTCTTCCCAAATGCATTAAGCAGAGAAATGACACAGACAAATGGTTTAGAGAATCAGAGAATGCTTTGGGTTAGATGAGACCTTTAAAGATCACCTAGTCCTGCCACCCTGCCAATGGCCCAGGACATCTGCCTTTAGATCAGGTTGCTCAGAGCCCAGGGTTGCTGTAGTATCCCAAGATTTTTCCCAGTGTCAATGTCCCTGCCATTAGATCTTCTGTTTCCTGAAATAAATCAATTTTTTTCCATGTTTCATTATGATCAAGAGGTCCTTACTCAGCCGTGCTGGTCTCCTTCCTTCCGTGCCCAGTTTCTTCCACGTTGGAATCAAGAGTTCTTGTGCTCTATGAAAAATTCTTTGAATTGCTGCCAATTCTCTTCAGCCCCTTTACTCCTGGGGGTATTTCCCCAGTTCAACTCTTGTCTTGTCCCAGTATAGCTGAGAAGCAGCCAGAACGGGTATTCAACTCCAGAAAAGCAGATTTTCCCAGTTTTCCCACAGGGAACAGACAGACTCCTTAAATTAAAAAGCTTTATTGTTCAAGTGATTTAGTACTTCAGGTTGTTCAGAGGATTTAGTACTTCAAGAAGGTTGATTTACAATCAATTAGAGCTAAGAAAGGAAGAAATTGCTCCCAAACACAATTATACAGTTCTATATTATTATTCTATATTATACAGTTCTCATGTACACAATTAGATTCCAGTGAATACGGATGATTACCTTTCAGCCTGAGCTATCAGCCTAATCCCTAAACCACAAAGCAGCAGATAAAATATGGTTTTTTCTATCAGATCATTATAGAAATAAAGATAAACATTTGAATGGCATCCAACATCACTATTGGATCAGTTATGCTTCTGATTATTTAGTGAGGTACTATTAAAGAGCACTTAAAATCATGATTCTGTTGCGCTGCTGAAGGGTATTGGAGACAATGATGACACCTCTGGATTTGGAAGTTCCTTCATAGCAAGTCACCACAGGCTGAAATACCATTCCAGAGGAGTACGGCTCGATTCTTGCTCTGTCCTTTAATGCCGAGGGGTTGTCCCCGCAGTGTCCTCTTCCCAGGGCCCAGCCACCTGATTTAAGGTATATGATATATCATATGCCTAAGTTAAGTAAAAAATGTCTGTTAACAACAACAGAAGATTTCTAGGGCAGAGATCTAGATTTCATTTCATGCATTTGGGCCAAGTTCTGATTGGTCATAAAAATGATACTTAATAAGTGGGGCAGTGCAAAGACCTGAAAAGACTTATTCTTTTTCCTTTTTCTTTTTTTAAATTTATTTAATTCATTTGATTTTTAACCTCTCCACCTTCAGCATGGCAATTTTTTATTGATTCAACACACCTCATAAATCATCAATTGCTCTCAATTAATCTCTTAAAAAACTCCAGATTCTTTGTTTTCAAAGTAGACAATTTACCTTCCAGATGCACCTGTTTCTCTTTTTAAGCCTCTTTTCCCATTTTACTTCTTTCTTTCTTAACTCATAGATGGCTCAAGGCACAAATTAGTTATAATTTTCTCATCTCTCGCATCTTCATTTATCAGATGGAGGCACAGCTCTTCCCAAGCGCAGTGGTTTGTAAACAGTGCCAATTAGACTCCTGTTCTGCTCCAAGCCTGGGACAGAGCGGAGAGAGGCAGAGGGATGTGCTGCCTTGCAAATGGGGCTCAGTGAGTTATGCACGCCAAGACTCAATAAAAGCCTTATCAAACAAAGTCAGTGAGGGGAAAAAAGCAGAGAGCTAATTATCAGGCAGCACTAGTAAATCAAAAAATGTATTTAAAATCCAGATAATTAAGCCTTGGTCTGGGAACAGGGGGATTCCTGCCTGCATGTTCAAGACTTTTTAAACCTGAGTTTGAAGGCAAAAAGTTGTGTTGTATAAGTTACTTTTATTATTTTTCCCCCCTGGTGAAGAAAAAGAAATCACAGGAAAATGGCTTGATTGTTTCATAAGAGGAAATCAAACAAATAACAAAGGGCAACCTGCCATGTTGATTATCTGACAACTTTTTAATGAGGGGTTCTGGCAAACATGTTTGGAGAATTAAACAAGATGTTTTATTCCATGTGATATTCCAGAACCATCTGGATGCAATCCTGTGCAATGTGTTCTAGTGACCCTGCTTGAGCAGAGAGGTTGGATCAGATAAGTCTCTGTGTTCCCTTCCAACCTGACCCATTCTGTGGTTCTGTGTGGTTCCTTGGTCTGAGAAAACATCAACTTTAAACTGAGAATAGGTTTAAAATACTCAGGAAGAAATTCTTCCCTGTGAAGGTGGTGAGGCCCTGGCATGGAGTGCCCAGAGAAGCTGTGGCTGCCCCAGCCCTGGAAGTGCTCAAGGCCAGGCTGGACGGGGCTTGGAGCAGCCTGGGATAGTGGAAGGTGTCCCTGCCCATGGCAGGTAATTGGAACAGAATGATCTTTAAGGTCTCTTCCACCACAAACCATTTCGTGCTTCTATGATTTCTGATGCAGCAGACTTTAGAAAACCCCAGTTTGCGTATCAAGGTAAATATATTCCTAAATCACTTAAACATGCTTAAATATTCCTGAGAATGACTAGCTGTGAGAAGCGATGTGTGAATGTAGGTAGTTTCACTCCACCCTTTCTCTCTGGATGGTCATGGGAGACCATGGAGGACTCCCAACTGCTCATGGAGGACTGGAAAAGTCCAGAAAAGAGAGACTGGGCAATGCTTGTAGGCGATATTCTTTCTTTTCAGTTCATTAAAGCCATCGATTTCCTTAGTCTGGGTATGCAAGAATACATCGGACCTCCGCATCCACCACACAGCCCAACTGAACCCACACCCTAAGGCTGTTGTGTTCATAATAATAACAACTGTGCCCTAAATCTGATGTATTTTGGTCAATTTTCTCATGTATTTCTGATTTCTTGTCCAGGCCATTGTGCTACTGTCGTGGAACAACACTGAGATGCTGGAGTGTGTCCAGAGAAGGGAATGGAGCTGGTGAAGGGGCTGGAGCACGAGTCTGGTGAGGAGCAGCTGAGGGAGCTGGGGGGGCTCAGCCTGGAGGAAAGGAGGCTCAGGGGGGACCTTCTCACTCTCCACAACTCCCTGGCAGGAGGGTGCAGCCGGGTGGGGTTTGGTTTCTTCTCCCAGGGAACAAGGGACAGGACGAGAGGAAACGGCCTCAAGCTGTGCCAGGGGAGGTTCAAGCTGGACACCAGGAAGAATTTCTCCATGGAAGGGGTTGTCAAAAATTGGAAGGGGCTGTCCAGGGAGGTGGTGGAGTCACCATCCTTGGAGGTGTTCAAGGCAGAACTGGACGTGGCACTCAGGGCTCTGGTTTGGCTGACGAGGTGGTGTTTGGTCAAACGTTGTACTCAGTGACCTTGAAGTCTTTTCCAAACTTAATGGTTCTATGATTCTAATCTAAGTCTAGAAAAGACCTGCTCATGGAATATCCTGTAGATTTGAAGTCTAGAGTGTTGTAACAAATAATTAGAGAGAAGCATCTCTCCACCCTTTTATCTTAAATACCCTTTATTTTATTTTATGTTCCACACCCGTGAGTTTCTGCTTTTTCTGAGAACACCAAGTTCAGCCTCTCTGTATCTGACTTAACTCAGGATCTAAAATGTCAGGTGTGGATACTGATGAAGCTCCTGAAAGCTGCGTGTGGCAACACAAACAGATTTCCACAAGCAAAGGCTGAGTATGTGCTGCTTTCAGCACTGGTTTACAATATTTTCAAAGGACATTTAACAAGCAGCATTCCTACATTAAAAAAAAAAAAGTATTGGCAGGAGACAAACAAATGACTCAATATTGGTTAGAGAATCTCTGGAGCTGTGTTGAGATAGCAGTTTAGCATCAAATTATGTTTATTTTTGCCTTTTATGTGGTATGCTCATGCTTAGCTGAGAATATTCAGCAATAGAAATGTGTTCACATTGTAATATGTGGAATAAAACAAGTCACAACTCCATTAGAGCTGTGACACAGAATCACATTAAGGAATTCCAAAGGGATACTGATGTGGAAGATAACCTGTGCTGTGTATAAGAATACAGATACTATTTTATTTTCACGGTAAGCACATCAGATCTTGAGACATGCTGAAAATGAGAATCAGACAGAAAGGTGATTTTAACATCAGCTTTGTATGAGATGGAGATTTTCTGATACACCTTGTAACCTCAAGAAGACAGTCGAAAATGAAGGTGGCTGGGGATTTTCTGTGTCTGGGGTGAGGCATTGCTTACAGTAGGAGAAATCTTCATTGTTAATTACACATGGATTAATAACTATAATAAAATAGTTTTAGATTTTTGTTATAATTAAATTTCATCCTCATCCACACTAGCTTCAGGGTGTCAATTTGTAAGTCAAAAGAAATATACTAGAAAAACCCAAATAATTTAAAAAAAAATTGGATCTACCAGTGGTCTTGTTAAAGAGTCTAATTTTCAGCAAGGACAATTTTTTTCCCAGCTAAATCTTCCTCATACTCTGTTGAGTTAGGTGGAGAATTAAATGCAGCATTTTAATTCTACCCATTCTCTGTCACTGATTTACTGCCAGCTCTATGGCAAAGCCCTTCACTGCAGGGAAGGCAAGGAAGGGAGACGGCCAGGAGGAGTTCCAGTCTGCCAAGGCAAAATCCCTCTGTGGTTTCAAGCAGACCTTGGACAAGAGCAGAAAGAATCACAGAATCATGGAATGTCTTGGGTTGGAAGGGATTTTAAAGATCATCCAGTTCCAACCCCCTGCCATGGGCAGAGACACCTTCCACTATCCCAGGTTGCTCCAAGCCCCATCCAACCTGGCCTTGGACACTTCCAGGGCTGGGGCAGCCACAGCTTCTCTGGGCAACCTGTGCCAGGGCCTCCCCACCCTCACAGGGAAGAATTTCTCCCTTATATCCAATATAAATCTACCCTCTTTCAGTTTAAGGCCATTATCCCTTGTCCTGTCACTGCAGGTCCTTGTAAAAAGTCCCACTCCAGCTCTCCTGGAGCACTTCAGGCAATGGAAGGCGTTCCGAGATCTCCCTGGCTCCTTCTCTGCTCCAGAGTGAACAATCTCAACTTTCCCATTCTGTCTCCATAGCTGAGGTGCTCCAGTCCTATGATCAACTTAGTGGCCTCCTCTGGACTTTTTCCAACAGGTCCGTGTGCTTCTTGTGTTGGGAGGTCCAGAGCTGATGCAGCTCTGCAGGTGGGATCTCACTAGAGCAGAGCAGAGGGGCGGAATCCCCTCCCTCACCTGCAGCCCAGGACAGGGTTGGCTTTCTGGGCTGCCAGAGCACCATTGTTGGGTCACGTTGACCTTCTCATCCACCAACACCCCCAAGTCCTTCTCCTCAGGGCTGCTCTCAATCCATTCTCCGCCCAGCCTGTGCTTGTGTTTGGGATTGCCCTGACACAGGTAGAGCACCTGGCACTCCTGGCACCACAGACCTGTCCAGACTGCAGGGTGGTCTCTCCTACATTTGGCATTAGAATTTTTTACTGTTTTGAGGTCAAAGAGATTCTCATCAATACTGAAAAAATGGCAAAATGGAGGATCCATGGCTAATGTTCAACTACCCTCACAATACATTTTTATTATGTTTAAATGAAAATTTCTGTATTTCAGCCTGTGCTCACAACCTCTTTACCTATCATTTCAAATAAAATTTGAAGAATGAATTTTCGGATTTATCCCCTCATGCAAAATATAAGCAGTATCATAAAGTGAAGAATGCAATGAATTGCTGGCAGTCTGGACTACCACTTTGATGAAGATTCTTTTATCACACTTTTCTTACACTTTCTGAGATTGTTTTTCTTATTTTTTTTTTCCATCTTTTTTTTTTCATGGACAGATCAGAAAATAAAAGGACGAGCTTAGCTCTGATCCCTGTCTTTATTTCCTCAGCTAAAAACCTTGAAAATATCCTAAGTTCTGAGGAAGTAAATAGTCTTAAATACAAAATATCCTACAGCTGCCAAGACAATTTTGACTACAGATAAAAGTTCTTTGACAAGACAAATATAGACTAAAGCAGGTAGAATTCAATGGAAAGAGAATGAGATTGTAAAACATTACTAGGAGTGGTTCCAGAGAATTTTCTTTTTTTTGTCTGAATTCACTTTATTTCTCGCTCCTGGATTTGGCTTTGCCTCAAGAGGAAGTCTGTGGTTGTGTCTATACCTCTGTGAAATTCGTGCTCCCTGTCAGAGGTCAAAACCACAAGCCTTGTATCCAGATTTCCAATACTGCAACAATTTTTACGGCACAAGAACTTCTGGTGTTAATAACCTACAGCTTCCTCCTCTGCTCTTCTCCTCCCTCCCCATCCTATCTCCACTTCAAGCTGCTGCCGATTCTCCATTTCAATCTTTTAAAGGTGCTGCTGATGAACCTTACACTGATAAACCACAAATTTTGAAGAAGGAAAAGAGAAGTGAGGGGCTGGGGGAAGAAACAAAGAGAACCCCCAGATTTACTGCTAAACATGGATTAAATTCTGTGAAATTACTCTTTTAATCATATTTTGTGTCTATCTGTACTACAATGACAGCCATGTTAAGGAAAGAGGGGAAGAAAAAGGGCAATTTGTTCTTTCACTGTCTAGGCTTCAGTTCATGAAGGGGAGGTGGAGGGCAGGAATTTAGTTGCCCATTGAATCAATGGTTTCCCTAAATTTCCCCAAAAGAAGACACACAGCAGAAATTTTAATTTGCAGCACTGCTCCAGAGCACATATGACGTTTCCATGACACATTGCTGTGTACACACAGTTTCATTCACTGGTCATTAGGCAAAAACAAAGACAAAGAAGCTGAAAAGCTCTCAGAACACAGCAAAAGTTGCTTGCCTGATTGTTTTTCACCTCAATACAGACAGGAAATGAGAAATTCCTGCTTACGCATTGTATCTTGGCTGTTTTTAGCACTGCTTCGAGTGGCTCATCTCTGGTCTCAACTGCTGCCCCCAAATTCCTGGAGGGTGAGATCTCATATGTCAGGTTAAGGTTTAAGCAATGTGGAAAACAAGTGTTAAGCACTTTTAAAGTTCAAGAATGGGTTGAGTACCTGTGTAGTCATAATCCCAGAGAAAATCCTTCTGCTGGAGATGATCTCTATCACTGCTCCATCTAAAGCACAAAGGTTTTGTCGCAGCAAACTCTTATCAGCTTTGAGGGGAACTCAGCTCCTGTTCTTTGTGTACACTCGGCATCCTCCCAGAGGGATTCACTGTTAAAAATAAATCACCACTGAGGTGGTCTCTTTTGCACTCCATGATAACACATTATATATGAGATGAAGCCACCAGCTAGATGAAGGCGTCCAAACCTCCATTTCAAAGAGTAAACAACAATTCAGTGATGCATGGAACAAAAGAGCTACGTGCGGGAAAACAGTACTCAGAAAGCCAGCATAAAAATAATGAACCAAGAGAAAATGAAATTAGAAGATGAAGCAAAACCAGAGGGAAATATAGCAGGAAACTATAAAAGGGACGGGAGATCACAGTTAAAATAAAATAGACAGCAATTTAAAAATAGTTTAAAGCTCCTAGAAAGTTGTGAGAGAAAAACATAATGATGCAAGAAAAAAATGAGAAGTGATAGCACAACGTAGGAACTGTGAGCATAAAATTAATGTATTAAAAGTAATGATATGCATACAGTCTGCAGAGAAAAAAGGCCCATTTCACAAGTGATAACACATACTCAGGGAATCTTCCCCATCTCTATCCAGGTCCTGCACCAAAAACTGCATTCTACATGTAATTGTGAGTGGGATAATGAAAGTACAAGGCATGGTTTAAAATTCCTTCTTCCCCCCTCTATGAAGGTGTCCTAGACCACATTGTCTATCCCACTGCCCAGCAGAACTGTCAGTGGCTAATAATGATTGATTTGGTGGAAATAAAAGGAAAGTGCAAATCTGAGTAACTGAGTGGATGCAGAGCTCATCTGGGATGAGGAATTCCTGGCAGCTACCCTGAAACTGCCAGCTGTGCATGCACATGTAAACGGTCACTGGGATAATTATGATGCACTTTGCCTCCAGCATTGTGGTCATTATTTCTTCCACTGGACAAATTGTAAAAGTCAAACCAGCCACGTTGTTGTGACACTGTGCCGTGGCAGGTCTCCTGGCAGCACTGAGTAACACACATGAGTAGCAGGGAGGTGAAGAATTGAAAACACACATCTGTGCTTTGCTTTCCCTCTTTCCTATCGCCCTCCTAGCAGATGTTCGTTTTTGCGTCCCATGTTTGCGCGTTTATCCAGGAGAGCTCAGATGGCTCCCACTGGATTTGCTCCTTGCAGAGCTGAGGAATACTCCTTCCAGCGGGATGGAAAGTACTTTGGCAAGAGGCTGCTCCTCAAGAGACGAATCTGGAAAGTTTTTCTGTCCACTTAGTACTTATGAAGACTTAAGTAGTAAATACTAAGTCCTTAGTGCTTATAAGTGTAGGACTCATCATTGAATATCTCTGGAAGGCAGGGACTCAAGAGCTGAATTCAAATTTCAAGAGAACCTGAGACTCTCCTACGTGTTGTAAACAGATTTTCATGGACCTTTCTGAGCTCAGAAGCAGTGAAAACTTACGTGGTGACGACCATAATAGATGTCTAGACATTTCTTGCAATTTTGGAAAGCTCCATTCAAAGTGAGATGGTAAAATATCATAAATTGATTTTGTAGGATATTTGACATGCAGTAACAGGGCTGTTGCTGTAAACAGCGTGGAAGAAATCAGGGAAGATGACTGCATCCATTGAGCAGTTTTCCATTAGGAATGTTTCAGAGTCAAACAATGATAAGGACTTGGGAACATATAATTTATGTCATGGATTAATGATGGCCTTTCTTGTCATAAACAACCACCTAAATAAAGTTTATCATCATAGTCTTCCAAGTTCATTATCTTATTAGACACCACTGGCACTCAACAACCAAAAATGTAATGACCGAGAACTGGAGAAGAGGAGCATGTGGGAAATCTAATCTGCTTAAAAACGACAAGTCAGACTGATAAGAATGAATCAGAATCTTGTCAAACATGTCAAAGCCAAATTCAACATATTAAAATTAATCTTTACCATGTTAGCTCCCGTGACCATGACTCACCAGCTCACAAACCACGTTGCTTTCAACACTGTATCTTCTTTGCATTTGTCATTTTGACAATGATTTAAATTAGATTAAGCGTGAACTAATATGCAAGAAGTTCAGGAAATCGTTAGGTACGAAGTGCTTCCGGTGTACTGGAATAATTTAAAGAGCAGCAGTGTATGTGCCAACATAATTAACAAAGTGATGCCATAATGCCAGTTAGTACTTTCCTCGAGTGAGAATTTTATGCTGCTGCATTTCAGTGTGGAAAAAACTAATTTACTACGTGTCTGCAACAAGCAACAATAAAGCTCTTGTTTGTTTACAAATAAATCTTCCAAGGAAATGAAATGCTTGGGAAATTACAGGTAACGCACTTCCATTTTTGACTGCACAATGAGGGCTGAGATTTCGAGATTTCCATGGCCTTACAAAAATAACACTCATAGTGGAGCAAGAGCCAGTGAGCTACAACAAAAACTGAGGCAAGGACGCTGCAGCAGGACTTGAGACAGCAGGAGATTGTTAGAAAATACTGAATGGCCAAAGCTCTGTAGGAGTCGGAGGTGGTGGTCCATGACTGGGTTCAGGAGGTAATGCTGCAAGGGTAAAGCGTGATTGAAGGCACTTCTGGGAAAATGCGCATTTATCATCTAGACAAACACACACCTACTTGGCAAAAATCCTCCCTAAATAAGAGGATAGTAAAGCCTTCCAAATACAGAACAGCAGAGGGAACCCGCTGTCCCTGAAGTTTGATGACCCTTCCCTTCCCTTCCCTTCCCTTCCCTTCCCTTCCCTTCCCTTCCCTTCCCCTCCCCTCCCCTCTCCTTTCCATACTCTCAATTTCTGTTAATTTGCACTATTAACCCACAGGATGCCTGGAGCTACCATGAGCTTAAAAAGCAATGCAGGCTTTTTAGACCACTTGAACGTTTTTGGTCCAATAGTATTATTGCAATGTTCAAAGTCTGTCTCACCCTTACTAAAGCTATGCTTAAAATAAAGTTGTTTTGCTTTCTTTTTTTTTTTTTTTAAATTAAAACCCGAAGGGAAACATCTGCTTCCACTTGGTGCAGGCCTCCTAAAACTGTAATTAAAGTGAACGGTGGATTTTTACTGGAACTTAGGCTGGCTTGACCAAGAGATCTCAGGTCTCTGTCATCACAGCATCTGATCACTACAACATTTTTAATGTCTTTAATCTCACAGCAGCCATATGAAGCAGAACATTTGCATCCCTATTTGATCCTTAAAACATCACTTTCATGCACATAAGGGCAACACAGAAACCGTAATGAGGAGACCTGCATGACGTGGACTTGTTAAGGCTGGAAAGGGCCTCTAAGATCATCAAGTCAACCATTAACCAGCACCACAGTGTTTGCCACTAAATCACGTCCCCAGGTGCCACATCCACAGACCTTTTGAACACTTCCAGGGATGGTGACTCCACCACTTCCCTGGGCACCCTGTTCCCATGCCTGAACGTGAAAGTTTGAACTCTCCTCAATGACTTGCCCAAGGACACGGAATTCTGGGGTGCGGGAAAATCCTGTTCTCTGGAGCACATATGTGTCATTTTAACCGCTGAGCCTGCCTTCCTACAGCCTTTAGAAGGATATTGAATTAGCACATTCAACAAAATAATTGCTTATTTGCAAGGAGACTCTGAATTCCCCCTTGCAGCAAGTTGGCATCCACTCAGTGTCACCTCTTTCCTGCTTTCCTGGGGCTCAAGTGATTGTGCTATTCCTACAAAAGATGTCTTACCATGGAAGCACAGGTTCATATCCCACAGTGTTAAAGGCTCTTGTGGAACAGCTCTCGTTATTAATATTTCCATCGGTTCTAAGCATTTAGGAGAAAGCTAAAGGTGCTTTTAGTAGGGACGTGATAACTGAGTCTGGAGATTTCCATTGTGGCTCTGGGAAGCTTCTTTACCTGCATATTGCATTTAATGCAGAAATCACCATTGTAGGAGCCTCATGGTTACGGTGCCAACACCTGTGGAGCTTTCTTAAGGGAGCATTAAAAAATTCCTCACAAGTCCTTTGAAAAACAGAAAATCCTATTTAGTATGCCCAGAGACAGCAGAGCTCTGCCTGCACTTAAATCTAAGGCTGTACACTTGCTGGCTTTTCCTTTCCTTTTTTTCCCCAAAACCCACTACTAAATCCAGAGAGGAAAAGTCTCACAATGCTTATACCTATGGCCATGAGAAAGAAGAATTCCATCTGTTATGGAAATATATCTCATTTAATGCACTTGGAATTTCTCGCCAATATTTCAAATCAGGTAGATTAGGGAGCATTAAAAAAAAAGAAAAACAACCAACAAGAGGAAGGGAAAAAAGAAAGTCAAAGAAGAAACAGTCTGGAAATTAAATGACACTAAACATTGCCTTTTAAACTTTTCTGGCTTTGCTGTATAAAACTAAAATGCATCTAACATGCATTATCTTAGGAACTCCTTCATCCCATCAGCACATTTATCACTGGATCCTGGCAGTGTCTGCGCTCCCTTTCCCTCCTTTCAGTAGTCAGTCTCCCAAATGCCAACCAAAGGAAGGAAAAAATGTTATTTTCTGTCTATTTCACAAAATCTGGGTAGGATTGTGTTGTCTAGACGTGTTTCGGAGGCAGACAAGGAAGTAGGTCCAGGTCCAGGTGTCACACACTCCTTGCACTCCTGTCACCCAAGGGGTGATTGCAGCTCACCCAAGACTTGCTATATCAAATCAACCACAAATCTCCTTTATTTGTATTAAAAGACAGACTGATTTACCCCAGGCAGACTTCCTGCGTTCATGAATGGCCTCCAAGACACCTGCAGAGACAGAGACCCTCAAAGAACACAGCCTAGCCATGAACACCTAAGGGCAAGAGTGATCCCCAATTTTCTTCTAGTCTTCCCTAAAGATTGTTACACTTGATAAACCCCTGCACCAGCACAGGCTGCTGGAGACCACCTCCATGGGAAGGACCTGGGGGTCCTGGTGGGCAACAAGCTGCCCATGACCAGCAATGTGACCTCGGGGCCAAAAAGGCTGAGGGGATCCTGGGCTGCATCGGGAAAAACACTGCCAGCAGGTCAAAGGAGGTGAGCCTGCCCCTCTGCTCAGTCCTGCTGAGCCACATCTGTTGTGCTGTGTCCTGTTCTGGTTTCCTCAGGAGAACGGAGACATGGACCTCCAGGAGCGGGTCTAGGGGAGGGCTGTGACGATGATGAAGGAACTGGAGCATCTCTCTTGCAATGAAAGGTTGAGGGAGGTGGGGCTGTTCAGCCTTGAGAAGTGACTGAGAGGGGACCTCATCCCTGTCTGTCGGTGTCTGCAGGGAGGGCTCAGAGCAGGGACCAGGCTCTGCTTGGTGGGGCCCAGCAATGGCACAAGAGGAATGAGCAGGAACTGATGCCCAGGAAGTTCAACCTGGACGTGAGGAACTGTGCAGTGTCTGAGCACTGAACAGATTGTCCAGACAGGGTGTGGAGTCTCCCTCCCGGGAGGTATTCCAGAGCCATCTGGACACCGTCCTGTGCCCTGTGCTCTGGGATGGCCCTGCTTGAGCAGGGAGGTTGGACCAGATGACCCCACTGTGGTCCCTTCCACCCTGATCCATTCTGTGATTCTGTGATTGATTCTGTGATTCTGTGATTCTGTGATTCTGTGATTCTGTGATTCTGTGATTCTGTGATTCTGTGAGAAAGAATTTTTGTTCAGTGTGGAAGTAAATCATGCTGAGGATTCAGGCACCCTTTAAAAGTAATGAATACAAAGAAACTACACAGAGCTGACCAAATTGCAGAAAAATTCAGACACAACCACTTTTGTTGTGGTCAAGTAAAGTGTCCTTGTGCTGTGTATCAACACATGAAGCAGAACACTTTTCTAACATGAGGCAAATACAACTACAGAGCTCTCAGCAGAGTTGGACTGAAGTTTTTTAATTATTGCAGTGTCTGAAGCAACCTTTTTAGAATAGTAGATCTATATTTTTATATCCATCAGTGCAAAAATAAGATGTATTTTTTCGCCTAGCATGTACATATCTCTTCAATGTCACCCTGTACAGTGGTCATTTGTCTTCTTGATGATACAGACATAGGATATTTGAGGATGAGAACAGTATTTTAATCAAAATAACATTCCTGCACATCATATTCTGGTCTTACATAAACATAATTGTCTAGGATAAGTTTCAGAAGTGAGTAGGGACTGTTATTACCAGAAAATTGAATGTGAGTCCTTGCAGTTATATCAATTACTTACAATTCTTAATTACTGTTATTACAACCTTTATTTCTTGTTATAGCACCACAGGTATACACAGCACACACAAAAATTAGGTTTTAAGCCTTTTCTAAGAAATTGGTGAAGTAAAGCACTATGTCGTCTTCTCAGATGTTGGTCAGGTTAATTCTTGTTTTTCCTCGCTACTTTGCTGAAAAACCTGACCCTGCCTCTCTCCTCAGGAACGTTGCTATGAAGCAAGAGAATTAAGGAGTCCGTAGGAATTAAGAATAGACTTTAGTATACACATGGAATCAATAGCACTCTATAAATTCACCGTAGGAAATAATTTCATGCTCTGCACTTGTTACTGTTGCAGGAACTGTGCACTGAGTATTGTTTTAAGCCCATCTCTAACGCTCAAAGGGCAAAGCTCACAAGTTTCTGATCATGCTGAATCTCTATGAGCAGTGGTGGTCGGCGAAATCGGGGTTCAGATGGAGTGTGCTTCAAACGGACCAGCTCACGGAGCCGTTTCTGCTTGCACTGGATAAATTCTGCCTTTTACAGAAGATACCTGGGGAAACTCAGCAGTTCCTGCAAAAGGAGCTCATGAAACTTCCCTGCTCCAACCTGTTCCTTGCAGGTAGTTCATCTCATGGCCTGAAACCCTTGGAGGCACCTTATTGCTTGCAGACTCCACTTCTTAATTTATCTTCAATACTTCCTAAATCAATACTAATGAGCTAAAGAAGTTGTCAGGGAAAGAAACAAGCAAACTCTGGTCTCTGCATCAGTGCCAAGATAAAATGGTGATGTGGATGTTAAGAAAAATAGATCTAGGTAGATACATAGAGGGAAATAAATACATAATTTAAGAGGAAACATTCTTGGAGGAAAAAAAAATCATTGAGCCCTACTGCTCATTATTTCTAGTTCATTAAAAGGTAATTGCTGCATTTTACTCTTCTTATGGCTGAAGATTTTAAAGCACTTTGCAAACATTAGCAAACCAACTTTTCCAGCATCCCAAGCAGAAAGTTGAGGCTTAGTCTGTGCACTATGTGCATGGAGAAATTAGTCATTATTAGTATTCGAAGATAATTCTCTAAGTCCTGAGAACTAAAACCATCTTTTAGCTCTTATTTTACTTCCCTAGAAGTAGAATTTATACGTAGAATAATTCTTTGCCATTTTTTTTCCTGGAAAATTTTGGCTTAGACAAATAATTCAGAACTATCAGCCACTCCTGCCAGAAAATGCAGAATAATTCAATAATTCTTCCCTTGCACATTTTCAGTTTTGGACAACAAGACACTGAAAGCTTACAAAAATTCAAATTGACATATGTCATTATTTTATTGAGAAATTGCTGTCAAAGTTCAGACATAAAATATTTAGTTACTCCCAGGTCAGCCTTGGCACAGGTTGTCCACAAGCAGCAGCAACAAGACCGTGAGTAGTGGTTACACTGCAGAGGCCAGAAACTTCCTCACCCTTGTAATGCTGTACTTTAAAACACAAAACCAAACTTCCGCATGTTGAAGCAAAGATAATCTGAAAAAAAAATAATTTTTACTTCTATCCTCCAGCTCAGAGCAGCAGGGGAGAATTTTGCTCATCTTCAGCATCCCTTAAGGTATTAAAATAGAAGAGAAATAAATAGGATAGTCTATGAGGGTATTCTGAGCAATTTTTTTTCTATGGTAGTTATTACTATCCAAATAAATTGGTGATTGGGGAAGATACTATCTATGAATAATGAAAGGTTTCCTTTTGTATTCAACTTCTAGATGCCTTGTGATTAAATGGATGCTGTTTGTGAAATACTAATAAAAAACTGCTGACACTGTAAATCAGCCAGAACCAATCTTCTACTTTCCCAGGCATTACTGTAAGAAAGTGAATTCTCTGCACCCAGGAACAAGCCCTGTATCTCAAAGTAAATTGATTAACTGTGTTTCAGCTTCTGTGTAATTAGGAATAATGGCTCCCATTCTTTTGGGTGAGTGGCAGAAGCAGGACTGATGAGTTTGCAACGTCTGTTGGCGAGATATTGTTGAGGCCTTGTTGCCTCATTGCCTTGTACTTCTTTGTCACGTGAAATCTCAGGAAGTAAAGCTGCATCTCCTTGTCCGGGGTTTTTTGAAGGAGCTTGACCTTCATCAGCCTCTGCAAGTCCCTTGGCTGTGATGTGCACAGGAAGGACATGGACCTGTCGGATGGAGCACCTCTCCTACGAGGAAAGGCTGAGAGAATTGAGATTGCCCAGCCTGGAAAAGAGAAGGTTTGTGGTAACCCAATTGCGGCCTTTAAGTACCTGAAGGGAGCCTACAAGAGAGATGGAGAGAGACTATTTAAGGAGCCTGGAGTTACAGGGCAAGGGGGAATGGCTTCAAACTGAAAGAGAGAAGGTTTAGATCAGATATTAGGAAGAAGATCATTGCTGTGAGAGTGGTGAAGCCCAGGCAGAAATTTTTCAGAGAAGTTGAGGATGGTCAGTCCCTGGAAGTGTTAGATTGTCCCTTCAAGGTTGGACAGGGCTTGGAGCTACCTGGTCTAGTGGAAGTTGTTGCTGCCCAAGGCAGGGGGTTGGAACTGGATGATCTTTAATGTCCTTTGCAACCCAAACTATTCTATGATTCTGTGATCCTGTGTCATGGAAGAGACTTTCTGTCTTGGTCATCAAGACATGTTTAGAAGGTGTGACCCCAAACAAACAGCACAGAGTTTCTTCCTCCTTCCCACTCTGTGCCATGCAACTCCTATGCAGAGATCCCGTGGATGGGGAATTCCAGCATCTGCTGACCTGTAACCTTATCCCCATGTCCACGGAGCAGGAAAGGGAATATGGCACCATCCTGACAGTGCATAAATTCTGGCTGATCTAAGATGGAAAATAAGTGCTATGTTCTGTTTGGCAGTCTCAGAAATTTATGCTGATTTCTGGCTCTTGGACGCCTGAATATGAGGTAGATGCTGAGGGGTCACGTTTACCTGAATCTCCTCTCCAGCTTTATCTCCACCCCAATGTTTACCTTGATACCATGTAGGACACTGACCAGACAAACTGGGCTGACTCTTCAGGTGAAGTCTCACAAGCTCCTGTGGCACGTGCTTGCTTCGTCCTTTCCACCTAAGTATTTAGGAAAAGTAAACAAATTTTGCCCACCATAAGTATCATTTTACAAACCAGGGCAGCTTTCCCTCTTTACATCTGTCTTTGAGCAAACAAAAATAGAAGGCTTCCATCATTCTAGAAATGAAAGCACAGCATCTGAGGAACACAGAGCAACGAAATCTGTGGAAAACCCATGAGTTCTAGATAATATTGAGATCGTAAATCTCCACTAAACCACTCACTTAGCTAGTAAATTCTAGCATGAGCATGGGGAGTTTGGACTGGGTCTTTACATTTTAGTTTCTTTGTAATGTGGTAAAGTACATTTATGGGATTTCTTAAATCCACAAAGGCCTTCTATGTAGTAGTGGAATTGCTGTATAACTTCAAGGCATATTCCCTATGCTCTTTGCACTGTTTGTCAACCCATTTTGTTTTGAGGATCCCTGAATATTTTCCACTAGAGGTTGTATGCTTCTAAAGATGTCTTAAATATAGATCATCATGTGGCAAAATACAAACTGAAACTCAAAATACTCTGCGTTTTTAAATGTTATCCCCAGTATTCATCTTTAGACATGGACTCTTAGAAGCCATGAGCCAAAATCTGCAAAAATCTGCTTGAAAAACATGGCTAAGTGTTTGATTTTTCATTGAAAATGACTGGATAGTCATGGTTTTACTCTTGCTTTTAGAGGTGATTAAAAAAAAAACCACTATTTTTTTTTGCAAGTTTACTAAAGGCTAGTTATTATACAAGTAATAAAAAAAATGATTAAAAAATAACCTGCAGGCTGAGCTCATTGCTGTGCATAACTTTCTTATAAGAGGCAGGAGAGGGAAAGGTGCTGATCTCTTCAGTGACAGCATGTGAGGGAATGGCTAAAAGATGTGTCACGGGAAGCTCAGATTGAATATCAGGATAAAGGTCTTCACTGAGAGCTTGGTCAAGCACTGGAACAAGCTCTGCAGGAATGTGGTCATGACTCCCAGCCCATCAGTGTCCAAGGAGTGTTTGGGCAACAGTCTTAGATGCAGCATTTAAATCTCCAGTTGTGTGGTGCCAGGAGTTGGACTCATTGATCCTTCTGAGTCCCTTCCCATCCAGGATATTCTACGAAAAATTGTGAGACCTTCACCCTAAGTGACTACATCTGTTTCTGTTGTGAAACTGCAGTTCTATTATGTCCTTTGAAACCTTTGGTGTTTTGACACTTCTCAGCTGGACTGAGCTCTCCTGCGAATCAGCAGTCAGCAGGTCTGCACAACAATTCCTTCCCAAAGCCTTCTCTTCACTCATGAAACAGCTGCAGGACAGCAGCTGTAATTATGCCCAATGCTGACATCCAAACAAGCAAACCAGGAGCAGGTCAGAGATGAGAGATAACTGAGAGCAGCTTTTTAGATACATCTGTGCTGTAATTTGTCTCACTTTCCATCTGAAGTCAAATCAGCCCTGTCTCTGACCTCAGCATCTCCGTCTGGGGATTTAGATCACAGCGAGATGAAAAGCAGAGAGCTTGGGTTCTAACAGCTTGAGCAGAAAATGAGACTGGAATTAGACCTGGGAAAACGAGACTGGAATCAGACCTGAGTTTCATACACAACGCACCTCAAAACACATCAAATGAGGCCAAAAATCCATCAGTGCTGCCAGACTGTTGGGAGCCAAACACTTCCGAAAAATGCCACTAACATTTGGGATGTGACTCTCACTTACAGTCCAAGCAGCGAAGATATTCAGTAGTGGAATGAAACAAAATTCCTGAGATTTACTGGTTTGAGTTGAAAAAGTTTTCCATGGGGATTTCTTAGGCTGCGGTGAATAAAAGCCCATTAGGTTTCCCGTGGTATCTAGGGGAGATTGACTGATGTTGTGCAGTGTAATGGAAAGCTGGCTGATCAATACTGGGCTATTTTTTAGTTTAACTATATTAATTGTGCATACTGTGTTCATTTGTGTCTGGAAGAGAAATAAACAGGTGTGAACATCGATTCCTGCTAAATAACAACATTATGAAAGAACATTACTTAGGGATGTCTCAGCTCCTCGCCATTGTTCTAGAGAGGCAGAATTATGTGGAGGCCTCTTCTCCTCATTACCCATGAAAATGAAGGCTCACTAACCATGACATCCATCATGTTCTAATACCATGGCAGTATTTCCGTGTATCCATGATGTCTGAGTGACTGAGACGGGTAGCAGGGTGGAAAATTAGGCCATACCTCAGTGGGCAGTCTCTGGTTCTTGGCTGTAGGCACAGAGAAACAGTTCCCCCCTTCCAATCCACGGAAAATGAGCCCAGCAGCTTAAAAGTGATGATCTCTTTATCTCCAGAGGGCAGAGTGATAGAGTGGAGAGAGCAGCACCTGCTCGGAGACTCCTTCCAGCCCTTAGTGCTTGTTGAGAAATGCGCACAAAGTCATTATTTGCAAACATTTCCCTCCTATCCCCCTGCCCAAATCCGTTATATCCAAGACAGAGACAAAAGCAGGTGCCACAACTCACACCCGTGCCTCGAGTTACAGACAGACAAAATTCCTGAAAATAAGCTTTTGACCAGTGAGGTTTGGCAGTGAAATTTCGTGCTTTCCATGAGAGATTTGTGCACCTGAACCCCACATCAGCCACCGACATAGGATGAATTTTTGCATCACTATAACCTCTGACAGTTGCTCCATCACCAGATATCTCCAGTCTGCTGCCTCCTCCCTGTGCACCAGATGGGTCCTGGTCATTATCACCAGTCTGGCACTGCCTCTCTATCAGTCAAAGATACTCAACAGATCCATTATATCACAGCTTTTAGGATGTGAACCAATTAGGTGTCTTGAAAATATCATTTAAGCTTCGTATTTCCATCTTGCTGCCTTGGGGGTGTAATGTATGTCCAAATCCATTTATGAAAGGAGGATTCATAATGTCTGAGGAAACAAGCCTGATAATAAATAATAGCGATAATGGTAAATTGCAAACTGATAACAAAAAACCTGATACTAAATAATGTCTAATAAGGTAGATGTTTATCTAATGTGCATTGCCTTTATTATCTTGACTTTAGTTGAGGTGCACTGTTTTTCACTGCTGGGAATGCAGCCCACAGAGCCTATAAAAGGTGGTAGAAGTGCAAGGTAGCATTATAATCTGACAATAGGCAAGCAGAGATTCAAGACAGGGAGCACCTTCTGCAAAACAAAATCCTGCTGGCCTTCAAAAGCTGTGGTGAGGATCCTTGACCTTGTGGGGCATCAAACTTGCTTCAAACACTTACTCTCTCATATGTTTTCTTGCGTAAATAAAAATAAAGCAAAATCAGTTTGAGGATCCATTGGCTTCATGCAAACATCCTGTGAAGAAGAGGAAATGTAGTAGATCCCAAACAGGAACAAGAAATCATCGTGGTCTCAACATGGCAGTGACCAAAACAGAGAAGGCAAAGGGATAAAGAGACAGACCAGGACGTGAGGGGGCTGAGGCACAGGGTGGCTGAACTGCCTTGTTCCCAGCAGGCAGCCCATGATGTTGAACTGCAGCTGAGTGTTTTGTGCGCTCTGGATTTTGCAGCCTTGTGCCTGAGCGTTGGCCGTGGCTGTGGCACTGCAGCAGGGGCCAGAGAAAGCCACAGACTGCACTGGAGCCATCAGAGATCCAACACAATGCTCTGGGACTGGGTTTGCTGGCAGGCTTCTCACAGTTTTCAGTCTCCCTTCAGGCACCGAACAACTTTTACAGAACGGAAAATCCTGAAATTTTCCCATACATTAGCGTAACTCCCTTACATTCTGCCAGCTTTCCCTGCTGTGACAGTAACCCAACGAGTCACATCCTGCACTGCTCTCACCTTTGATAAACTTATAGATCATGCAGCACCTTGCTGTAGTTGTAGTCAGCATTGCTGTAGGACCCCAGGGTGTTTCAGGTGGGTTGGGAAAGTTCTGTATTTTGCTATCCCTGCCAGCCATTCTAAGTCCTGTTATTCAAACCTCTTGTGACTGACAATATTCAGACCAATAGAAGAACTAATTAGTCTGAGGTAGCTTGGGAGTCCTTCTGCTGAATTCAGAAGGCTTTGGGACCAATCAGCTGGGCTTTGTGCAGCCAGGAATAAGAGACACTTGCCCTGGGCTGCTGTGACAGACTATTTCGGCTCCATGTATGAGTCATAGCATTAAATTTCCTCTCTTTTTAATGACATACAGGTTCATTTGACAGCCATTTCTCATTGTTTTTCTGTTAAAAATGCTTTGGCAGGCTCTTTTGAAAAGACAGGTGTCCAAAATACATATTTTAAAACCAAGATCTATGAAATTCTCATATTAATAGCTGGCTACCACTTGAAAAATTAAGCTCTCATTTCCTGGGGCCTCTCAAACTATGTAGCCGTGACCAGCCCTCTTCTTCTTCCCTCTCAGAGGGCAGTTTCCAGTCACATTCATTAATTAATTTCCCTGTTGTCCTAGGAGAGAAAGAAGTCATAATTATTATTATTATTATTATTATTATTATTATTATTATTATTATCCCTATATTTAAAATGCTTAAACCAAGGCATAGCAACATCAGGTGAACTGCTTAGCAAGGCCAAGATTAAACAACAGCTAGGACACTAGGACACCATCTTTTCAAAAAAAGAGGGAAAATCAATGATTTCAAGTAAAAATCTGTAATTTGACACTTCAGACCCTGTGCAGGATGAGATGGGAACCCATACAACAAATTTTTTACAAAAGCTGTTTATTCCTAGAAGGAGAATATGAGAAGTGAAGTCCCAGGCACTGTATGAAATCAGTCTGCAGAGAAACTGTGATCAAAACTGAAGAAGGGAGATCATGGTAACTTGAGAAGAAAACGAGAGAAGTCAGGAGCAATCTTAGGGACATTTAACCTTCCCCTGAGCATAAAGGATTGCCTGAAGTGTGCAATCTCTCCTTTTAAAATTAAGATAATAGTAATCCATACTAGTTATGAAATTACTATTTCTTCACTGGTGTCATCTTCAAGAGCAGCACTTCCTTGGGAGTGCTGGAGTCGAGGATCAGAGTAATTGTCTAAATGTGATGTTTACTTTAATCACAGCTACTGAGCCTATATTCTGTGACCTGTGGGTTTGTGTTATGGCATGTCCAGAGAGCCTTTTCTCTTGGTCTCCAGGTCAGCTCATCTCTTACCCAGGTACGGGGGTTTCTAGACCACCTAAAGGAGGGTTTAGGTGGGATGGGACTGGTTGGCCCTGTTTCTAAACCCCACAGAACCGGGCTACAGCCAAAACACAGAGACACGAGCTTGGGAGCACTACTAACCCAGTTCTGATGTTGATCAGTGCATTGCCTGTGACGAGTTATATTTAAAGCCTGAGGTGCTCTGAGAAACTCGGCCAGCTTCTTAGTAGTCAGCCTTTTCTTCCTCCTTTCCTTTTGATTTTTTGCTGAAAGATGCAGGCAAGTGAGAGGAATTCTTTTTAAAAGACAGCCATCAATGAGCAAGAAACCAACAGAGCATGAACATGCAGAAAGAGAGACATCAAAATGCGGTGAGATCAAAGAAAAGAGAAGTGTGGTGAACATCACCTTTATTATGAGTGCTAATCCAGCAAACCCTCCCTTTTCAACGCTGTTATTGTCTGCTCGAGATGTGTAGGCTCAGGGCAAGTTACATTTCTGTATGTACCAGCCTTGTCACAAAGTGCATTTTCATGGCTGACTGAGAAAGGGGAAGGAGGTTTTCCCAGTTTTGTTCTCCAGACACGTTTGGACAATCCAGCGTGAACGGCTTCATAGAGCTGCCTTGCAAAGCTGCCACTGCAGCTCCTGTTGGTTTAATGCCACAGTCTCCATTGCTGAGGTGTCTGATCCCACATAATCAAGCATTATCTTTC
Organism: Cnemophilus loriae; assembly: GCA_013397755.1. Lineage (NCBI taxonomy): Eukaryota > Metazoa > Chordata > Aves > Passeriformes > Corvidae > Cnemophilus > Cnemophilus loriae. The sequence goes on along the minus strand of VZTF01007968.1, from coordinate 1,944,451 downwards.
TAAGTCATGTGGCATGATATAATTTAGATTTTCTAGAAAAGGAGCAGTTGGCCAGAGCTAAAGCATAGATAAATCGCTGATATACAAATGGAAAACTTGAACTCTTGCACACTTTGAAAGACAACCTCTATTTTCACTAAAAGAGAAGTTCAAACCAAAAAGTTACTGAAAGTGACTCAAGGATGTACTATAGAGTGACAGAGTTAGAAGAGACCTTAAAGATCATCAGGTTCCAACCCCCTGCTATGGGCAGGGACATTTTCCACTGGACCAGTTTCTCCAAGCCACATCTACCCTCGGTCTTGAACACTTCTAGGGATAGGGAGGCCACAGCCTCTCTGGAGAACCCGTTCCAGTGCCTTACCACCCTCAAGTAAATAATTTCTACCTGTAACTAAGCTTAATCTACTCTCCTTCAATCTGCAAGCCTTCTTTATCCCAGAAATCTATTTAGGATTGCTAATCACCATGTCCCCTTTTATATACAACCTATGGCGCTTACTTTCAAACTTGAGTGTTGGCTTTTGGATAACTAACATTAATTAAATCATTTATACCTCTGGGTGGGTTGGGGTTCAGTTCCAATCCTTGCCATGTATTCTATCACATCACAAAAAAACCTGCTTCTCTCAAGCCCTCTGCTTTAGGACAGGGATATTTTGTGTTGTCTTTTTACTGGGGCAATGTTTGTTTCCTTTTTGGCCTTTCAAAAATAACTTTTTTTGATAACACCACTGTGTTTCTACTTGGAAATCCTGTCTCATCATGAGCAATAGGCAGGTACATCAACATTAATCAATTAAAAGACTCACAAATTTCATTAAAACACTGTAACCAGAAGGATGCCATTTTCCTCTCCAGCCTCCTATTTCCAACCACTCCCTTAAAGACCTTCTTGGCATCTTTTCCTTTTGTCATTTCCATTTTTAAGGAAAATTCTGAAAGGGAGAGAAAATGCAGCATTTGTAGACTAAAATAAATTAGCTTAGAAAGTATTTGCTTCAGGATTCTTAATGTTCATTCCCACAATGTAAAGATTTATGATTTGAGTAAAATGAAATAAAATTTAAAAAAAAAAAAAGAAAAGAAAAGAAAAGAAAAATCCTGAAGTTGCAGTTTTATGGATTTGCATATTGTTTTTTCAGAGGAAGATTCACACCAGGCAACAAAGACTGAATAAATCATTAGGTAGAGACAGAGGAGCGCTTTAGAAGAAATAATTTGCAACAGATCTACTGTAAAACATTACCCACGGCAAATGTTGGATCAGCTTTATATATAGAGCTGCCACTTAGGAATTTTATGGGCTTTTTGGGAGGTTGCTTGGGAAGAGAAGTGTGGTTTCTCCAGCACAGGGCTGTGAACCGGGAGATCTGGACTCTATTTTCAGCAAAGTCAATGTCCTCACAATGTCAGCTAAATAAATTACTCCATTTCTCTGTTTGCCCTTGCAAAACCAAAGGTGAGCTATTCATACACATGAACTTGGAATCTTATTTAGGAATATGCTACAAGATCTTCAGGTGCTACACAAATGGAAAATGCACTTTGTATTGTGGATTTTGGATTATTTCTGAGACAGAGAAAGATGGAAGTAATTTAGGATTGTGTGTGCTACATGGCAAGATTAGTCCAATTTTACTGGGCACAAAATTACAATTTTTTGTGGTGGAACAGTCTATCAGAGTGTATAAAAGTCTGTGGTTTGGTTTACAAGCAGATTACATGGATAACATTGCTTGGGCATTGCTTGGGTTGATCTTTTTCTCTTAAGCTCTGTGGAAACCAGCAGCAAGAAACTTACTCCAGACTGATATTTTTATTCTCCTTTCCATTTGTTTTTATTTTCAATGAGAGCTTTAAGAAAAAAAAAAATAAATCTGAGGTCATTTTAGCCCTTGACTGCCCATAATTTTTTTCCACCTAGACTGGAGTGATGAAGGAACCTGCAACATACATATACTGAAGCTCTGAGGGAGTTCCCTCGGGAAGTCTAAGTAAATTGGACATTGGTTTTATGAGATTGGTTTTATTTTTGTAGCAGTCATCTCTGAGACATCTGTAGCAGCACTAAAAGAGATTGGAGTCCCTTTTCATCTTGGGAGCACATTATTGTTTGAAACCTTTCATCACTTATGTATGTGAGTTAGGCAAGATATTTCACTTAGCTTAAAAACTGAGCTTATCTCAGAAATCTGCTGCTGCCTCTGGCCAGGAACCGTTATTAGATTATTTTCTTAATTACAGGATTTTTAAACAGGTAATTCTATTTTACAAATGTGAGGCTGTTTTGCTCCTTAATTAACCTTTAACTTTATTGTCCATAGCTCTTAATCAAAGATTATAGGATCAAAGAATGTCCAAGCCAATGCCTGACTGCTTTGTGCATTTAATGGTTTGTACATTTTACATGCTATGTTTTCCTAACTCTGGTGAGTCATGGGTGTAGGATAGACCCCTGAAAACCTTCTGCTGTTACAGAGATCAGCAAGACATTCTCCCAGAAGGGTTTATTGGCTTTATCTCATCACCCTGTAAATAGTGACACTGGAGGGGACTGGAAAATTCCCTCCTTGCTGTCAAACAATTGGAGGTCAAACACAAGCCCAGCACCTCTGGCATCTTCATCATAAAAGACACCTCAGTGTTTTTTAACTAAAATCTTTAAATACTAACAAGATAAGCAAAGACTTCAGATGGTTCCACTGCAACACTCTTAAGTCAGGAGAGGCTTCTGTAGGAGGGGGCATTTGAAAATTTCCTTCATGTTAACTGCAGAGCTGAGTGCTGTCACCGTGACGCACAAGTCTCTTGCAGCTCCATATGTCCAAGTGCTAAAGCGTGCCCGTGCCCTTATGTTTTTATGTAGGTCAAATCTTTGCCTTGCCATCACTGGCAACAGCTCTTTAAACCAAAGAGAAATGGCCTCTTTGTGATCAGTGTTATTACAATGAATTTCAGGAGAAATTATAATAATGGAGCACTTAAAAGTAAAGAGCTAGCACTTGAGCTAGCTAGCTGTTAATTATAAATGCCAATCTCTATCAGGAATTCCTTTTTATGTAAAAGTGGTCTGTTCTGAGTGCTTATTTTAGTGTTAATTAGAGAGAAGTGAAGATGAAGTGTTATCCAAAGATGAGCATTCATTACAAGGTCCGCTGGCCCCTTGTGCTTTTTCCTGGGGTGCACCGGTGGTGCCCCTGGTATGAGCAGATGCATTTAAGATGTCAATGTTTCGTCCCAAGTAACAGTAAAGATCCGTAAGGGTGAGATCTACAGAAGATTCTTGTTCCGGTAAGAGCGTCTGTAAGGGTTCAGCTGCAGAACAGAAAGATTTAATTCTAAAATAACCACGCAGTGGAGGCCACAAAGGTGATGGAGGGTCTGGAACATCTCCCTTATGAGGAGAGACTGTGGGACCTGGGCCTGGTTAGTCTGGAGAAGAGTGAGAGTAGATCTCATCAACTCATATAAATATACCCAGGGTGGGTGCCAACACTTTTTCCAGTGGTCTCCAACAACAGGATAAGGAGCAATGGCCATAAACTAAAACACAACAAGTTCCACCTCAACATGAGTAATGACTTCTTTCCGTGGAGGATGGCAGAGCCCTGGAACTTCTGCCCGGGGAGGGTGTGGAGTCTCCCTGTCTGGAGACATCCCAAACCCACCTGGACATGTTCGTGTGTAAACTGCTCCAGGCAACCCTGCTTTGACAGGAAGATTGGACTGCAGGATCTCCAGAGGTCCTTTCCAATCCTAACGGTTCTGTGATTCTGTGATAACAAGGTCCATACTTTCAGTAAATATAGAAAAAATAATTAAAATTTATTGAAAATCCTGAGAAGGAAAAAAGCTGAAGACATTGACCAGAGTTTTAATATATTTTGACAGTGCATCCATGAGCCAGGAAGGAGGGAGATAATTTGAACATATTTAAAAAGAACCCTCCTTGGACTTTCTCTGTTGTCAGAGGAGCTGACAGTGGCGTTGAAGGTCACAGAAGCCAACAGCCAGTCTGGTGCTGGTCCCTGCCCATGGAGTCCCTGACCACTCTTTCCCCATACACTCATGAGGAGAGCCCAGCCAGCAGAGACTGTGGGTCAAGATACAGCAGAAATTCACAGTTCTTTCCAGCTCACTCCTTCAGGACATGAGATTTCCAAAGATCCCCTCCAACCCCAATGATTTCTGTTATTCTGTGAGTCAGTGAAGGGTGAGGTTTTACAATGCTTGTTTTATTGATGTCTTTACAACCTGGTGTAGGACTGCATTGTTTTCGTCAGCTCCTGTACTCATTCCAAAGGTAAGGTAGATTGATTCGTATGGAATTAGAAGGATGAATTTTAAAACCAATTTTGTCTTACGTATAGAAATACAGCAGTCAGTAACTTTTATTTTGGGGCAAATAGACACTAACAAAAACCATCAGACCCATCACAGGGAATCAGAGTGATCACTCATTTTGTACAGGACCCTTTTTGCAACCTTGGCCAGTTTCATATCCATCACTTAAAAGTGTAAAAAACATCTAAAAATGCCCTGATTATGATAACCTACAATAAAGCCTTTTTCAGTTCCTATGACATGTAAATCCAATTGTTTCCAAAAGTTTTCTTCTCTTCTTTAAAAATGTAACCAGATACTTTTATTAACTACAGGAAAATGAGCTTGTACTCTAAAACTGTTGTCTACAACCAGAGTCCTGAAGACTGGAATATGACCTTTCCTATTTCCTGAATTTTCCTAAGTATTTCTTTAATTTTTACATGCATGAGAATGAGCCTCCTTTCTTTGCCAACTGTTGCCCTTATGCCTCCTTTCCTGCCATTAGTGAACTAAAAGTTTGGAGAATGTAATTGTAAAAATCATGCTTTAATGTAATAGGCTCTAGAGACAAATGTCAGATTTTATTTCCGCTAAAGCTGATAATGGTACTTGATAGAACCATTTATAACTTCTTAAGAGGGAGGAATAATTCTCTTTAACTGATTTATTCATATAAAGCCATTTACTCTTTCCCTGTATGTAGTGGATCAAACTGAGTTATGTTCCCTAATTGGCTATTGATACGTGTGGGGCAATTCTAACCATGCCCACCCACATCCTCTTTTATATCTGGGGATCATCAGAGCAGGCCTGAGACCTTGGATAAACCAGCTGGAGACCTGCTGATATCTACTCTCATTCCCCAGCCTCTTAAAATAAAGTCATTCCATACAAAGGAATGACTTTATAAAACATACAGAGGAGTTGAAGGCAGCATTCCCTCTTAATCCTACTGGGATATGTTCTGCTTTGGAGGATTGAGGGTTTTCAAAACCCACTGGGTGCTGACCTCTTGATTGCTGGTTCACCCTCACTATTGAAACCACTGCCTTGAGTGTCCTGATTGGGAAGACCTTTGCCAGGCAAAATAACCCCTGGCTCTAGGTCTGAAAGGAGTGGAGAGGTACACTTTGACATCTTCCCTTTATAAATAGGCACAAAGCATGGCAGGGAGGCTTTAAAAATAACATTCCTCTAAGAGAAAGGAAGATGAATGCTGAAAATGAAATTTTGACCCCGCTGAAGTCAATGGAAGTTTTCCGACTGATTTCAGCCGGGCCAAGGCTTCATCCAAAGCACTGATGCATTTAATGGGCTTGCAATAGCAACACAAAGGTGGAGAGGGCCTTTGAAATTGTATTCAGTGCTCCAAGGTGGCTGGGAAATCACTGGGTCTAGGAATCAGGGAAAATGCCACGATAGTGTCAATTATTTCAGTATCTGCAGAATTACTAAGGGAAGTGCCCAAAATACATTCACTAATTCCTGCTTTAGTTTGTCACCCTAAACAGCAACAAGCACTTTGTGTAGACTTGGAGATACATCTACATCGGGATGGCTTTATGCCGCTCTTGTTTTTCTGGGTGCCCTCAGAGTTCTTCTGCTGTGTTTTACCAAGAAATCGATCGATAAAGATAATAGAGATTTATTCTTTGTCCCAAACTGGTTATAAAACATGCCACCAAGTGTAAAATTTGTAAACATTGTGGATTTCTTGGAACAGTGCACCCCATGGTAAGCAGAATCTTTGCCTCCTGAAACGGATGGTCAGAGTAAATACGAAAACGAACTGTTTTGTTAAGGTAAGGCAGATATTCTTACCAATAGTTATTAATTTAGCTTAAATGGGTGTATGCTGATTTATACCAGCTGGGGATATTACTCTTGTAATGCGTTCGTGTTTTTATAAATGTTAAAATGTTTTTATTGCTTCCTTTACTGTTTTACTTCATGCACAGAACAGCCACAAAAGTAATGCACAATCACTCTCACCTGAGAAGCTATTCCCACTCATCCCTGCACTTCATACACGCTTGTACCTTCAAATGACTTTTCCCTGTTTTATAGGAAGGTACTGCCCTTCTCTGACTCCCTGTACAGCCTGCTGCTTCTACCTTATTAAACCCGGTGATCCTCAGACAGGGTTTGCACCAGGACAATATTTAACTCTAATGGAAATTCAGCAACAAATTCCCAGAAGCATCTTTGAAAATTTATCCTTTGGCATTATAATTACTTCCTGCTCTTCATTCTAGCCCGAGCTCTTTTGTTTAAAGTCGTTCCTGGAGTCCACGAGTAGTCAGCCTTTGTGTGCGCTCCTAGCAAATGCACACAGCTCCTCACTTGCACTTTGATTTGCCAGAAATTTTTTCTAGCTTTCCTCCAAAAGGCTGTAAATCTGGAAAGGAAAAATACTTTTCCTAATTTTTGATTTTTAAAAAATTGATGGCTTTTTTTTTTTTAGACAGGAATCAGATGAGAGAAAAGGAAAAAAAAATGAATTGGTGTGAAAGATATCAATTAAAAATTAAAGTTTGGTTAATATAGGAATTTATCCCCTTGTGTGCAAATCTAAATTCCTATACTTATCTTCTCTGTCAAACCTTCTTGATTTAATAACCTACTGTTCACACTACAACTCATACGTGCTCCACATTTCAGATGAAGGGATTATGGATCTTATTAATGATGCAGACAAGGCTGGATACTTGTACATTTTACATGCCTGGCTTCCATTTGCAAGATTGTAATTAATTTTAGCAGCTAATTACATACCCTCTATCCATGGCAGTGGAAGATTACAGATATATTTTCCACAATATCATTGAATCTTTTGTAAGCAAACTTCAGCCTGGTCATCAGCACAATTTGGAACAGGTTTGCTGCCTGTGGTTTAGCCACAAAGGTTCTACCTGAAATCCACTCAGCTCCCAAAATGTAGAATGAGAACAAAAATTACGTTGTTATTTCTTCTCTTGCTCTGTCCTAACTGCAGGGATATGAACCTGTAGAAATAGTAGAAGTAGAATGATATATCAGGCACATTCTCTCTGGAATACTTGAGATCAAATCCATGCCTGCATCCCTGGAAACAGAATCACAGAATGGTTTGCCTTGGAAGGGACATTAAACATCGTCTGGTTCCAACCCCGCTCCAGCACTTTCCACTAGTTCTGCTCATTGCCTGGATGTGGCTTTGGCCAATTCACCTAATCTGTTTTGTGCCTTGACTCAGTTTTACAGATAATGATTTACGTCTCCCTGGTGCAGAGAGTTGTTTGGAGGTTTGTGGGGTTTTTTGGCATGAGTAAGAATACAGATGGTACAACCTCCGCCGTGAGGAAACACTGAGAGAGTTGGGGTTGTCCAGCCTGGAGAAGAGAAAGCTCCAGGGAGACCTCAGAGCCCCTTCCAGCGCCTAAAGGGGCTCCAAGAAAGATTGGGAGGGATTCTTTATCAGGGAGCATAGTATAAAATGAAGAGTTGTTGTTTCAAACTGAATGAAGGTAGATTTAGTTAAGATATTAGGAAGAAATTCTTCCCTGTGAAGGTGGTGAGGTCCTGCAATAAGTTTTCCAGAGAAGCTGTGGATGTCGCATCCCTGGAAGTGTTCAAGGCCAGGAAAAGATCAAGACCCACATTGCCTTTCCAGTTACCCAGCAAATCGGACAAGGCTGAATCTGGGTTTTTTGAGCTGCACTTAGGAACTGCTTGCAAATATGTGTAGACTGCAAATGCGGAGGGGAGAAATAAGACAATGCAGAATGGTGGCATATAATGACATTAATCCTACTAGAAACATAAGGTGGATATCAGGAAAGGATGCACATGTGACACACCAAAGCCTGTAAATGTTACTTTTACACAAGACTGTAGAAGTTCTATGATTTACCTTGAGAAGCAAAGCACTAAAAATAGGATTTTTTAATGACTTATTAGATGTTGCTTTTCAAGACTATTTACTGTGAGCAGCTAGAAATTGGCTGCAACTCAAACTGAGTTCTGTGTCTCAGAGAAATCTCTATTGAATAAAAAAAAAGAGATGAAATGAGAAATAATAGGCCTATAAACATTGAAACATTTGAGATACCTCTGATAATTTCCCCTGATAAAAAAAATCTAATATGTAAGGGATTAGGAGGTTCAAAAGAGGGAATTACTCTGTAAGTAATTTCTGGAGACTGGGGAAGTGTTAAAAAAATACTGAAGGCTTCCATGTACTACACAGCTGCTAAACTCTGCACAGCCAACCATTTCTGAAATGAACTCAGAGGAAACTTTTCTGAGTTCCTGGTAAGAACATAAAGATCAGCAAATAAATAAGAACAATACTCTGAAATTCATGAATAGGCTGTAACTTGTTATTGCGAAATACAAGGTCAAATCAAGATTGGAAAAGGGCATTTTATTGGTTCTGAAAATGAACAGAATTGAAAAGAACTTAGACCGTACATGTTGCTTGAAGAAAGAAAAAACGTTAGCCACACACCATAAGTATCTTTGCAAATGAAATTTGAGAGCAAGCAATGAAAAAAAGCAGAAGCTTTCACAGTTAGAACAAATAGTTTTCAAGTCTTGTGGGTCTCATGAATCTCATGATAGGGTACTTAGGCTGAAAACTGAGGTAAGTGCAAATTTCTTCATGGACATTTCCGAGAACTTATGAAATGCAAATGGATTCCTTGACAACTGGCAGCATAAAATCTGAATATTTATCTTTAAAACTCCGAGAGAAGAAAAATGCCAAAAAACTCTAGACCAGTCAGCTTAACTTCAGTTCCTGGCACAACACAGTAACAAATAATCAAACTATCTGTAAGCACTTAGAAGATAACAAAAGGATGAGTTAAAACCAAAATAGATTTGTCAATACAAAAATGTGCCAAGCCCTCTAAAATCATACTGTGAGAGTGTAAAAGCCTCACAGACATAAAAAAGCAATAGACATCCTCTGCATTAGATTCAGAAAGTGTTTGATACTATTTCTTCTGGTATTTTTATCGTGAGCAGGATCTAAGCAGAACGACTGCAATGTAGATGCATAACTGGTAGAAATACCATGTTTGTAGTGTGATTATCAGGAGATCACTGTGACAGGAATCCCCTACTGAACTGGCAGGAACTTATCAGTCTTCAGAGCACAGTGAGCCACAACAGAAAGTAAAAGATGTTCTTATCTGATTTGCAGGTGTCGCTATGATGGGTCGGGCTACCAGGAGGACATTGTGGAAGACAAGGTTAGCACGAACTAGACAAAATTATCTTGACAAACTAGAGTGAAGAAAGTGTTACACCACAATTCAGTAAAGGCAAATGCATATTTTAATCTAAAGTGTCGAATAATCTTTTTGTTTTGTAGATACAGATGAGAAATGTACGCTAGACAGTCATTCGGTAGCAAAGGATCTAGATTATCACTGGTTCACAAGGTGTTTAGAGCCACGCAGTCAAACCAAAAGACCCCATCCAGAGTTCTGCATCCATTGTTGGGGTGCCCAGCACAGGAAGGAGATCAGTCTGTCGGAGCAAGCCCAGAGGAGGCCCCCAGGGTGATCAGAGGGATGGAGCAGCTCTCCTACAAGGCAAGGCAGAGAACGTTGGGATTTTTCATCCTAGAAGACAGAAGGCTTTGGGGTAACCTAATTGCAGCCTTCCAGTACCTGAAGGGAGCTGACAAGAAATCTGGAGAGCAGCTTTTCACAAGTGTGTGGAGTGACAGGACAAGAGGCAATGGCTTTAAACTCAAAGAGAGTAGGCTTAGATTAGATATTAAAAGGAAAATCTTCCCTGTGAGGGTGGTGAGGCCCTGGCACAGGGTTCCCAGAGAAGCTGTGGCTGCCCCATCCCTGGAAGTGTCCAAGGCCAGATTGGATGAGGCTTGGAGCAACCTGGGATAGTGGAAGCTGTCTCTGATTGTGGCAGAGGGTTGGAACAAGATGATCTTTAAGGTCCTTTCCAGCCCAAACCATTCTGTGGTTCTACAATTCCATGAAAAGACAAGAACTATGGAGAAATATTTCAAGGAGCATGAAGCACTCTTTTAGACACATGAAACAATATTTCAGTTTTGGCCACAACTGTCAGGGAAAATTCACTTTTTGCTCTGATATTAAGCTGTTTAGATGCCATGCATAGAAGTTTTCATGTTCCCTTAGTTTCTGTTTCTATTCTATTCGAAAGACAGCTGAACAACACAGTCCAAATTCTATGGCTAAATTCTATGATAGGGGAGATGTCTCCAATAGGAAATAAGGGGGATTATCAAATTCTGTAAGGGAGATGTAGATTAGATATTAGAGTTCCAGCTTGGTGAATTGAATGGCATTTATCACCACTCACACAACTTGACACTTCCTATGGTGTTTTGTCTGGCCTCACCCCCTTTCCAGAAGGATGTGAGTCTTCTGTGGCTTCTCTGTCATATCTGTCAGCCCATGTGGACGTTTGGACACCTCAGGATATCTCAAACGGTGCTAAATGCCTGTACTCCAGTAACTGAGCTGACGTCCCCTGACAGTGAAATTTAGCAAGCCCTGAGAGGAAAAAAGAAAGTCTCCTGTGGAAGGTGAAGGTGCATAGAAGATTTCACAGAGCTGACACGTGGATTTCATGGCTGGGTGTTCCTAGAGAAGTGGTCAGGCAGACATTTGGTCAGATCTTTTTCTAAGAGAGCTTTTGCTGCCTTGTGGCTGAAAGAAGGGCTCATTGACAGGGTTTCTTCAGCCTTGCTCTCAATGTTGTTGTGGGCAGCACTAAAGATTTATGTTTCTTCCTCTCTTGCTTTGGGAATGAGCTACAGAATGTCAGATTGTTCACTTACCAGCTGAAATGTAGTGTAAGCTGACTGAGTGCAAGGTCTGTGCCGTGCCATTCATGCTTGTTCTTTTTTGTTTTCCTCTCAGAAGTGTCTCATTGAGCGAGTCTCTGTTTGGGTTGTCTGAGGATGTGTGAACTCTTCTTAAAAAAAGGCAATGAATAGTTACGTGCACTTTGTCATCTGCACTCTTGCCTGAATATCTGCCTGTTCCTTGCCAGATCTGTGGCTCCTATTCTGTGTCTCTCCATTCCCGTACATTTCCCTTGCATCTTCTCCCTCTGCTTAGCTTAATGTACTTTTCATTTCTTACAATGATCGTCCTTTGTTTTTCACATTTATCAAAAAAACTTATAAAATCATCACCTTTGGCACACCCCTCCTTTCACAAAAATAAATTCTCAGTGCCTAAGGCTAAGCAAGACAGACCTGGAGACTCTGGCCTGTTGAAATGAGTTCAGAAGAGGCCACCAAGCTGATGACAGGGCTGGACAACCTCTCCCATGGAGACAGGCTGGGACAGTTGGGGCTATTAAGCCTGGAGAAGAGAAAGCTCCAGGGAGAATTTAGAGCTCCTTCCAGTGCCTAAAGGGGTCCTACAGGAAGAATGGAGAGGGACTTTGGACAAGGGCATGGAATGACAGGACAAGGGTGGATGACCTTCAGCTGAAGGTTTGGACAAGTATATTGGATATTAGGAAGAAAATCTTCCCTGTGAGGGTGGTGAGGCCCTGGCACAATTTGTCCAGAGAGGTTGTGTATTCCCAACCCCTGGAAGTGTTCAAGGCCAGGCTGGATGGGGCTTGGAGCAACCTGGTCTGGTGGAAGGTGTCCCTGCCCACAGCAGGGGGTTGGAACTTGATGATGCTCGAAGTCTCTTCCAACCCAGCCCATTCTGTTGTTCTAAGACGTGCACACCTGCTCTATTTCCCTGTTACAGGTAACTTTTCCACCCCTTTGCTGCTTTATACACTCCTTTGACACACAGAACAGGAGGGGTGCTATGAACACACGACCTCTCTTCTCTCTTTGGTTGTAGCCTCATCTTTCATGACCCCTGACATAATCTACAACTGACTCCAGTTATATGTAAACATATCAGTTACTCCAATAAAGAAGAAACCTCTGGTTTGTACTATAGTTGCAACTCAGAAATGCCTAATGAGGTGGTTTCTTAGCTGTGATTGGGGAATTTTTGAGATTTCCGAGTTCAAAAAATGTTAAAACAGCTTTTCACTAGAGGTTTAATTACAAAGCAGGTTGACCATATGCCAAAAGCCCAATCTTTTAAAATCCTCTTTCTCATTTACATTCTTATCTGAGATTTCTAAGACACTGATATTGCATTAGAAAGATACATCAACAAATGAAAAAATCTGAACAAACTAAAGAGATGAGAAAAATACTTTGCAGATAATGTACGAACGCTTCAATTAGATGAGTGAAATGACCACTGAGTTATCAAAACTTTTAATTCCCCTGTTGCACCATCATATCCCACCAGTAAGGGAAAACAGATTTTTAGCTCACCAAAGTCATCTCTGGTCTCTTTGTTTCCCTTGCACTAAATGCATTGCTCTTGAAAAATTCATGCCTGTTGAAATCAAGGAGCTTCTGTTGTTTTCCCAGGAAATACAGAGGTGGCAGCAGCATCAGTGTCACCTCTCCTTCCCCACAGTGGCCACCAGCCTGCCCAGCCTGTCAGCCCAACTCCTTCGCCACACTAAGCAGAGAAGCCGTGACCATGGTGATAAGAAGAGACCTACCAGGAAACAAGCCAAGATCCACACCACACAAGGAGTAATAATTACACAAAGTGAGAGGGGATCAAACTTGAACCTTTAAAGATCCAGTTTATTTGGTGCTGACCTCCTCTGTCCCTTTACTGTGGCAATCCAGATCATTTGGAAGTGGATCAGGTCCCACTGGAGCTGTAAGTCTGACACGTGCCTGAAAGAACTGGCAAAAAAAAGGAGAGGAACCCAGAAAATATTAATCAACTGTCAGTCAAACTCTGCATCTCCTACACCTCCCTCAGTTCTTGGCTCAAGAAGCTTTACTGCTGGAATCATAAAATTAATTATTACTAAGGATTTTCAGTGTAATACTCCAATCTTAATGTTTGAACAAAAAGCCTTTAGTGTTTTGAATGCATATTTAAAACAGCAAAGCATAAATTTTTTAAGTAATACCCACAGCAGATGACAAATGTGTCTTGTTGTTGTAATAACTTCAGATCTCTAAATTAAGGATCATGGTTTGAAGGAATAATAACAATACTTCACACACGGAGAGGCTTTTCATCTACAAGGAAATAAAGTTGCCTTTCATGGCCCAAGCACACACACGCAGGTGTAATTGCAAATACTTAGTTTGATTCAGTGGTCATTCAGGTAAATTGAGGTTATTGGTGCTTCTGCAATACTGACAATTTGGAGTCCCCAGCCAGCAAACTGTGCTTGGAGCTGCATGAACGAATGAGTGCAAGCAATAATCTGCAAGCAAGCTGGAAAAGGAAAGGGATGGAAGCGAAATGTCCTCCTCTAACACACACTTAGCAGAGGTGTCAAAGTGTTTGATGACAATTTAGAATCACAGAGGTAATTTCATGTCTGCTTTACTAATAGGACTTGGAAAAATTAGTATGAATTTTTAAGCCAGAAAATTGAAGAGGTGTGTCCCAAAACCATCCTTGCTTGTTTTCAGGCTGGATGTCTGACAGAGAAAATTTCACCTAAGTCCTACATGATGGCTTCTTTCCTGTGCAATGTCAGAATAAGATGTGTTTTGAGACTTTGTCAGTGTTTGATGTCTTACTCAGCAATTCCACACAAGGTGAACTGCAGCTTAGAGTAGAGGAATTCACTTTCCCACACTGCCATGCTTCTTTACCATATAATTTACTTGGCACTTTTTCCATGGCAATAAACCCACGTGGAGACAGTGAAAACTGACCCAAATGTGTTCCTGTATCACCTGCTCTAGGTGAAATTCCCTTGGCAGAAGAGTTGGACTAAATGATCTCCAGAGGTCCCTTCCAGCCCTAATTATTCTCTGATTCTGCGATTCTGTAATTGCCCATTGGTTTGATATTTCAAGCACAATATTCAGCTGTTGATCAAAAAACACCTTTCTCCTTTAATATCTTACTTTATTTGAGAAAAATCTGACTTTAAATGTCAAGCAGACACTGTAGGATATTCTTCTTTAATACCACTTATATTTAACTTTTCATCATCCATAATCTCACTTACCTGCCCTGTTCTTCTGCAGTATCGAGCCAGCCTTGATGAAGAGATACTGATTCTCATCTAAACTAAAAAGGGAACTATGGAAAATTTATTGAATGCGCATGATCCAAGATCTCCAATATATGAAAGGTATGTAAAAAGGTTATGTTTTTTCCACTGATTTACCGAAGTGAGACTTGGACATTTTTAAAAGAGACATTTGTGTGGTGGGGCAGATTTTCACCAGGAACACTTTCACACTAGTCCATGATAGGACAGGCTAAGTAGTGATAAAGTCATAAAACAGTTTTGATGCATTTTCAGGGATAGGTTTTTGCTGGAGGTAATACTATTTGAATGCAGATGCTTCAAAAACAGCCAAACAGATCCTACAGTCTTTTACTGTGTGAGAAAAGGAGGCATTGTGGCTCAAGAAATCATGTGAAAAACCACTCCAAAAGCAAAACTGACTGAGCATAACTTCGTAAAAAAATGTTGCCTGTTTAGCTCCGTATAAGCTACAGTAGAGTTTGAGGTGAAGAAAGACACAGAAGTCTTGAAACAGAGGCAGCCCTGGTTTGACAGTCTCATTCCAAGTGTTCAGAAAACGTGTGGCAATGGCACCTGGGCACTTGGTTTAGCGCTGAACAGGATGGGTTTGCTGCACTGATGGTTGGACTTGATAATCTCACAGGTCTTTTCCAACCTTAGGATTCTATGATTCTCTGAATACGAAAGAAATAAAAGCTGAACTGACACAGTTCATATGTTGAACAGCCTTTATTTTCTGTAATGAAAGGTAGTCATTTTTCTTAGGGTTCTTTAGTTACCCCAAATTTGAGCCAAACCTGCACACAGCAGTAGCATCAGGCTGGAATCCTCAGACAAGAGACTTATAACACTGATAAATTCCCCTCACCTAGCTCCAGATATCTACAGCAGGGGCGTCTGCTTCAGAGATTGTTCTTCTGGCTCTTAAAATAGTCAGTAAAAAGCTGGTCAACAGAATTTATATTGAACTGAATGCAGGTGCCTATTTAAGGGGATGAATCACATCCTGAAGTCGTTGACTACACAAATGAGCTCTCTATTACCTTTGACAGGAACCCAGAGTGATTTCCTCAGATGTGCACTGTAGGTTCCAACTCCTGAAAATCCTAATTTAGTATATTTTACAGTCACACCGATTTCTCATTAAAGCTCTTTCTTCCAGTCTAAGCTGCTACAAAACCCATCCAGGCTTCAGATAGGAGCTCGCAGCTCCCCCATGCACAGGATATGAATGAGTAATTATTACTTCGTAGACAGAGGAAGTTTGGTGTGTAAAATATATGTTGGAAAAGTCAGTGCAGTTGCATCCGTTTATGCCTGCACCAAGTAAAATAACTCCATGTCCTACATTATTATTCAGCAAATGCCTCCTGAGGCCAGAGCAGACATCAAGATTGCCTGGTAAAGCAGCTGTGTTAAAAAAGGCCTTTTTCTAACCAGTCATTAAGTCAGTACTAACTCCCCTTCAGTCAGTACGGGCACGACAGGGTAAAATTTATGGGCAGATGGAAGTTACAAGAATAAACTTTTCTCATGTTTTGTAAACCCAAGGTCCTTTTTTTCTTGGGGAAAGGGAGTGTAAACAGACTGATAAGGGAGTCAATAAAAGGGATCTGGTTTTATGTTGTCCTGCAGTCTATCAAGTCCAGGTAAAAGTGAACAAAATTGTATTTATATAGAATATTTTGGTGGTATTGCATAACTTGAGCACAAGAGACGAATCAAACCTGCACACGTTTGCTCCATACTGCAAATTTACACCGGTCGTAACAGAGTTTTGGCAGCAACATTTTATGGTGATTTAGTTATTATTTATAGACACAAAATCTATTTTTGTCATCTTCACCTCTATTTGAAATTAATTTAATGTATTAATTTTTCAGCTGAATGCCTACAATCACCAACGTGCATCTTGCACACAGGTTATTAAAATGTGCCTCTGAAGAATGTGAGATGCTAAATGGAAGTAGTAAAGGCAACATGTTCCATTTCAGCCCATGAGCTGTTCTCCAGGAACTGTCCTGCCTCACTTAGCTCCTTCCTTAGCAAAAGGAAATATTAAATTGCTTTTATGTACACTTGATCCGTATTTTTGGTTTTCTGATGAATACACAGAAATTTCTTTTTGGTCTTTCTTTGAATTAATGAAGAAGATCTATTCTCTTTGTTTTCTGACAGTAATTGATGATAAGCACATGTGACTTTACTCACTCTAGTAAAAGAGCCATGAGGATTTAATGGGTAAATTAATTGTTCTGAGCAATGAGGTATGAGTGAGAACAGTGCCTTTGTTAGGTAGAAACCATTTATGAAGAAATTTTCTGCCGTGAAGATGTGGAAATAATGGAACAAGTTGCCCAGAGAAGTAGTGGCTGCTCCATCTCTGGAAATGGTCAAGGCCAGATTGGACAGGACTTGGAAAAAACTGGTCCAGTGGAAGGTGTCCCTGCCCACGGCAGGAGGTGGAACAAGATGATTTTTAAGGTCCCTTCCAACCCAAACTGCTCTGTGATTCTGTGATTCTATGATTCTATGATTGTATGATGACTACACAGCAGGTGGAATATTAAGTCCTGGAAAAGACAGTGCTGAAAAGAAGGGAAAAAACCTGAAAACATTTTAAGTTGCATCTAAGCTTGGATTGATAGTTGGCTCACATCCTAGAACCCCTCTGAATGTCTTGGCATGAGTTTTCAAGTCTACAATAGGCTTTGGTTGTTAAGAACTTTGAGAAACAGGTAAAAATTGAGAAAATGCCAAATGAGTAAAATCCTGCATAAAGCAAAAAATGAGGGAAGGAAAGTGATGGTTGCTGCAGATATTGTGAAAACAACTGAAATTCTGATGAAAGAATGAAATACAAAGGAGTCAAGTCCCACCATTGGACATGGACGAAGTAAACAGTGACTGTGTATCAGCACAACATAATGTAAGGATGAAAGCAAAGCCAGAGCTGGTCAGAACAGGATTCACCTTTCTCAATATTGCCCTGTTCTCACCTGGAATAAAGCAAATTTTCTTTGTATTAGCTGGTACAGTACTGTGCTTTGGATTTAGGAAGAGAATAATGTTGATAACACACTGATGATTTAGTTGTTGTTTAGTGCTTACACAAAGTCAAGGACTTCTCACTCATGCTGACCTTCCAGTGAGGAGACTGGGGGTGGACAAGCAGCCAGGACATTTGACCCAAACTGGCCAAAGGGAAATTCCATACCGTGTGGCATCATGCTGAACAATAATGCTCAGAGCAGTTGACCAGGGAGTGGCAGCTTCTGCTCAGAAACTGGCTGGGCCTCAGTCAGAAGGTGGAGAGCAATTGCACGTCACTTCTTTGTACATGCTTTTATCCTTATTATAATTTTGCTTTTTTTTTCTGTCCTATTAAACTGTTTCAACTCAACCTACAAGTTTTAGTTTTTTTCCGATTCTCTGCCCCATCTCACTGGGGGGATGAGAGTGAACATCTCTGTGGAGTCTAGCTGCCTGTCAGACTGACCACAGCAACCGTCCTCTCTTCAACAGTACCAGCTTCCCAGAGAAAGAGGGTAAAACAAGGTATTTACCAGATGAACTTTCTGTGTGCCACTCCACGGGAGTGTCTCAAGCAATTTAACTCACTCAGGATAGGATTCAGTGAAAGATTTAGATGTAAGTAGCCACGCGTGAGCGTTCCATGGTAACCAAGAAAGATGAACTCCATGTGACGCAAAAAAACTAGAAAGAATTTAGCTGGAACAGCCAATCTGTTTTAGGGTGAGTGGTTTCACTTTCTAAGCTCCTGTAAGTACATGGACTAGATCTGTTCTGAGTGTCACAGGAGCTCTGACAT
Source organism: Cnemophilus loriae (assembly GCA_013397755.1). NCBI lineage: Eukaryota > Metazoa > Chordata > Aves > Passeriformes > Corvidae > Cnemophilus > Cnemophilus loriae. The sequence continues at coordinate 1,926,195 of VZTF01007968.1, read as the reverse complement.
CTCCTCCATCTGTAGACAACTATAAGCAAGGTTCTAAATTTAGAATCATAGAATCATAGAATGGATAGGGTTGGAAGGGACTTTAAAGGTTTTCTAATTCCACTCCCCCTGCCATGGACTAGACCAGGCTGCTCAAAGCCCCATCCAGCCTGCCTTGACCGGGAGTCCACAGCCTCCCAGGTGTCTTCACCTACGGCTCACTCACAGACTGAGTAGTTAATGACCACTGACCATGTGTATGCTCATTAATGAGGAAACGGGTTCAGATTTTTCCATTAAGAAAGTTTAATTTTTGTGGTGACTGTGCCTCTCTGAATCATCACTGCTTCCCTGATTTCTGGGGTCTTGGTTCATGCTAGGAACAATAGCTCTAGGCTGAAAAAACCTCCCCTACTTGATCTTTAGATTGGATATTAGAAAAAATTTCTTCATTGAAAAGGTGGTTGGGCATTGGAATAGGCTGCCCAGGGCAGTGGTGGAACCACCACCCTTGGAAGTTTCAGAACCTGCATAGATGTGGCACTTGAGGATACAGTTTAGGGGTGAACATGGCAGTGCTGGATTAGTGATTGGACTTGAAGATCTGACAGGTTTTTCCTAATCCTAATGATTCTGTAATTCTACACACTTGTTTGGAGGTTTTTAGCAGGTAGTAAGCAGGAAGCAATTGCTCATCAGATTTCAATAAGGACCCGGTACTGGGAGGAACAGTCTCTAGGCTCAGCCATCTTCTGAGGGGATGAGATTGTAGTTTTTCATGAGACATCAATCTTTTTGCATTTTTCTCCTGACCAGGAGAATGAATTGCTGCTTGAAAGCAAGGTAGCTTTCAGTCCATGATGCCAAGTCATGCCACTGAGTCTGGGCTTCGTGAGCACTTGCCGTCTCGAATAAAGCAATCGTTGAGTTCCCTCGAGGGAACGGGAGGAGTGCCTGCAGTGTGAGATGCATCTCTGCTCTAGAGACCTATTTTAGGATGGGATATAGGAAGCAGGAGCTTGCACATGCTTTGCTTTTAACAACTCAGCCTGTCTGTTTATCCTAGGACTATCATTATGGTCTGTGCTTTATTACATTAACTCAGCAAAAGCACACACATGTGTCAAGTGCTTCAGTGAATAGACTTAAGCACATGATTAACTTTAAGAGTGTGCTTAAGTACTTTGCTAAATCAGGACTTCTATGTTTTCCCCTCTCAGTACATCTGGTCGATTTGCATATATTTTCCATATAAAGAAGTTCCTTTTCAGAGCAAACTGAAACTATTTCCTTGCTTGCACATTCGGTGGTACTGCTGCTGTAGCTAACTCAGACAAATTTAGGCCCTCTTCCCTTCCCACAAGTTTCCAGCTGGTTGTTCCAACAACTGCAGGCATTGTGCTGGCATGACTCAAGTTGGCAACTGTTTGGTGAACTGGATTAAGGAAATATTTAAGATGCCAAGTAATCCTTCAGTCATTTAATCAGTACAGTTTGGATTGGAAAGGACCTTAAAGATCACCGCCTTCCACCAGACCAGGCTACTCCAAGCCCCATCCAGCCTGGGCTTGAACACATCCGGGGATGAGGCGTCCAAAAATTCTCTGGGCAACCTGTGCCAGGGCCTCACCACCCTCACAGTAAAGAATTTTTTCCTAATATCTAATCTAACTCTACCCTCTGTCATCCTAAGGTCATTTCCCGTTTTCCTATCTCTTCGTGCCCTTGTGAAAAGTCCCTCTCCAGCTCTGTTGTATCCCCCTTTCAATAAATATATATTCATATATACTGTAAGTACAACTTTGGTGAGTTGTTTTATTCTGGACTAGTTTATGCTATGCTGTGCAGCCTGGCTGCACAAACAGTGGATAAAATAGATATAGTAACACGTGATCAGATTTGGAAGGTGTTTAAATTGTCATCACCCAAAGAAATGTACAAGAAACTGTTCATCTGCAATGCTGGGGGCTACGATAAATTCAGAAGACATTGTACTATATGTTGTTTGCAGGACTTTTTTTCTAAAAAATTCTGTACTTAGAAGTTTCAATGAAAATGGAAAAAATCAATAAGTTCTTTTTCAGCCATGTTGCTAAAGTAACTGAAAGCAAAAATCACGCAAAAAACCTTGTAATTATTGTCATTGTTTGAAATTACCTAGAATGAGAACGAAGCATGAGAAAAGCCTGCTTAAAGCCAAATGAACTCCGATGTTAAAAAATTATTGTTCCTGGTTTAGATGAGCCAGTTTCCCCACAATAACAACCTTATTGTGCCGGCAAAGACAGAAGAGCAAGAAATGAGCATTGTTAAAGGTTAGTTGTGATCTCAGGACATACGTGACAATACAGAAAACATTAATCACTACAGAAAAAGAGGAGCACTCAGTACCAGAACGGCTCCTCATCTGCATTCTGCTGGGTCTGTTGGATCAATGAATTATTATTGGATTGAGACATTTTTGGAGAGCAGGATGTGTTTAAAGACATGGCATTCTCTGCTGTCTTTGTAGGAGTAAAAGGACGATATGCAGCTCTGAGTAGTTTCAGTTCCTCGAGCTATAGTTTTGTCCACCCATAGACTGCTAAAAGACAATCTAGAAGAAAAATGTGTGCCGCTTTTGATAAGGACATTTATCCTTGTGGAATTTCTTCACTGTCAAAAAGAGAATCTGTAAGATTAAATGTGAGGCTGATGAGAAAAATAGTTGTCTCATTTTATTGTTGAGTCCTATTAATTAGTTTATGGTCTAATAGCCTATTATGGCTTAATGCTTGACTTTTCTACCAATTAAAAACCAAGAGCTTCTTCCTCTGTGACACGTCAGCTTACTCTATGGCCTCATGTAGATGAGACTTGAAACTCAAAATATTTGCATACAGCTATTAAATTTAAAATTGAATTATATATATGTAATTATTAAATTAATTGTTTAATTTAATATATTATCATTCTGGAAAATATTTGGAAGGTCCTTATTAAACCTGATTCCCTCAGGAATCTGTGTTATGCACTGGGAAATGTGTTTCTCCATTCTTTGTCCCAGATATTTAGCTGAATTTCTGACTTGTATTCTTACGTTGGAAAAGGCACTTAGGTCAAAAATGTAAAACTTGAGTATCTTTTTGGAAACTTGAGTTCCAGAGTCAGCCCCTTAAAGGTTTTAATTTAAAACATTCTGTGTCTCAGAAATTCTGAGTGACTTTATCTCCTCCAAAAAATTGACAGAACATTTAGCAACTGGCTGGTAAAACACAGCTTTGCACATAATTAACAGATTATAGCAAATAAAACCTGGGAGTATTCCTATCTACTTATAATTGCTCTCAGCTGAATGCGATGCAGATGATTTTAGCTGTTATTTTTAATCAATGTTCTTAACAATCAGTTGTTGTATTTTATTACATGTCAGAGCTTGAACTGCAGTTTGAGATTTTTGTACCCCACACTGTGTGAAGCAACACAAAATTCCTGCACTCATAACTCAGAGTCTAAAAGAAAAATTATGCCTGAAAAAGGAGGCAGATTGATTAAACAATATATTCTTTCTGTGTGCTTTCCAAGCCAGTAGATAAGCAGATAATGGACAAAGTAGTTCAAGCCTTAATTACTGTCTACAAACCCATTTCAGACAAAGCCTACCAAAGAAAATCTTAAATGGTTTTTCTGCTCTTTTCTTCAAACAACACTTGGATAGCTCATGATACAGAAAAAAATAAATTGATTTGAACAGAAATAGTTTGGCTTCTTTATTTGAGAGTGTGGTCAAGTGGATTACTCATCGTCACAAAATTAACATTTATGAGCCATTGCCTGCAATAAGCCAAGGTTTAGGTATAAACAAGTGGCTTGGTTTGTGAGTTACCATAGTTTGATACTTATGAGCAACCATTGTTTGCACTTGCAAACTGGAGGAAGATAAATCACAAACAAAGCTGGATATTATCCTTATTAATGTATCTTATGAGATGATTAAGCTCACAGTGCTATTGACTAAATCTCCCTGGATTTTTCATTTCTGTTTGCACAGCATGCAGAATTTATCCCCTTTGCTGGTTTAATTACCTCTGGCTATGTTTACACTGACATTATTATGAGATGATGGAAGAATAAAAAGCAGTGTCAATTACTTCCAAAGACAATGGAGTTAATCTACGTGGATAATGGAAAAGGTGATTGAAAGATGCATTGTTCAGGAAAACAATTAGCACAGGCACGTTGAGCCCTAAAGGGGTTATCTTTTGCAAATCCTTGAGTCACAGGAAGCAAACCAAGAGAACACATCATTGTTTAGTTCGGCTCAATTAGAGTCCAAAGTAATTGGGAAGAATATGTTTTCCATGAAGAAACACGCCATGCAAGCTGATATGAACTTCCAGTTCTGCATCTCACCATGGGCAAAGAAAGAATTAGAGGGGCACGGACATGGAATAATGGAATCATGGAATCACTGAGCCTGGAAAAGACCTCTAAGACCAGTCATTAATTTAACATTGTCAGGTCTGCCACTAAGCCACGTCCTGATGTGCCACATCTACACACTTTTGGAACACTTCCAAGGGTGGTGAATCCACCACTTTTTTTGGCAGTGTGTTCCAAAGTTTGACCATCCTTTCAGTGAAGAAATTTTTCCTAATATCCGATCTAAACATCCCCTGAGGCAACTTGAGGCCATTTCCTCTTGTCCTGTTTCTTGGTACCTGAAAGAAGTTCTGTGGAAGGGGCGGCAAAACCCTGACCCCATGTGAACCAGTTGAGTGAAAATTGGTTTGTTTTCATTCCTCGCACAAAGCAGAATTCCTTTGAGTTTCTCTGAGACTTCCTGATGGCAGCAAAGTCATGCAACTGTGGGACCTCTACTTTTATAGTAGAAAAAACATCAAAGAGTTCTTTAGTGAAGTATGAAAAACACTACTGAAAAGAGGAGTTGTCAGCTGGAACATCCCATGTTACCGTGCAGCTTGGCCAGGTGCAGAGCAGGTGGATCAGGGAGGCAAGGCAGGTGCAGAGGGAAGAGATGGTGACACTCGTTCCTGGTTCAGAAACATACACCAGTCAAAAATTCAGTGGGGATGTTGTGCAGATGTTGCATATTCATTGAAAAAAGGAATATTTACCTGATCAATGCTTTCTTCATCTTCTTGTCTTGTGGCTTTTCGTGTTATTTTTATACCTGGTGGCCTGGCAGGAACATCTTTGGGAATATCTTATTACTCATATGAAATGTGTAGTTGTCTCAGGCAAAATGAAAAAGGCATTCCAGGGAAGGGCAGAGGAAGTGGTGAAGGGTCTTGAGAATAAATCATATGGGGAGTGACTGGGGGAGCTGGAGGGGCTCAGCCTGGAGAAAAGAAGGCTCAGGGAAAATGCTATCACTCTCTAGATCTCCCTGAAATGTGGTTGGAGCCAGCTGGGAATCAGCCTCTTCTACCAGGAAATTAGTGACAGGACAGGAGGGAATGACTCAAGTTGTGCTAGGAGAGGTTCAGGTTGGACATCAGGAAGAATTTCTTCATGTAAAGGGTGGTCAGGCATTGGAAGAGGCTGCCCAGGGATGTGGTGGAGTCCCCATCCCTGGAGGCGTTCAGGAAACAACTGGATGTGGCACTCAGAGCTCTGGTCTAGTTAACAAAGGTGGTGGCTGGTCAAAGGCTGGACTCGGTGACCTTGGAGGTCTTTTCCAACCTAAATGACTCTGAGATTCTATGAAAATAGTAGACCTAAGATCATTTCATTTCACCATGTTTACGTAGATGAATACTCCTGCCTTAAAGACTATTTGGTTTTTAATTTGCTGCAAAGAATCAGGCTGTCTATCTCCCTCCTGCTCATCTGGGAAAACAGTTAGTCTGAAGAAATCTGATTTCAGAGAGCATTAGGCTGCTAAACATACTTACGTCTGCTCGTCAAGTTGCACAGCACTGCTGCAGGTTGCTGTTTAATTCTGAATATTCCTTTGCTTTGTACAGCTGACTGAGGAGAGACAAACACAACCTGCCCCCAGAGTCCTGTGCTGACAGGTTTTCTTTCTCAGGGGTTGCGTACTGCAGGTTCATTACACAAGTGGAGGAAACTTCAGAGGAGGGACAGGACAGAGGACAGGAGGTGTGAATTACCACAGAAGTCAAAGTTTCTTCCTCTTTAGAGAATTGGTATCCACAGGGTCTGGTGGAGACTGACACAACAGAGAAATACAACAGAAATAGAACACAAATTAAATGCAGTACGAGCACCTCAGGCTGTGGTATGCAGGGAACCTGGGTGGTGCGAGTCCAAGAGCTCCAGAAGGGAGACAGTCATTTCACCAGGGCTAAGGGTAAATCTTGGGCTAATTATGGAAACTAACACCTCTACAAAGCACTGTTCAGTTCAACACGGACACACTATTTTACTTAAACATCTTTACAACCTACCTCACAGCTACCTTGCAGTTTTTTTGAGACTTGCCCTTCATTTTTGGAAGCCTCACCTCTTGAGACCTAGATTCAGTCTTTCCTTCACAGAGGAAGAATTATACTCCAACACCTTACACTGTTAAATGAAAACAACAATTTGAAGTGTTCCTCACCACGTATTTGAAAAGTCACAAATACACCTGGGTTGTACAAGAAACGTCTCCTTGCACAAGTGTTGGCCCCTCTCATGTTCTTGCACAGGGTTTGTCTAAAAGATGAGATGCCCAAGGAAGGATCAGGCAGCTAAATACTGATGCCAAGATTTGAGAGCCATAGAGAATTTCAGAGGTGGTAAATCTCCAGCTCAAGTACACCCCATAATTAATTAATTTATAATTACCACACACAGTGCTGTAACAGTGGAGCTAAAGTTAAGAGGCTGCGCTTTGATGAACATAAACCTCCAGTTTAGCACAGAGCACAGAATTTCAGAGAGCCAAGAGCAGGCATAAATCAAGAACATAAGACATAATTATTCCCTGAAATAAACAAGTAAACAAGATCAGTGCAAGACCTCTTTGCCAAATTAGAAGTGGAAATACCGACAGAACTGGAATGAGGTAAACGTCTCTATAGACTAATACAAACCCAATTTCTGTACTTCCTGCATTTTAGCTACAAAATAAAACCAGGACTTAGTTACATTAAAAGAGTTTGCCATATATTTTATACCATGCATTAAGAAAATTTTTCACTGGAGGTTTTAAACAGCATATTAAAAAGTACTGAAATCACTCATATCAGTTGGCTGTGGTATAATTGAGCTCTATAAAGATTATTGAAATACTTTTGCAACTATAAGAAGTCGTATAAATAATGAGGTGTAATAAATCTTCTTTTCACTTCCCAGTCTAGAAGAAACAAACTTTTTGGCATTTGCTTCTGCATTTTTTCCAGCCAAAAACATCAGTGCAAAGCAAAAAAATGTTGTCTTATTCTCTTTATTTCATTCCTTTGGAAAAGGAATGTAACAACGTTTTTCCACATTCGTGCTTTCAAAATTCTCCACTTTCTGCTTGTTCCTAACTAGAATTTGTTCCTCTACATTTGCTTTTGAGGGGAATGTCCACTTAGTACACTGACCACACAAGGAAGTTTTTTAAGGTTTTTTGGGTGGTTTTAGGGGGGGGGGATTCTTTGATTTGTTTGTTTGTTTGTTTGCTTGCTTGTTTTTGTGGTGGTGTTTTTGGTGCTATTGAAAAAGAACATGATCCAGATTCAGACCTGAAGGAAACTTGATCTGCCAAGGTATTCACCAGCAGATATTTTCATTTTGAGGCTGACAAGGCTGTGCAAGGTGTGATCATGGGCTTGGCAGGAGACTGTTTCAAAGGGACAGACTCATCCTTTCCCCCCACTCATGGCAAGGGCACCCAGTAACCTGATGTATTGTGGTGCCAAAATATTTCCATAAATGACCCAAGTATCAACTGTAAATTACATTTACTCCAGACAAACACACACACACCGTAACAGAGGTTCTTACACCCACAAATAAAATGTCACGGTGGCCATGAGAATTCAATACACCACCTAATGTGCTCCTGCAGTCCAGTGTATTTCATTTACTAGGCACTATATTACCCAATTTATAACCAATCTGTCATGCACATGGATCAATACAAATCATGAAAACACACATACATTACACACTTCCCATAATTGAATTTTGTGATCCCTGGACTCTCATTACCCTGCCACAAACTGCTTCAAATGACTACCTCTCATTACCTTCAAGGTAAACATGTCAGGGACACCAGCCAGGTTCCTCACAACTTTCGTGTATAACCCAGCATCAACTTTCAGGAAGACCATGAAATGTGGAAACCTAACTGCAATTTCCAGACTGCATAAGGGATTTCTCCATGTATCCTGGCATATCATGGAGAAAATGAACAAGCAGGTAATTTAAACCAAAATAGTCTCCAGTCTTTAGGGTCTAGAAGAACATCAGGACTTGCACGATTGCACTTGATGTCACTTTAAGCCACACCCACACCCATGTGAATGTGGTCAGCATCTTTCAGTGCATGCTCCAGGTAGATTGACGTTACGCCTGTCAGGATATCCATGTAGATCTTGGATGGGAAGGAAATAGGTGTTCCTAAAATAAAATCTCTGTCACAGGTTGGGAGCACGTCCATCAGGAAGTCTGGCATTGCGGCCAGATGAAAAAAACTCAGAGCAACTCCTTAGTATAAAGTTTGCCATTTTTGCAATTAAGTGAGATTATATATCATAGCAGGATTTTAGGCATGCATATGGATTTATTAAGAGTTAACATTGTTCGGTTCTCTTTAACAGTAATTCAGATTTGAATTAACTTCCTTAATTCTGACTGCACTTTCGTTGGAACTGTAACTCTCCAAAATGCGATGCCTCTTTTGCTGCAAGTTAAAGGTGAGAGTAGATTTTAGAGTACACTTTTTTCCTCACCTCCCTTCATACACAGAGAACAGGCTTAGATAACTGAAGGAAGCTCCCATCCATTTTGAGGATCTGTTGTGCACTCAGACATTCCAACTAAGAAGGACATCTCATATCAAAAGTGTCGTGTATGTGCTGGCAATTGAGAATGAAGCTGTTATCTTCTCTTTGGTTCTAGAAGAACTTAGCTACTCTATACACATGACAGATATTTCCAGGTATCTTATATATTCATGCCTTTTATCAAGCCTTGTTGAAGCTTTTCTCTTGATTACAGGTTTTTCTACAGTCAGTTCTGTTGTATTTATTTGTTTATTGCCTTAAAAATGCAAACTGTGCTTAAAATCAGGGATATCAAAGCTCCTTCTGACACGTTTACATGTAACATCTTTCAAAAAAATGATTGCACAGCATTCGTGTGTACGTGGTTAGAAGCTGGTGCACAGCACTGGATTGACAAGTGTGAAAATCAAATTTTTCTATCTGAAACCAAATAAAGAGCAAGCAGCAACAGCTGAGCCCCGTGTGCTGCCCATATGGTGGTGTCTGGGGTTGTAACACGACATTTTTGAGCTCTGCACGTATTTTGTCCCCAGTCCTTGCACTTCTTTTGGGCCATTTTTAAGTTCAACCCTTGGTTTTGCAGATTCTCCTGCTCCATAGCAGGAAATAGAAAAAAGATCAGACCTATCCACCCTAATTTAATGTATTCCCTTTCATTTTTCCTTACAAGTACTCTGTTGGAGAACTTGAAAAATAAAATCTTTCTTAATTTCTGTTGCTGCAATTGTCCCAGTCTGTTGTTGTGAGGGTCATTTGTCAGTCCTATTCAGGCTCCCTTTTCCCTGTATTTTGTGAGAATTAAAAGCAACAACATCTTATCTGCTGTTTTCAAAATCTCCCAAAGACTATTCGCAACATTTTTTTTGTTTTTTTTATCCTAGAATGCAGTCTCAGTCTCTCTTAACAGTCTGGCAGAAGACAACTCATCTGCTTGGCAGAGTTCTACATCTTTGGGAAGGGATTCCTGAGAGCCTGTCTAAAGCAGCTTCTTTATTTACGTTTAAATCTTATTTTTGTTTAATCTGCCATGACGACCATTCAGGAAGAAAACAAAATTCAGGAATTATCCTTAACTGCATTTTCTTAATGGTCCAGTAATGCTAATAGCAATAAGACATTAAAGTAAAGAAATGAGAACTCTATTTGCTGTAGTTGTTTTGGTCATTCACATATTTGCTGTAGAATCCTTTACTGGTAATAGTCTAAGATATTTTTAAAAAGATTTAACAACATTTAGAGGAAAGCTTAGTTTTCTCCTGCAGTCACCTACACTGAGTCTATATAAAAGGGCCCTCAGTTCAGCAGGCACAATATTGGAATAAAATGGGAAAGGTAACTCATCTTCTTCTACCAAACAGGTTTGGAGGTCTGGGAACCACTCTTCTAAATTAATTATTCTGAAAATCAAACTAAATCCAATCTATGATCAAAAGACATTTCTGTTAGCATCAAGAATGATGAGGTCCTTCTCAGTATGTTCTTAGAACCCCTGTGCCCGTTTCCTGTCCCATTCATTTATGACTGGATGCTCTCTGACTCACTTGCACAAATCCAAAGCCAAATTAATCCTGAGACAGTGGAAATACTGCTTGGACCTGTAGACATCTGCAGCCCAGCCTCCTGCACATCACAACAATGCGTCCAGCACCAGATCAGGTCGATTATTGTTCTGCCTCACCAAACCCTAAAATCCTCCATGGCTGAGATCCCACTGATTTCTGGATGATCTGTTCCAGTACTGCACTAACCTCCTAGTGAAGTGTCTCGTCTTTTTTTCCCTAATAGAAAATCTGAATCTCTTGAGCTCACCCTGAACTCCTCATTAAATCAGAATCATTGGGTGTAAGACTGAATCTCTTGAGAAGGAAACGGCAATGCACACTTCGGCCATAATAACCCAGAACTCACTGTGTGCTGAGTGCTCTTTCAAGAAGTAGGAGACAAGAATTTTAGGATGTCCTTGGCTTCAGGTGTTTAAAACTCTCTCTCTAACATCCTAAGAGGATGGTTTGCCCTCCAGGCTAAAGAAAGTTCTTGCCATTCAAAGCATTTCCAAGCAGGTTATTTGGCTGAGCTGGTTATCTGAGGTCAGATAGAGGTAAATAAAAAGCAAATGCTGAATATGATTAATGCTGAAAAAAAAAAAACACAACTAGGAAACATACCTAGAAAAGTGCCAAAGAGTGTCCTACAGCCAGAACTTCAGACTGATTCTGTTTTGGTTTTTTTTTTGTTTTTTCTTTTTTTTTTTTTTAATAGTAGCAGACCAAGTTTAAATGCAAATGATCTCTCCTTTTTTATTATCTACACAAGGAGTCAAATAATCAAGTCACTGTAGCCATAGCCAAAGTGAAAAGTCGAACCTCTGATGTGATTTACAGCTTAAAAACTCACGATAAAGGTGCTGCAGCCCTTCTAAAATTGATTGTGTGTCTGGGAGAGAAAGTAGCACCTCATTTGTCCTTGTTCATTTCAATAAACTCAGAATTAGTCCCACGTTTTAGGCTCAAATTTCAATGTGTTCACTCATCATGCTTATGGCAGTAGTGGTTTGAGGGTATATTGGAACAGATCTGATCAGATTACTCTGAAATTTCCATTATAACCCCGTGAAACTGCTATATATTCATTTTTCTCTTCTTCCCAACCCCCTGGCTCACTGTGCAGGCAGCAGAGAGCAGGGGACTTTTAATGCAGTCAAGCTGACTGAATGAATCAGAACAAGATAAAGTGGTTTTTAGGATTCAGGGGGCGTATTTTACGTGTTGTGACCTTGGCAGACCCAGGGGTGTTTGTGTGGGGCTGTGTTTGGATGAGGAACTCGCAGGCAGATCCAAATTAAGTGGTAGTTCTACAAATCACATTTAATTATAGAATCATGGAATGGTTTGGGTTGGAAAGGACGTTAAAGTTCATCTCATTCCAACCCCCGTCATGGCCAGGGAGTCCTTCCACCAGAGTCAGGTGTCTCACTGAGACCAGCATGGAATTGCACCCCTAAGGCTGTTCTGCTCAGGAGACATAAATAAGACAATAAGAATTTTTTTAAAAAAATTATTTTCTTTCCTCACGCAAAGAAAGATTTCCTGCACTCTTTGCAAATACAGCATCAGGGAATTTGGTCTCCTGAGCAGACACGGGTATTTCCAGTTTGCCGTGCCTAAATTCTCTTTGAAATATCAAATGGATCTTATATTCTTTGGTCTTGGTCTATTGAGAAATATTGCACCACAACAGCAAAGAGCCAGACGAAGCCGCACGTTAAGGTCACAGGTGAAAACTGAAGATCTGGAGCTGTAATCTTTAGGCTCCCTGCCTTTAATAAAGACTCGTGATTAGCTCAGCTATCTGGACACTTGGCAGAATTACCTCCACAGCCCAAGGAAAATGTATGAGTTGCAGAAAAACACCCAAACCAAGCCCAAAGTGGAAAATACCTGTGTAGTTTTAGAATGAGGTAGGTAGCAATAGCTCAGACACCCACAAAAGGAAAATTCAGTGTTCTGATACACTAATTAATTTGCTTTCTTAAAGGGTTTTGCTTGATTTAAGGCAATTAATTGGTTATTAAAATTACCAAATTCATATATTTATGAAGCATTTTCCTATGTTTAATGTTTCCTTCTTGCGTGAACATTTCTTACTGGACAACGTGGAACGACAAACTGTGTCTAAATAAAGTGACTAAGAGAGCCACCAAAATCATAGAACCACAGAATCATTTAGATTGCAAAACACCTTAAAGATCAAGTCCAACTTTTAATCCAGCACCACCACATTTTCATCACCACATTTTCACCACTAAACCATGTCCCCAGGTGCCACATCCACACATTTTTTGAACACACCTGGGAATGGTGACTCCATTGCCACCTGTCATTGTCACTTGCTCTGTTCTAATGGTTTACAACCCTTTCTATGAAGTTCTTTTTTATTAATATCTCATCTAAACCTCCACTCTTGCAACTCCAGGCCATTTTTTCTCTTCCTGTTGCTGGATTTTTGAGTGAAGAGATTGATCCTCCAGCTGGCTCCCACTGAGGTCTTTCCATTATGTTTCTAAAGACTGATCTTTAAAGAGAGACAAACTTAAATTTCAAGCACTAATACAACACAAAACATCTGGTCTATGAAGAAAACATGATTTCAAAAATAGCATTGCTTCTTGGTGCACATGGACTTAAGAAACACTTAAGAAACAGTTATTAATAACCATATATCCTTTTCTTTCCCCTGAACATTTCAAATGTCATCAGTACTGAGAAATGTTTCCCCCTGGCATCACCAAAATGTGGAATCCAGACCAAAAAACTAACAACTAATTTCTCATATAAAACATTTCCAGTCTGTTCTGCATGGGACCCAACATAAGTTAGGAGCATTAAGCCGGAGCAATTGCCACTGTCATCAAATCCAGACCCAATTATTGCAGGCAACTGCCTCACAGGACCTTGTTGACAGCTCTTCACTTTCTGTCTCGAGGCAGTCAGGTCTTTTCCTTCCTTGCCCCTGATCAGAGACCATCCTAGGATTAACATGGACTAAACGTCACATGAGCTCAGAACAGCAAGATCCCTCCTGACACACAATCCTGACACGAGTCCTTGCTCCTGGATTTACTGTTCCTTGACTTCTTCTTTGCAGGAGCAGATTCCTGACCCTTTGAAGATCCCAGGGAATACATGACCAGATGTTTCTAATCCCCTTTTCAAGCACTCCATGAACAAACCAAAGTGCAAGACAAACACCAAGTCCAGTGGGTCAGCCTCTGGGACGTGTTGAACAGTGCAACAGAAAACCCTAAAAAAACCCCATGACTTTCAAGAAGACATCCATTTTTGGTCACTGCTACACATAGTGAGAGAGGGGGACTTAAAAGAAAAAAGGGGATTTGTACTTCCCACAGGCACAGCAAGGGGCTTCCCTTGTCTCCATTTCTTTTTTGTGGTATTTCAGTGGTCAAAGATGTACCAAATGCCCTAATTAAGAGGTTTCTCTCCGTCCAGACTAAAGGAATGTGAGCTGCCCGTGGTGACAGTGCTTTTTTCAGTTCTCTGGTGTTGGCCTGTTATACAGATACATGGAAACCCAGAATGGTTTTGGGTGAGAAGAGATCTTAAAATCAGCTCATCTTTAAGGGTCAAGGAACACCTTCCACTTGACCAAGTTACTCAGAGCCCCACGTGGTTGTTTATCACAGCGATGATATCTCACCTCTGGTGATGTGAGATGTGTCTGAATGCCAGGAGGTATGGAAAACATAAAGAAAATGAAATTTCATATTGAAGTGACTGCAGTTTGAATTTGGTTAATTGCTTTCAGAAACAAAAAACCAGATGTATTTTCAGTTCTGCTTTCTCAGTGCTCATGCAGTGGTTGAGAACATAATTGCAAAAATGTAATTTTCTCAAGGAAAAATTACACTGTAATGGCAGTTTTTAGTAAAATGCATGTTGAGGGATTTGTTTCAGTTCTACCTGATTTATTGCAGGAGGAGAAAATTTAAGTAATAGTTTTCGGGCTGAAGTGTCAAGCACAGGGAGAAGTATTTCTCAATCCTCACGATATCACATTTTATTATGTGAAAAATTCCCGGCTTACTCTGGGGATGCAGCAGGATCACGTAAAGAGGAAGATGTCTCTGGGATTCACTGCAGCCTCTGAGGGAGGTAAAGTTTATCAGGAAATGAACCATGGGAAATCTGACAGTGGCTCTCTCTCTAAGATAAATTGTGTTTCACTGCTTGGGATTTTTTCTGACAGGTTCTAGTTCAGTTGTGGTCAAGGCAAGGAGTGGAACTCGATGATCCCTGCGGGTCCCTTGGAACTGAGCTTATTCTGTGATTGTGTGATTCCATGAACTTAGGATATTCTATGATTCTGTGGTGAGTAACTTCTTCCAAAATACCTATTCCTTACATGTTTCTCATTGTATTCCTTGTGTGTTCTTCGTTTTATGGGTACTGAACTCTCAGTTGTGCATGAAGCCCATGGCAGAATGACCCCAAAATCTCAGAGTTCCATTGAGCTGTGCTCTAACTCTGATCCATTCTTCTCTCCTGAAGGCTGATGGTCAGGTGAGCCTTAAATTTATGAATTGTCTCACAGGTGTGAAACTGGAAATCTCACAAATCCAGAATTCCTTAACAAAGTATTTACTACATGGATACCGGAGGATCAAGACCACCATGATGAAGTTTTTCTTTCTCTGCTGCAGATTACTGTTTTTACTCTTAATCTCCCCATAAGCAATTGGAATTAACACTTATTTCTCTCATTCATTTTAACCAGAAAATTCCTCTGGAAGAAGAGGGAAAATTACATTATTATAATAACTTCACGCTTGGAGAAAACTTACTTGAAAAAAAAAATAGATAATTTTGGAGAAGCTCAGGATGAGATACTTTTGTAAATAGATTAGAAAAGTACTACAGGGGATTTGACATTATTAACACTGCAAATATGATGAGAGTCCAATCCTGGAAGGTGCTGAGTCTATGGGAACATGCAACATTTGGCAGCTCTCAGGAAGCTCTCAATAACTCTTAGATTCAGGCATAAAGTGCTGTGATCCTGAGTCGCCCATTAAAGATGCACTAAACGTTTCCACTAAGGGAAGTCCCAATTATGTGGTTTTATATAGAAAAAGAGAAAGTTAATGAATGGAAATGTAACAGCTCTGACACTGCTGAAGCACTGAGCTGTCATTCTCATAACTTTCCCAGAGAGATAAATACGCTCTTTCCAGCTCCTCAGAAGTTATTATCACATCTGATTTACAAGCAGTACAAAGGCAGAGAAGGGGGAAAATCAGTGGCAATTTTTGGAGGTTTTTCATAATGAAAATTTTAAAAGCTTTTCTTAAATGAGCAGCAGGGAAATACCACATTTTTCTTAAAGAAGAAAAAAATCCCCCATGGATTATTAACTGGTTTGTATCTAATAAAATAATCATGTTGGCTAACATGCCAGCATGTCATATTAGAAACCCCCTGTATTTAAAAGTATTCTTTATTTTATCTCAGACGTTTGAGCATCACAGCTGTCCTGTAGAACACTCTAAAACCACACAGCTTTTAAGCCTTCTGTTTGCAAGACGCACTAAGATGCACTTGAGGGGTTTCAGTTTAGAGGCTGCATCTTAAATAAGTTCTTACTGTAGTACATGTAATCCATACAATTTTTATATCTGTATTAAAGTGAAAAGATTCACCTTCTGGAGGCTCCAGTGTGTTTCAGTTGTGTATTGAAGAACTTGTTTAAGTTAGAAAGCCAATTTTTGTACTGTTGGAGTGTATTAGATTAACGCTGCTTACGCTATCTGTTGTTCCCACCATCTGTCTCTGCTTATTTCACCCTAATTTTATACTCCTGGTAGCAGACACAGAAGAGCTCCCTTGTTTCTCTCTACAGCTTTTTGCTGTTACGATGGCAGCAGCTGGCACTGTCCCCTGACATCAGAGCCCTGTCAAGCTACAGGTTGCAGATGCACTTCCTAAAAGGCAACTTCAGCCCTAAGGACTGTCCTGTGCAAGCACAGCAAGGGAGGATGGATGAAAAAGTGGCTATGGGAGGACAGGTGAATTTGAAACAATCCTCGGCTTGTCTTCATTGAGAGTCAAACCAGAGTTTGTTGCTGTCAAACTCTGCGTACAGACAAATAAATCTTCACATCTCCATGCATTTTCTGGTTTTAGCGTCATTTTGAGAGTGTCAGTAGTGATGCAGATGAAGGGCAAGCCATAGCCAGAGACAAGAGGCAATTCATGAAGCCCCAGGCAGAGAAAATCTGCACCCATTCAAAGCAGGCAAATCCTCAGTGTTGTGTTTTAAGGTGGGTGCCTGCAGTGTGGGTTTGTCCCAGCCCGAGAGTGCGGGTCAGTCTGGACTCCTGACACACACAGTCCATACAGCAGTGGGTGAAACTCAGCTTAAAACCAGATGCTCACGTTTATTGGGATGAGTCACATCCTTGTTTCCATTGACTCGACTGGCTACAGAGTCTATTGCCTGTTATATATGAGAACCTAAATCCTCAGTTCATATGGAGATGGATGGATTGTGCACTTCCAAAAGAGAGCAGAAGAATCCGTTTTTAGTTCTCTTATGAAGGACCAAACCATACTCTGCAGAAGACCTTGGTACTTCCATCCATACGAGCTTCAGAGACTTAATTGTACGAGTTCAGCTTTTTTGTTTGATTTTCTGGAGAAACTCAGGGATTTCAGCTTCCTCTTTCAGCAGTTTCCCTCCCACCTCAGGTTCTCAGGTCACTTGATAGCTGACAGCTTTACGCCCTTTAACTTTCTCTGGGGGAGTGGCAGATGGGGAGTGCAGAGGAGAGAAGATAAGTAAGAAAAGGAGTTTGGTTTGTCCCATATTTTGCAGAGACCCCGAAATCAGAAAATGGAAGTGCTCAGGCTTTTTTGCCACTGATATCTCCTGAAATATTCCAACTGCTGTCAGCGGAGTGGCCTGTTTGCAATACTTTGATTTTGCAGACTCAGCAGCAGAAATGGAGCAAAAGCTGGGAAAGGAGAAGATGCACAGCTACTCCAGATTTCCAATTATTATTTTTAGGCATCCAGCCCTGGCACAAAAAGGGAGGAACAATTACCAACACATAAAGAAGTCCAATGTTCAGCATCCCAGTGTTTGGTGAGTAACAAAGCCAGCATGCTTGGCAGGGAAATATGTTTATGGATCAGATCAGGCTCTTGAAACACACAAAATATCTCTCACACCATCATTGTTTGGAGCGCCTGTGTTTGACAAAGAGATCAGAAAGAGTTCAGAAAGGAAACCTCAGTGCAGGAGGATAATCCAGAGTGGTTTTTGGTAGGAAAGAAGCAACAGGACTGCTTGTATATGCTAAAGCCATTAAGGATGATGCAGCACAGATCAAAAGCGGGGAAAAAGCCCCAAATAAAGAAAAATCAAGAGAAGTCAAGGTATGCTTTCAGGTATTTTAAACCAGTGTTTCACAGTACAATGCTCAGGAATAAAAAATGTTACCTTTTAATGTTAAATAAAATACCCAACAAACAAGCATGATTAATAAAAATTGAATATTCAGTTAAAATTCTTGTAAATAAAATTACATTAAAAAAATCAGTGTCATAGATAAAGAAAAAAGTGTTTTATCTGGAAAAAAATTCTGGCATCTGCCCTTGGTGTTGTTTCTACTGCACTTGAGAGCGGCTGAGATAACAACAGCTTAAGTCTTGTTTTCCTGAAGGAACTTATATAGTGATAAATAATTTCATAACCTACCATATTTTGCTGTATGAAAATACAATCTTTTTGAAAACAGCTTTCAATACTCCATGTGATTGTTTAAAAGATTAAATTGCTTCAGAAGCAATTATTTGCTAGCACTGTCTTTGTCTCTACCAAATATTTATCAATTCAGAACAATTTTTTGTTGCCCATTATTTGACTATTTGATGATCTTCGTGTATTCATCCTCTACAGTCTGCAGTGAGGTAAAGGAATGGTCTTTCTCTTAAAGAAATGGAAATTAAAGCAAAGCACATGCAAGAGCATTTCACAACATTATGGAATCTTTTAAAACTCTCCGTAGTTCTCACCTTCTGTTTAAATTGTAAATCTAACCTTCAGGTTGGAACTGGATTTAACTGAACCACCTTATCTATGTATAATGTTATTTTAATGGGCACAAATCTAATGTATATATTTTAGAAACTATAGAATAGATTTTAGAAACTAGAGCACAGATATCACATTCAGCACATGTAGAATTCAGTAAATATCACAAGAAAGCTGACTGTTTCAGTTTTTATGCTGCATTACTTTACATTTCAAGTATCCTTACCCAGACTTCATGCAAACCATGTGCCTTAACCACATTACTGAGTATATAATAGATAAAAAGCAATGTTGGGGTTTTTTTTTCATCCGAGTGAAATATATAAATAAATAAAATTGTTTGCTCTGTGAATAAAAATTCATCCTTTGGGATACAGTGTGGTTTTCACATAATTATGGCATTAGCCTGAAGGCAAAACGCTCGAATGTGGAAGATTTTGCCTCACAGGAGCTGTTTTACAGCCTGTCAGTCTGACCTCAGTGTTGGGGAACGTTGTGGAGTAAATCACCTGGAGCACCATCACGTGGCTTGTGCAGAACATCCAGGGGGCCAGGGGACACGAGGCTGTGAAAGGCAGGTCCTGCTTGACCAACCTGATCCCAGTCTATGACAAGGTGACCCACTTCAGGGGTGAGGGAAAGGCTGGAGATATCTGTGTGGACTTCAGTCAAGCCTTTGTCACTGTTTTTCACAGCATTGGCATGGATAAACTGTTTGCTCAGGGCTTGCCTGGGTGCTCTGTTCCTTGGGTGAAAACCAGGCTGAGGGGCCGGGCTGGGACAGTGGTGGGGAATGGAGTTAACCCAGCCGGGACCGGGCGCCAGTGGTGCCACCCAGGGGTCAGAATTGGGGCCAGCCTTGCTTAACATCTTTGCAAATGATGTGGATGAGGGAATCAGCGAGTGTGGAGCCACCATGTTTGGATGGATTTAAAAAACATTTTAAAAATGGGGCACTTTGGGACATATTTTAGTGGGAATGGTTGCGTACGTGATCCTAAAAGTCTTTTCCAACCAAAACAATTCTATGACTTCATGATTCTGTGAGTTTTTAAACAGTTTTGGAAAGGTCCAGCCAGCCCTGTGGTCTGAGACTTAATTGCTGCAGCATCCAGCCAGACCCAGCTACCCAATTAAGGAGACATTACCTCTGTCCCAAAGAGAGTTTCCGTCTAAACCCTAAGGATTCTGCACAGGCACTTCTCTAACAGCAGTGGCTGTGTGTACCTTCCAGGAAAGGCAGGGCACCGCGGGAATACAGAGCAGGCAGGAATAGCTCCTAGCAAGGTGGAACTGAGCCATTAATTGTTACCTCAGCAGTGTGTTGCACTGGGGACACCCAGATGAACTAAACCGTGACCCGCACAACTAAATCATGTGGGAAGACAGATGTTCTCTCTGATGAATTGGGTCTTCTCTCTAAAAGAAATAAACTGTTTTGTAACATTATGTTAAAGATGCTAATGCATCTTGCACAGCGATGAGAAGCGGTCTGCTTTGGGAAGGCTCGCTGCATAATTCCTTGTTCCCTGATGTTGCTATTCAGTTCTTTATTATTGTGATAATTTATTATTTGTAACTAAAGCCCTTTCTGTTAAAAACCTCCAGCCTCCATTGTAAGCAAATGCTTCCTAACTGATTGGTTTGGGGATTTCCTCCAATTAAAGTAAAATAGAGAATATATCACAGCCAAAATTAACATTTGCCTACTTGCCTATGTAACGGTTGGCATGTGGGGCTGCAATTCTTTAGATGGGTCTCCAAGAGTGGAACTGTACCGGAATAGGTCCATATAGACAAAATATGTTATTGAATGCAATTTTTCCAGGCAGAATCTCCCAACAAAAGTGGAGCTGGCTACCAAGGGAAATGACTAGGATTAGACAATTTCTATTCACAGCCCATTTTGGGATTCACCCGTTATTAGTTCTGATAAACCCTTTTTCTCCCCAGCTCCAGGGAAATTCAAAATTGGAGGCTGCTGCTTTGGTACATTCAGGGAATTGTACCCTTTAAATACACGTTAGTGTTCGTACATAATGTCGAGCCAAAAAATGAGAAAGCAAATGAACTTGTCCTGGAGGGAGTTCTGCAAATCCTGATTTTTCCAATCGTTGCCGAAAGCAGCAGATACTCACATGATCAATGCTGGCGGATAACCAAGAGGGCTGCACCAAATCACAAGTACTTCCAGTTACAAACATTCTTTAGACTGTAGGTTCTATAACCCACCAGAAATTTTGTCGACTTTGCATTTGACTAATTTGAAATAGAACTGGGAACCCAGTTTGATTCAATACAGTCTGCCAAGACTATTTACAAGGGCATGCAGTGACAGGACAAGGAGGAATGGGTTCCAATTGAAAGAAAGTAGATTTAGATTAGATATTTACTGTGAAGGTGGCGAGGCCCTGGCAGATATTGCCCGAGAAGCTGTGGCTGCCCCATCCCTGAAAGTGTTCAAGGACTGGTCTAATGAAAGATGTCCCTGCCCACACCAAGGGGTTGGAACTGGATGATCTTTTAGGTCTCTTCTTACCCAAAAAATGATTCTTGGAATAGCAGAACTGATTTCAGTCCCATGCCAGTGCTGTGTACCCCCACACCTTCCAACTCCGGTGCTTGGTCATTGCAATAGGAAATTTGCCAGATAAGACAAAGAAAGATAAAATCCAAGTCCATGCTCTGGGTGACCAGGCATGAAATCTCCAAGCTCACACACAAACTTTGGGCAAAGACACTGAACAACAGCCTCAAGCTGCAAGCATACCCTCAGACAATCAGGTTTAGTTAGCCATGGAAATTTTGACAGATGGATCTTTGAATCATAGAAAGGTTTGGGTAAGAAGGGACCTAAAAGTTCATCCAGTTTCAACTCTACTGCCATGGGCAGGGACACTTCCCACTAGACCTGACTGCTCAAAGTGCATTTACCCTCTTTACAAGTTTGGTGAGCTTTTATTTTGAGACGCTAGATGCTTTTTAAATGATTTATCTCATCTGCCTCAAGTAATGTGCAAGTTAATCTGAGCAATTTATCAAAGTTTCCAGTCAATGTGATGAAGAGAGGTAGATAACTACAGAAATCTCTGTAGAAAAGAGGGGTGCAAAGTAGGTTAATAGAATTTCATTAATAATAGTAGAAGTGTTTGGGGAAAGAAAGGGAATGTTTGTGAAGAAATGGAATTTTTCCCTCTTTTTCCTTGATCTGCGCTCACACAGAACTACTGGATGTGCACACATATTTGTTTAGCCAGTGACTGCATTAAGTAGTTGCTTCTTCCCTTCAGGGAAGGTTTAGATGGGATATTATAAAAAAAACCCCACAAAATCTCTCTGCAGCTTGGAGGTTCATAGTGAGATGTGCGAGTAGATCACATCTTGGGGCTGCCTTGAAGAGTTCCATTGAAAATTGACTATTTCCATCAGCGGGTTGGAAAGTTATGGGTTGGAGTGCTTTTATGGCACAAGTATCTCCCGTGAACTCACCCAGCTGACACCATCGATTTTAAATTCAAGTTGAATTGCAGTGAGATTCATTGAGTCATAGAATCAGAACCATGGAATCGCCTGGGTCCAAAGGGACCTTAAAGATCTTCTCGTTTCAAGGTCTCTGTTATGAGCAGGGACAACTAGACCAGGTTGTTCCAAGCCCCATCCAACCAGCCTTGAACACTTCCAGGGATGGGGCACCCACAGCTTCTCTGGGAAATGTGTTGAAGTCAAATAATCTTCCAACCTATTCTTTCTTGGACAATGCCATTGACTTGCAGAAACCTCCCTCAGGCTCCCAGGAAGAAAGCCTTGCTCAGGACTATTTATTAAACTGTGAATTTCCCCCCATATGACATTAAACTGCTGAAAGCAACCCTGGAAACCCCTATAAATACGTGTTTCTGTCAAACACAGCTTTCAGTTCTGTTTTCTGCTTCTCTGTCTCCTGGTTAAAATCTTTCTGACAAATCTGTCAGTCCCAGTCTTCTCCGAGGATCAGTCCTGGAGCCACATTTAGTGCAGCAGCTGGAGAGAGAGGAAGGAAAAGCCTTTTCTCACTTCCTATGGGATACTGTGAAACCCAAGGAGCAGTGGTTGGTTTTGGCAAGCGTCAGAGGACTGCAAAGGAAGAGAATACATTTTACAAGGATCCAGAGGGTCATTTGGTCAGTGCTCAAAACGTCTGGCAGGTTTTTATCAACATTCTTGAAATCATCCAAGGATAGGGGTTGCCTTTACACTCCTGGGGGGAGACCATCTCTTCCAAAGCCTCGCTATCCCTTCTATCAAAACGTTTCATGTCAAACTACGTGAAAATTCCCTCCTGGGAAGTGAGTGCGTTGCTTTCTACATACATTGAAAACAGAACAGTTTATTCTCTTTTTCTCCATGGCATCTTTAGCAAATTTGAAGATTTTTTAAATATCTTTGTCTAATTACACAGCCC
This sequence comes from Cnemophilus loriae, assembly GCA_013397755.1. Taxonomy (NCBI): domain Eukaryota; kingdom Metazoa; phylum Chordata; class Aves; order Passeriformes; family Corvidae; genus Cnemophilus; species Cnemophilus loriae. The sequence goes on along the minus strand of VZTF01007968.1, from coordinate 1,903,221 downwards.
AGACTATTACTGAATTTTTCACCTAAAAAGACCTATGATTTTTACCCTGCTAAGCACACACAGAGCTCATCTGTGACACTCTGTAATCCCATTGTGGGTATATTCATCCTTCCTGGCACAACTTTCGCTTTCTTAAAACCATTTTTCACATCTTGATTTGCCATGTCCTAACACGGAGCGGAGGGGGCAAATTAGGCAGTAATGCTCGGCGTGTTCCTCTTATGATTCGCTTTACTATTTGAGTTTCAAACAAGCCATTTCCCACCTGTGCTTCTGATTCTGAGTGTTGTTTGGACTCAGATGGGAACCCTGACTTCACCCAGCTGAGACAGGAGCTGTCTGCCCAGTGAGAAAAACTGGAAATAAGTCAAGATTTAATCTCTTTTTTACACTGGTGTATCACATAGTTTGAAGATACAGAGAACATTTCCAACTTGGAGCAATCTTTGCCACCAGGAAGGTATTTACAGCCCCTCTGCCCTGAGTGTTGTTGAAGCCACTGCCTCCTTGTACAAAGGAAGTGGAGAGGATGGGAGGATATGAATACATGGATATTAGCTTTGAGAATAGAGTAAAATATCTAACTTTCTACAGGCCTGAGCGATTTTTGTCATTCTTCTCTAAATATTCTTTGAGTATTTATAAAAAATCTTTGTTGTCAGTATCCTTCTACCTTTGAAGCTGAGTTTTTCATCCTTAGGACAGCAGGAAGCTTTAGTCTGCCCAAGCTTGGATTCTAATTTTTTTTCCTAAGAAAAAATATTGGGCATATTTTAGTTTTTTGTAGATGAGAGCCAAGAATCCAAGCAGCAAAAGATAAACATTATCTCTTTATTTATCTCTTAAGAGATAATGTCAGAACCTAGGAACACCAGGGCAATAAGTGACTCACTTTTATCTGATGATATGTATCAGGCCATTCAGACCTTTTGCTATAAGAAACCCACATATTCACAGAAATAAAATTTAAAAGATCATTAAATGGCAGATTTTCACATGTTTTAAGGATACATGTGTTTTTGGTTTCGTTTGGTTTGGTTGGCTGGGGTTTTTTTCATTGCATTGAATTGCCATTCCGAATTAAACTCAGCTTGAGGTTAAGAAAAGGACATGTAGGTGTCCTTTATGATGAATAAAGTTACAAACGGTAATAAATAAAACACGGCATCACGAACCACTGGAGACATCTGGGGCTTTTACCTGCACTGTAATGAAATACTTAACCAGTGAACATATGTGATACTTGAAAAAATGACCTTTGCCAAGCAACAAGATTTTTATTCTCCCTTGTCTAGAAAAAACCCACAAAAACGAATGGAATCTTACAACGTTTGTGGGTTTATTAACTCTTCTTTTGTTGTTTCTTACAAGCTAGTGCAACAGTGGTGGAATACTTTGGGGTGACAGCCCCAGAGGCTCTGTTTAACCACACACCTGTGAAAACATCCCCAAGGCACCGGACAAACCAATGGGCTCTGGATGTGCCCTGCAGGGTCCTCACCAGATATTTACTTCACCAGAATAAGAACTTTGCTGTATGCTGAAGAATGGGGACAGGAGTGGTAAAGCACTAACAATTTACAGAAATACCTTCGAGCTGCCAGCAGGAGCACCATGTTTTGCCTTATCAGTGGTTTAAACTTTGCCCCATAAACTGCTGGTGGAGAGTCACTCCACCTGTCCTGGTGAGAGACCCACACAGAATTAAAAAAAAAATATGTATAATCATAGAATGGTTTGGGTTGGAAGGGACCTTAAAGATCATTTCATTCCAAACCCCTGCCATGGGCGGGAACACCTTCTACTATCCCAGGTTACTCAGAGCTTCATCCGATCCGCCCTTGAACACTTCCAGGGATGGGGCAGCCACACCTTCTCTGGGCACTATCTTAAGGTTTATTAAGGTTGTGATCTGTTGTTTATGTGCTCATGTCTTTGTCCCCACAGCATATTTTGAAAATATCAATGAATGCTGAGATCAAAACCACCAGACTCTGAGACTCCACACCCACCCAGGTTACCTTGGGGCTGTTACCCAAAATATTGCACGGTATCCCTGAGGAATCATTCTGGGGTCTCTCATTTTGGAGTTTCCTCTGCTGCTTTTGCATCTCTTGTCACAATGCTCTTGGTGACGGTTTGACCTTACCCTGTCTTTTCTGTGCCAGCCATTCAGACTTCATGAAAAGTGCAACTTCATTCTTCCTTCTTCTTTTATCAGCCACGAAAGACGTCAAAACGTCAAAATTATATCAACATACTGATGCATCAATGGTCACTAAACCTCTCCTTTATGTGAATGGGACAGTTTTTGTTCTTCCACAGCAGTTTTCCATGACTCTGCAGACTCAGGTATTCTCTCCTTGGCCCAGATGATGTAGAAGATGTCAAGTCCAGAGTGACAATTCTGCCCTTTTTGATTCAAACAATAATCCAACACTTTAGGAGTGCCCAGGTTTTAAAAATAATCTTGGTCTTCATAGTTTTGCTCCCTAAAATGCACCTTTTTTTTTTCCTCATAAACCTCTAGTTTTCTTAAGGGAGGCATGAGACTGACCTCAGGCAGCAATTATTATTCTTTACCTAAATTTATGTGCCCCTAAACAGCAATAGAAATATGACAAATGAGTATCAGTGGAAACTGTAAAACCCAGACTCCCCTGGGATTTAGCAGCTTTCTTAATGAGAAAAACAATAACCATCCTAGTCCTGGGAGGGTTGAAGACAAATGACTGTCTGTTGTTGATATTTTGATCTATGGGCCAAATATGGTGTTTCTATTGAGAGAGAGCTTCTATAAAGGCAGCTGAAACCCATAGGCTGTGTTCTTTGCAGGTAAATCCACTTGATATCACTGGTAGAGAAAAGCAGAAATATGTTTTAAAATCACTACTTTTCCCAGGCTCAAAAACAAGTATTTTTCCCCCTTCTCTTTTTTCTTTATTTCTTTTCTTTTCTTTTTTTTTTCCTTTTCCATTTCTTGAACTAGAGGACCATCGAATAGGTGGAACAACAGCTGGAAGCTCGTGCTACAAAATTCACAGCTCTCTCTTAAACTGTCCTTTGGACAGCCACAAACAAAGGCTCCGAAGGCCAAAGATGTTCTTTAACATCAACGAAATATTTTAGTAGGGAAGAAAAAAAAGCACATGTAAAGAGACAAATTCTAATGGATCTCAGAGAGAATTACGGTAATGCTTCACAGAATTTCCAGTAATATTCCTATGTTTTCCCTTAGCATTCAGACTGTATTGTCGTACTCCGTGATGTAATATCATTACATTGTATGAAGACTGTATATCACACTTACTTTAATTAACCCAGACAAGTCATTTTCTGTCTGATGGCAAGTTTCTTGGTGTCAAAATAAAAGATGTTTTTTATCTTGAACAGAGCATTGTGACTTTACCGAGACAATTCTCTTGTGGTTTAACCCCAGCTGGGAACTCAGCCCCACAAAACCACTCACTCCCTCCCCTCTGGTGAGATGGGAGAGAGAATCAGAAGGCTAAAAGTGAGAAAACTCATGACTGGAGATAAAGACATTCGAATAGGTAAAAGCTGCACATGCCAGCAAAGCAGAACAAGGAATTAATTCCCTGCTTCCCATGGGCACGCAGGTGTTCAGCCACTCCCAGGAAAGCTGGGCTCCATTTTTGGGGAAAGAAGCATGACAAGAAAACTATCAAGAGATTAAAAACAGTTCTGGCAAGTGGAAGCGGGGAAACTTTCAGTAGGGTTGAGTTTGTTTGGGTGTTTTATTAAGTGAAGGAATTTAGCCTCTGAAACAATTTACCACATAGGATTAGCCACTTTCAAAGAGTTAAAAAATCCAGATTAGCATTGGTGAGGACAAAGTCCCCTGAGTAGTAGCACACCTCTTGTCAGACCCTGAAAAAGCATAAAAAAAATTGAGCAGCCTCTGTCTTAAAGTTTCCAAATGCTCAGGAACTGGAGGCCACAACAAACCCGACACAGTGGAGGAGGTGTGTCATTTTGAGACCCTGCAACTAGATTTTCACTGAATGAGTTGACTGTGCCAGGAAAAAGATTAAAAAAGGAGAGCAAAGGAGAAGAGACACGTTTCCACAGTGGTACACATCACGTTTCTCTTGTGAATTGTATTTTCAGTGCCCTCCTATTGCATTTCACTTCCCACTCACATCGTTCCTTCCCCAAACTTCTGATCCTTTCTCTCTTGGGGTCATTTTATCCTGTAGATCTCTGCCTCCACCATCTGAACTTTACAACATCTTTTTTCCAGATCTTCCCTCTCTGTAGCTCGGATGTCAAGGGATTTTAGGCAGCAGGGACTTTAACAGTTGTGCTCACTTTCGCGGTAGATCTCAGGGATTTTATAACTGTCCATTAAAATCAAGGTGGGGGGAAATGGCTAAAAGAAAGAGAAGTGTTCTTTAAAAAACTTTATTTTATAAAACCGTTGCAGCATAGCTTTGGTTACATATAATGCAGAAAGACTGAGGTGAAACTGATAGTGGAGTTCATAAGACAAATTAGGTCTTCATTACACACAAGCAGTGGTTGTGCGATCATGGAATAAACACTAAAAGCCTTCACCAATGCTGCTGAGACTTTTGTGGCTTACCCTCCAAATTACCTCTCTTTCTCCTGCTCTCCTGTTCCACTCCAGGGGTTTTACCTCACCTGCAATTATCCCTTCGGACCTTCTGACATGGCCCAGCCAGTTCCCCTGGCTTTTATGCTTTTATATTACACTTATTGGCTGTGATAGAAACCAGCAAGAGGCCGTTCTCCCACTCCCAACCTCCTGCCTCCATGTACCTGATAATTGAGTTGTGGTTGGGGAACATTAACTCTCCAAAGGCGTATGGAAATGTTTGCTCTGACTGGTGATCTGGGAGATTTTATTGTCATGATTACCATCTTGCTTTTCTATTCTTAGCTCCAGTTCTTGCTTTTAGTGCCTGCCGTATCTCAAGGGGTTTTGCAGAGACAGAAGTAATTTTCTGGAGAAGAACGTGGAAGTTTCCATGTGGTGCAAAGTACAGAAAGGGAGCGTGGTCAAGCGAGCAACAAATCAGGATATGAATCAAAGACTCCCAAAACTGAGAGGAACAGTAATATGAACTGCAGGGGCTTTAGGTCCTGGGAGGCAAACTACATCTTATAATGCCACAGCTTACTGTACAGGGCAAAAATGTAAAAATATCACCCTTTTTTTGTGAAAAGCTATGTTTAATGATATGTGGGAGGGACTGCTGAGAGCAGGAGAACAGGGTATTTCTCAGTACTTCTCTATAATATTTTGTTGATTTAGTTGCAAAGTGTTTTACAGGGAGATTAAATACAATCCTTAAATACTTTGCTATCAACATAGTCTGAGTCCAAACCAAACAATGCACATACCAGCGGCAAGCCTTTACTCCTGACTGAGTAGGGAATTAATGACTCAGAAGGCAGTGCCAGGATTGCCTCTCTTGGCCACACGTAAGGAGAAGGCTCTGCTCCAAAATGGGCATCTGTGTTCCTGCTTGCACAGATCAAACTCCTGTTTATACTATCACGAGTTTGGGAGAAATCCATGGGAGACTGTGGAGAGGGAAAAGGTTTCAGTGCTGTGGACAGAGGGGTGGAAGGCGAAAAAGTGACTTTTTGAGGCTTTCCAAATCTCCTCACCACTCCAGATCTCACTGGATTGTCTTCCCAACTCATCACCTCCCTTCATCCTCCCTCTGGTTTTTTTTTTCAACCTGTATTTCTTGGAAGCCTGGTGTCATCTTCACATTCTTCCCCTGGAATTCCACCACATATGTGATGCCTTAAGGGCTGGAAATGAGAGTGAGGATCCCAGAGGTGGCAGGCAAGTGTTCTGCCTTTTGGGGCCACCTCATAGCTATTTTTTTGCCACAGCTGACAGAACAATGAGTTTTCTGATTCAATCACAAACTTCCATTTGCCCACACCTGGGAAAACAATGCAAAACCCCCATGCACACTGCTCAGCAGTAAAGCAGGAAAAATCAAGCTCATGTCTAGCCAGTGATTAACCAGTTGTGAAGAATAACAACATACTGTGGTGACACGTGGTGCAATTTGGCTTCTCAGTGCTTGTCTGTGGTCCTTTAGTCTTTGGAAACTGCCGTTGCCCTTCAGAAGAGGGCAAACCTCGATGAACTGAGTAGCTGGAGAAAGGCAGAAACATTCATCTCATACAAGAAGCTGACAAAAGTGAAGTGATCCTTCCTTTCCTGGTTGTTCTTCGGCTTCTTATACAAGAGAAATATTGACGATTTTTAGCCCATGGACACTATGTAGATGCTGCTGATCATGGAAGAGGGGTGGCTGACTGCCAGGATAACATAATGCATCCTGTTTATGTTTTAAAGCACAGACTATTTGATGCCATTTCTCAGTAAGATCAAAGATCAGAAGCTGAATTCTGTTGATATGGATCCAACATGGAATTGGTCATACCTGGAATCCACCTGACTTGGAGGAATAAAACACATTAACTGAAGAATTAGCAACAGTTTCCACTCCTGTCTAGCTTGGCTCAAACATAAAAAGCTGTTTTGTCTTTACTATATATTCATATCATCTGAATTCTCTTCAGCTGATGTTCAATTTCCTCCCCATGGATGTATCTGCCATCTCTGAGTTATCCCAATAAATCCTTTCACATTGTCCTGTGCCAGAGTTTTGTGACCATAACCCACAGATACAATTCCTCAAGTGTCATCTACAGTGAAGTTCTTCACAACAAAGTTTTCTGATTTTAGTAATATATAAAGCCATTGATTAATCCTCTAATGACTTTAAGGAATGGAGAGTGACTTTTTTTCAGTCTTTGCACTGTGCTTGCATTTTCTCCTTTGGGGACCTCAGATATTTCAGTGCATTTATAAAGGTTGACTTCTTCTGCCTTGCCTGCCTACCTCTGTGGAGTATTTTATTTGGTCTTATGTCAAATGAAGATGCAGGCTCAGAAGGTTAGTAACACTTAAAAGCACAGGAAAGATCAATATGGGATTTGGAAAAGTGGGAAGAAAGCAGCCCTGATGGAACTTTACAGCCCACCAGAGAGCGTTTTTATACTGGAGCCTTGTGAAGGGAAAATCAGTCTAGACTCACCCCACCTAACTGAGGCTTTAAATTTTGAACACAGCAGCCCTCGGGAAACATAAGAATCTCCAGAGGGTAGTACAGTCTATCCCTAGATCTTTTTCCACTGGCTGTAATAGGAGCTGAAAGTGGCTGTGCTCATTTTTAAATGCTTAAAGTAAGATAAGGTAAATCTGGGCTCAGCAGTGAATCCAACTTACCTGTAAAGAAAACGAGCTCTAAACCCATCCTGCAGAGTGAAGAATTGCTGAGTCTGTGCTCGGAATGCGCAGGACTGGAGGATCCTGGCACAGGCTTTCCAGCACCTGGCATTGCAGCCAAGTGTGTCAGAAACACCCCAGTGGAATCACAGAGCCAGGAAACAAAAGGCAAAGGACATCCCAGACCTGCCTGATGTTTTCCTACCTGTCAGCACTGTCGCTCATCCCAAACTTCTGCCTTTCGCTAACTGCCTGGTGGCCAGGAATTCCAGGAACTGTTCTGGTGTCTCAACATCCTCCATGGAATCCTTTTTTTACATTGTTTTCTTTCTTTATCTAGTGTGGCAGCGAGCTGGATATTGCAAAGTTAGTGCCACAGTTACACAGAGGATTGCAGTAATCACTCCAGGGGTCCATTTTCAGTAAACTCTACTCTGGTCTTGTGAGACCCCTCCTGAAGTACTGTGGCCAAACCTCAGGCCCCTCAAAATAAGAAAAACCTGGACCTGTTGGAATGAGACCTTAGAGCCCCTTCTAGCATCTAAAGAGGATCCGAGACAGGTGGGGAGATAGGACTAGGGATGATATTCTTAAGAGGAAGGCAGGAAGGTAGGAAGGAAGGAAGGAAGGAGGATATTTCTAATGAAATTAATATAATTAATCTTTTAAATATTCATTTTCCTACTTATTTCCCTAAAACCTCATCACATGAGCTTCCTTGCTTTGTTTATATCAACCAAAAACATGTTCACCTTGATGGTATGTTCTAATTTAATTTCTACATATGTCTATAATTTCTAGCTATGATTAGAGATTTTGGCATTGGTCATAACTCCATTACACTGAAACAAAGGTCACAAAGCAGCAATGACCTATCTTATTTTCTCAATGCTATCTGATACTCTTAAACCTGACATTCCAGTTACTGACAGCCTCCAAGGATCAGGAATCCCCATCTTTTATTGTGAAACTCAGCAATTTCTGCCACTGCTGTGTATAATCAACAACAAAATTACTAATCAGCATCACATTTTTATTCATCTGCTTTCCATGGCAAGGTGAGGTGGAGCTGGCCCAATGTCCAAAGCAAATGATAAATCCTAGAACCAGTAAAACAAAGAAGAAGCCAATTAAATTTCCTTATTACATATTACTGAGCTGCTCCAGACCAATTATAACCATATTTCTTTGTGCTCTAATTAGGTTCAACTCAGTTCCACAGTGCGGAAGCCTGTAACGAGTGAGCACATGAGAAGCACAGCCCAGATTCCATGTGAGGGATCATTAATATGCTCGGGGCTGCTGCCTTGGAAGAGACTGCACCTCATTATGTAGGTTAACGCACTTAAACTAAATGGATGAATTGCAGCCACTTCCAGTGTTTCAGGTCCCCTTGGACTGGCAGAACTGCAGATTAATAAGTTGTTAGAGAGTGATCTGTTGACCTGCTCCATCGTTCTTCGCTTTCACGCCATCCGCTCTTAGAGGCGTGAAATGCTAAAGTGTAGAAATGTGTCAATCACTGCATTTCAGTTTTGTGGCTTTCTCTGGTGCTTGCCTAAGAAATTACCAAAATAGGTGAAACAGCAAAAGGCAATGCCTGACATGTCCAATAACTTCTGTTGGCTTTGGATCAAAATGCACCATGCACAGGAGGTAACAGGGCCCCTCCCAGCACAAAACACCTTAGGATGAAGAATGAACTCCTTTCAGATGGATGGGGCTGTCTAAAAGTCAGCATATCACAGAATCAGAGAGTGGTTTGGGTGGGAAGGAACCTTAAAGATCATCTTGTTCCAGCTGCCTGCCATGGGCAGGGACACCTCCCACTAGACCAGGTTAGTCCAACCTGGCCTTGGACACTTCCAGGGATGGGGCAGCCACAGCTTCTCTGGGAAACCTGTGCCAGGGCCTCACCACCCCTTATAATAAATAATTTCTTCCTAATATCCAATCTAAATCTTCTCTCTTTGGGGTTTATATCCTCTGTTTAACAGGCTATGAAATTATAATGAGGTGGAAAGGGACAATCAAGACAGATTGTCAACCCCTTTTGTCAATGGAAGGAAAAAATGGATATGAAATTATAGTAGTAGGAGTCAAATTAAATGAGAAAAAATAAACAATAAAAACAAATCCTGGGATTTTGGGGGTTTCTTTTTTTTTTTTTTTTTTTTCCTGTTGGTAGTAGATCTTTGAAACTTGTTTTCAAGCCACACCATCACCAGGAAATCACCTTAATGGAAAAATTAGGATTGAAGACTGTGAGATTATTAGGGAGAAAAGATCAAAGGTACTTTTTCTCTCTCCTATTTACTTGTTTTTTGCCAGTGCTGGAGACAGAATACCAAGTGATTTAGAGCATTGAGCTGAGGCAGTAGAACTGTCCTCATGTCCTACCTTGTGCTGACGAAGGCATTGAATGCTCCTCGAGGCTTCCTCCTGCTCAATTCAAGTAGCTGATTTCCCAGCACAGGAGATTTCATAGAACCATAGAATATCCTGAGTTGGAAGGGACCTACGAAGATCATCAAAGTCTGACTCTTGGAATTTTATATACGGTCACATTTTCACAGGTGTCATTACAGGGGAGAAAAGGTCAAGAAATTGTTGAAGAGTTAATGGTACGTGCAACACTATCAGTTTTGAGATCTATCTCCTTTTGTGGACCCAGCTTTGGCAAACAGTCATTTTTAAAGGTCTCATATCTGAGCAATTTCCCTGGCTCCTTCATAGCTTGTCAGCAGCAGCACGAGACATCCAAACAGGTTTGTTTTCTCATGTTCACATTTGTCCTTAAGGCACCAGAGAAGAAACTGTTTCCTATTCCACTCCAGACTAAGAGGACCTGACAACTTAATAATTGAACTGGGTACTTAGCTCACTGTGCCTCTGATGTGCCTCTTTTTAATTGATTTTGTCAGGATCTCTTTAACTTCTCTTCCGCTGTTGCCAGCATGCTCTTGCTCCTCATAACGCCTTTGCAAAGAGGTTTTATTAGAATTTTCCCTTGTCATGTCCTGTTCTCACCTATTTGTTACCAATTAACCCTCTACACCATGGTGGTTTGCAGGATCTGCCAAACTGAGCTGCCTGATGCTGGAAATCTTTGAGCTCCGTGTCTCTGCCAGAGATATTGTAAAGAAGAAGAAACTGTGCCTGTATTTTCTCCCAAAGTATCAGTAACAAAACCAGCTGCTTAATGGCAATGTTAGATATATTTTCCATGAAGAGGGCAAAGGAAAATGTATCCATGAAGCGACTGAAGAAATAGAAAACAAATCTTCACTTGCAGTTGCAACAAAGCTTGCAGTCAATGGCTCATTGTCCAAATGGAGATTGGTAACAAGTTGTGTCCAAACTGGAGCCAGTGTGGTTTAATATCATAATAAATGATGCAGACAACAGGACTGAGTGCTCCCGTCTGCAGCTTTGTAGATGACACAAAGCTGAGTGCTGAAGCTGATGCACTAAAAGGAAAGGATGCTGGGCAGGGGGTCTTTGACAGGATTGGGAAATGTGAACTGTGTGAAGCTAAGCGAGGCCAAGAGCAAGGTCCTGCACCCCATCAGGTGAGATCACTCAGCAGTCACTGTCATGGGCAAAACACTCGACTTGGGGAAATCAGTTTAATCTGTTACCGATGAAATCACAGTAAAACGATAAGAAATAAACCCAAATGTTAAAACACCTTGCCCCCACTCCTCTCTTCTCCCTGTGTTCGACTTCACTCCTCAATCCCCTATCTCCTCGCCTCAGTGGGGCAGAGGGACAGGGAAGGGGGCTTGCAGTCACTTCATCACCCATCTTTGCTGAGCCTTCCTCCTCAGGGGAAGGACTCCTCACACTCCTCCCCTGCTCCAGCGTGGGGTCCCTCCTACGTGAGACAGTCCTCCAGGAACTTCTCCAATGTGAGTCCTTCCGTTGGGCTGCACTTCACAAACTGCTCCAGTGTGGCCCCTTCTATGGGGGACTGTCCTCCAGGAACAGGCTGAGCCCTTCTGGGGTGCTTGTGGGGACAGTCAAACCTGCTCCAGTGTGGGCTCCTCTCTCCACAGGGTCACAGGTGCTGCCAGGAGCCTGCAGACCCCCACGAGCTGCAGGGGCTCGGCTGCCTCCCCATGGGCTGCACCCCAGGCTGCAGGGGAATCTCAGCTCCAGCACCTGGAGCAGCTCCTGCCCCTCCTTCTTCACTGACGTGAGTGTCTGCAGAGTTCCTCTCACACATTCTCACTCCTCTCCTCTGACTGCTGCTGGGGTTCCACTGCTCAGCCTGGAGAGGAGAAGGCTCTGCACAGACCTTACTGCACCATTTCAGTATACGAAGGGAGCTAATAAGATGAACAGAGATTCTTTTTACCAGGGCGTGGAGTGACAGGACAAGAGGCAATGGTTTCAAACTGAGAGACGGTAGATTTAGTTTAGACATGAGGAACAAATTGTTTATTGTGAGGGTGATGAGGCCCTGGCACAGGGTGCCCAGAGAAGCTGTGGCTGCCCCACCCCAGAAGTGTTCAAAGCCAGGGTGGGACTGCACTTGGAGCAATCTGGTCTAGAGGAAGGTGTCTCTGCCTGTGGCAGGGACTTGAACTACACAATCCTTGAAGGTCCCTGCAAAACCAAACCATTTTCTAATTCTATGATTTAGCATTAATGTAATATTTTATAAAGATCCCATGCATTGTTTGGGGTTTTTCAATGACATTTGCCGTTATAACCAAGTCTATAGTACACCACAGCCTGTCTTTGTTGCCACACGATTTCCTCCTCACTCGAAGCCAGGCACCTCTGTAGTTTCAGCAGAGAAATTCTTTACCTGGGTCATCGGTGCCAAAAGATCTGCTGTGTGAGCTGGCGCAGGGAAAGCTCAATCATCCTAATGAGGTAATCACTGAGCTCCTAATGAATGGGATTAGCGACTGGGCAAGGATTGTTTGTCCTGGATCCCTTGTTCAAATGCAGCTTGAAGCTCTCAAAATATTTGCTTGCAATCAGCTACGAGCTGGGTTCGTTTCAGCTCTCACTAACTAGATGAAAATTATTTTGATCTCTGCAGGATTTGCCAAATGTGCTGATGGAGGCAGTCTGCAGTTTGTGGTGGAGAGAAGAGGGGAGCTCTATTTCAGAAGTAAACTCTCTGTAGTAAGGTAAAGCCGTTGGTGTCATAACTTTTAATTTCATGCCAGCACAAAGCTTGGCTGGAGAAAAAGAAGAAGAGTATCACTCTATTCATCAGCTTTTCTTACTAGCAATTAATGAATATTTAATATAAGATATACCAATCCAGTTAGGTAGATTTTGTAGGTCTAAAGAAAAGCCACCAGAAACTGTGACTTGTGTTTCTGCTCCAAACCTGACTGCGCTGATTCAAGAAGCTTCACAGTTTTGACCCTCAGTGAGCTTAAGCATCTGCAAGATTTCTCTGAGCATTTTCTGCGCTCAGCCTGTACTGAGGAAAGACTGTTTCAGCTCTTTGGAAAGGGAGCATGTAACTGAAATCAGTGCAGGTGAGAATCCAGTTTAATATTTGTTATTCTTTTCTAAAACTTCACGGTACCCAAAACCCCATAACATATAGAGGTAACATTTTTTTGTTTCTTTTTTTCTTTTTTCTTGTGAGAAATATTTTTGTCAAAAGATTTTACTTTTCCCAAAGAGTAAAAAATATATAATTTTCTTAAATTCCCTTCAATAATTCCTGTGGCATTTTAATTAAAACCATTTTTGAAATGCTTTATTTACTGGAGGAAAACTACATTTATAATACATGACACATTTAAAGACGAATTGAAATGGCACTTTAAATCATGTTGTCAGGAGAAAATGTGGATGAAAACGGAACAAAATCACAAATGTCGGTTGCATTGAAACCTCTGAAATGAAATCTAAAGCAAGATTTGGCATTTTTCATGAGATATCTTGCTTGGCTTTTTTTAAAGGCCTTAAAAAAAAAAAAGTAAAAGTATATTTTGTTTATTTGCCCTGCTCTTTCAGTGGTGTTTCTCATGAATAAATGTGGTGCTCTGTGCATATAGTGGGATCAAACAAGCATCTAACTGATGTGTTGTAAATGGCACGTGTAATTGTGGAAATGCTTAGCTCAGATCCAGCAGAGCAAATTCCAAAGCAGCAGTGCACAGTAGGGGAATCTGAGCTAAATTAATTTTTAAACGTACAAAAAAAGTAATGACAACAACAACAAAAAAAAGAACCAGACAAAACATCTTGACTTTCACGGTTTTAAATGAGCAGAATTGGCGATCCAGGAGCATGTTAGAACCACAAACAATAGAGATGAATTAACAGCTACTTATCTTACAGCACATTGTATAGCAAATGTGGAGGCAAAGAAATAGCATTCCCCAGACACAGGGGACATAATTAAAATCTGTAACATAAGGTAAAACATGTCTACAATGAACGGGGGAAAAATAGGCAGAATTATTCACAATGATACCAACAGACAGTAAAAAACTTCGCTTTTCTTCCAGACAATTAGTGCTTGTTGGTTATAGCAGGTTTAATACGGCGTGATCAGTAACGCGGACACGGACGTAGGGCCTGAAAGTGCAGCGCCTTGAGAATCCATTCCACTTCCCAGGGCGACCACAGGCTCTGCAAAACCAAGAACAGCTGGTGAGTATCCACAGGATCCCCATGGAATTCCTGACGCAGAGTCGTCACTGATGGACCGGTGGCTGCTCCCAAAAGGCACCGCCAACAGCGAAGCAGCTTAAGCTCAGGAAAGCGTATTTTCACTGGTTCCAGCCTAAGGTAATCGTGGAAGTGGAAGGGATGAGGAGACGGGGACACATTACCCACAGAGGATGTGGACTCCCCATCCCTGGAGTTGCTCAAAACCAGGCTGGAAGGGGCTCTGAGTAACCTGGTGTAGGGAAAGATTCCCTGCCCATGGCAGAGAGGTTGGAAGGAGATGATCTTTAAGGTCCCTTCCAACCCAAACGTTTCCATGATTCTGTGGTTCTGTGACTGAGAGTACAGACAGAACAAATTCATTAAGAAAATACAGCATATAACCTGCTGTGGCAAGGAAAAGAGTAAATTTTGTGCTCTCTTCAATGCCAGCAGCTTCCATACCTGGAGAAAAGTGCATTTTGTTTTAAAAATATTTTTTTTCTGCAAAATGGACAAAGAATAGAAGACAGAGTGTGACACTGGTGCACTTTGCAGGGCAGAATATATCTGAGAAATTGCACTGTTTCCCATTTTGCCAAGCAATGAAAACCTTTGACGCTTCCTCTGGTTATGAAAAACTCATTATAACATGTGTAGGTCATTAATTAGCAATCAGAAACATGTAGATCTAAACCGTAAAATGTTTACACTATTCATGTAGACAGTTAATGCAATTTAAAAAAAAAGGCAATTTTTGATGAAAGAGCCTGTTTCTCTCCAATTACTGTAAAAGAAACTTCTTAAGAAAGACATCAGCAGCAGGATAGCACCTCCAAGATCAACACTGTAAACTTCTGAGGTTACACAGATTGTATTTTTGCACTCACCACCCCATGAAACAGCCCTGTGTGTTTGTAGGAAGCACCACTATGAAATACATCAGCAGGCTTTTGTAGTGTTTGTGTTCATTCCACCTCTCCTTCCTCAGTGACTATTGTTTGTGTACACTTGCAGTATAAGAATATCTAATTAAACTTGTTATCCAGGGTGAGGAAAGGAACAAAAAACTGGTCTGTTATTGTTATTACTGAAGACATAACTGATAACAACTTCTCTTCTTTTTTCTAATGTTTTTTAATACAGGTAAAAGCCTTAAAAACACTGTTTTAATTACGTTTTACTGCAAACCAACAAGATGTTAAAATAGACCATGATCCAACACAAAGCAGCCAAATACAGACGCACACATATTTTTATTTATGCTAATTTTTTAAACTGCTCATAATAAGATCATTCAGATAATATTTTGAAACCAGATGTCCATTGTGGGCTGTGCTGCAGATACAAAGCATAGATGAGAGTTCCTGCATTGTATTCACATAAACACCTCAAAGAGGCAATAGAAACTCTCTGCTCCAATGGGAAGGGTACCCTTCTGAAGATGACATTCATCCCAGCTAATTTAAGCTGTAAGCACCTCCATCTGAGTATAATGACTCCCAGGCTCCAGGCTCCTATTACAGTAATTACAGATCTAATCAATACAGCCAACGATTTTGAGAGGTTTTAGGGTGGGGATCATTTGAATAAAGTAATCAACTGCATATTGACCTAAATTTCACAGGCTGGTATTGACTCGCATTAACTGCAAAGGGATCTTCAGGATTACTTTCTCAGATGAAGAAAGGTTCACTGCTGACATCTAAATTCAGCTGCACAAATTCAGCAGCCAAAGTCCTTTTAATGTCACAAGAGGAATTGCTCAAGTAACTCACACAGGTGGAAAAAGCTCTGGAAGGGGGATGGACACCACTAATCATTTAACCTTTCCTTCCACTTGGGAACTATTCTTACTTTTCTGTTCATTTAATATTTCACAGCACTTTTTAAAGAGGAAAGGCTGTAAGGTGCGCCTTGAAAGCCCCTTCCAACTCAAACCATGTTATGGCGTTCTACAGTTCTATGATATTTCTACAGGTGGCAATCACCAACATTCACTGCCATGCAAGTCACAGAGACACAGAATGGTGATTCTGGAGATGAAACAAGGTGATCAGGGCTGTGCCCAGCTGGATTTTGAATAGCTCCAAGGCTGGAGGCTCAACAACTCTCAGCAACCTGTTTTCCTCTTTGACCAGTCTTAAAAAAGAAAAAAAAAAATTGTTATGTTTAAACAAAGGTTGTGACCACTGCCTTTTGTCCTATCAGTAGAAACCACTGAGAAGAGCCTGGTTCTACCTTCTTTATCCCCTTGCCTCAGGCATTTATAGATGGGAAAGATCCTCCTGAGCCTCCCCTTCCCCAGGCTGCAGTCCCAGCTCTCCTCATATACCAGAGAGCTCCTGTGCAGGCACACACACACCTGTGCCTAGGAGAAAAAGAACACGGTCAGATCCTCTGGAGCTTGGACAGAATTCTCCAAGCACTGGGATGAAGGGCACCATGGGTTGGACATGAAATCAAACCCTATGACCTGCACAGGCCACTGCTCTTAGCAGGCTCTGCAGCTACTGGGGATTCTGAATTTTGATTTGCAGGCAGGGAAAATATTCAACATTGCAAAAGCCATTTGAATGAGAAATAGGTAATCTACAGACTTGGAGTGCAAGAGAGATTCTCCAGACACAAGCTGGCTAAAAGATATTCTGGGCCAATGAATAGACTTCATATATGTTTCAGGTTTACTTGAGGATAAAAATGAGTGAGAGTTACTGAGAGAGAGTTTGAGTTCTGTCATACTCTTAGGTTTTGATTAAAGATGGCTTTTACTGTTTGGTGTAGTAATTACACTGAATTTAGCAGTTCTACTCACAGACTACACAGCCTTGTCTTAGTTGCTATATAAACAGAGAACTAAGTAACAATCTTTAGAAAGAAAGAAATTAAAATTACATTAGAATATATCCTAGGGGTTTTTTTTTAATATCTGGGGAACTTCACCAGTATAAACCTGTCTGACTTGAGGCTTTGTCTGTCTGTATTTCTGTGAGCAATTTCTATTATTTTCATAGTCATTAAAATGAAACAGATCTATTTATCTTGATTTTTGTTTTTCTTCATGCATAAAGAGAGAGGGCAAATGAAAAAAAGGACCCTGCTGCTATCAGGGTGCTAAAATTACACTTCTGTGCAAGCTGACAGATCTCTTTACTGAGAACTGTAAAAACAGACTGTAGAGAGCTGCTCCAGCCACGTGGTAGCTCTAAGCTGCAACAGGAACCTGAGCTAAGGATGCACCCTGCAGCCCTCCGTGGCTTCAGAGAAGCATCGTTCCCCTCTTTGAGGTTTACAGTGTAGACTCTGCTCGTTTATTTAGTCTGGACTGTGCTGCCTGTGAATTAAAGAGGTGCTCTCACGGGAAGATAAATTATCCAGAGTAATAAACGAATTTGTCCCTATCTGCTGTTGTCTCAAATCAAGTGAGATCTCTGTCTAGGCAAATATGAGGACATGTATCACATTGTGTAAATAAGCTGTGACAACCTTTGAGTTTTGCAGAATTTGTATGGATTTAAGACTTTCTCATAGGCACGGATCTCAGCGAACTTCTCTGTTGGAGAAGGCTCATCCAGCTAAATCATGGTCCATTTTCAATAGTAGATGACCCTTATCTATGCAGAGCTTTTTGGCCAGCTGAATGGTTCTTTGAAAGTGTGAAACAATGACAACCATTAGAAGCCAACTGAGATGATCAAAGGTGGCCCATGAAATTATCAAGTGGAATTCTGCATCAGTGAAAGAGACGATTCAAAGCTCGTTAAAGTCCATGCAAACACTCTCACTGACTTTATCCAGCCTTGCATCAGGCCCATAGGAAAGTTCTTGCAGCAGCTCTGCAAAGTCATAGAAAGAACAGATGGATTTCGGTGGTGAGCACTGAAAACACTGACATGAAAACAGCTCTTCAGAGTTATTTAAATAACATTTAAATATTTAATATTTAAATGCTCCTTCTCAGCACGTCAAACTCAGGCAGGGAGTGAGCACGTGCCAGAGCTGGACCCTCAGCACAAATATCCTGAGTTGCAGCCCACAGAAAGGAAATGTTAAGCCCTGGACTCAATTTTGACATTTTTTGTTTAATTCAGTTTTGTTTTCTTATATATTGATTTTTTTCAGTGTTCTAATGGGCCCCTTTCCAAGGCACTTCTGTCTTTTGATATTTTCAAACTGAAACCTTCCCATATGCAAATTTACACTAATTAAACCCATGCCACAATATACTTTATTTATCTGCTTTCCCCTGAAACTGTTGCATACTCTATAGAGTTTCAGATGTACATTGCAAAGTAGCTTCCAAATATCACAGAGCTGAAATCCTGAGACATCATCTCATTCATGATATGAATGTAGAACCTAAATTAATCTGTGAGGCTGATAGTGGAGACAGCATCTTGTAATGTGAGGATTTAAATTTTCTGTTGCTGAAAGCCCCAAGAGAGTATTAAAGGGAAAGCAGGAAATCTCTGGTTGTTTACATTTTTCTGGTCTAGTCCCTTCTAGTTGATAGTATTCTAATTTTCATTTCCTGACAATATGGTAAATATACTTCGCTTCTGTGTTCCGGATTCAACAGATCACCAGCTTTGGGCTTCATCATCAAATTTACCCTAAGTCACATAACCTTTCTCTGCAGTTGGGGTGCAATTCATGGCTTAACTCATTTGAAATTAATCTCTTCCATCTGTGGTGGTGGGGAATGGCCTCTGAAGACCCTTTCTGGTCACTTTGATGAAGATTTCAACACGGGCCTGATATAATGGCTGTATTATACACATAAATTTTAATGATGCATTTTCAGGATAGAAAAGAAAAGAAAAAAAAAAGACAAGGAAAGGAAGAAAAAGGTCACAATACTAAGAAAACCTGTGGTGTTTCCTGCCTCTTTGAGGCTGAAGTCAATCAGATAGCAGATTAGTCCGAGAATTACATTACTGACATTGTAAACCTTCCAGGCCTTTAGCTGGGCCTTTCTTCAAGTGTAGCACATGATGATGAGGTTTTGCCTTCAGTAAAGACTGTTGTTTCATCAGTTACAGTTCATCTTTTTAAAGAATCTTTCCCACTAATTTTCTAGGGAAGCAAATTACATCCACTTTTCATTACAGAATTTCTTTAGTGCACAACTGCCCACAGCAGGAAAGCTGCTGTTCTTATTCAGCCACACCGGTCATTTCTGCTTATACTGGAGTTTTAACAGCAGCTTCTTAAAATAGGACAGATCTAATATGCCAAGAGTTTTCTGTCAGGAAAAAAATGAGATGGCAGTGTGATGATACACCCCGTGCAATATTGCTTAATATTCACTTACACATTTATTTCCCCTATGCACTCTCTTAACGGCGTCAATGATTCCCAGCAGCCACCTCTGATTCAACTCCACTGAAATAATTTCTTTTTCTCTTTAGAAAGATGCCCCAATAGAAATCCAGGTCCTTTGCAAGTATGGAGGATTTTTGGCCCTGATATCAAGTTCTTCAAATTTGGCAGCTGCAGGTCATTGTAAAAATAGGAGTTTTAGATAAAGATATTAATGCAAGTGCGTGGGTGTCTTTTAGGGACCACCACAAGAGCACAGGCGTGTTTCGTGGCCAGTATGGGTTAATCCTAAAGCAAAACTAAATCAAGGAATGAGATGATACTGGGAACAAAACAAAACAAAACCCCCAGCAACAAACCCCAAGCCCACAGTTCAGGCACTGTTTGGGGGTCCAAGAAAGGTGTTTTCTGTCCAAGTCAGCTCCTTGTCTTTCACCACACTAAAAGAAATCCCAAATCTTTTCCATCTTCATGCTTGAAGTTAGTCATGTGCCCAGCAGGAATTTACCCCTGTGCATTTCTGTCTGAACCCTGAAGATTTGTCTTAGCAGAGCACAGTACATGGCAAAGCTTTTAAGAAACGTGCAACTGGTACTCATATAAACCTGTAAAAAAGTCTGCAGCAGTTCAGAATCTGCACCTGGGAGGCAAAGCTGCAGAAGATGGCATAATGATGGCAAGAGATATAATAGGTGATACCACATTTCAGAAGGGAATATTGCTAGCTGAACTTCGGGGATCATGAGAAAATTCATTTCACAAAGGTGGAATGCCCAGGGCCTGGGAGGTGACACGCAATGAATTAGAGTAATTTTGCCCAACCTGTTAAAAACAAATGCTGTTATAGAAGTAGCAGGACCATTTGCATAAAGATTTTTAAATTACCTGGTGTTGAATATGTGAAACATCAGGTAATGACATTGCAAACTCAGCTCTGATTAAATGGCAAGTGAAGAGCAAATCTCAGCAGCATTGTCTTATCATATTAAAACAAGGGGAAAATCTATTTATGAGTGAGCTGACCTCATTTTTTCTCTCATAGCCCGCTG
Source organism: Cnemophilus loriae (assembly GCA_013397755.1). Taxonomy (NCBI): domain Eukaryota; kingdom Metazoa; phylum Chordata; class Aves; order Passeriformes; family Corvidae; genus Cnemophilus; species Cnemophilus loriae. Next base: position 1,882,914 of record VZTF01007968.1, on the reverse strand, counting down.
TGCGTGGCAGAGTTGGGTATGATTGAAAAGTCATTGCATAGTTCTTTAACATGACAATGTTTAATCTGAGAAAAAGTTCCTTTTCAACCTCCAGCAACTTATTTTTTTTTGAGTGATACAGCTGATATAAGCCCTGAATGCATTTTTTGAGGTTGTGTGAGGTTTAAAATTTCGGTTCTAACAAGTTCTCCCAGAAAGTTCTGACAGGAAGCCCCAGGAGCTACCTGAAGCACAAACTTCACGCCTGTACTACAGCAAGTCAGGAGAGAGAAAGAATCAAACCCACTTAATAATAAGGCCTTCCTTCTTCTTGTGGTCACAAGTCGTAGAAGACGCTTCCTCCAAAAAAATGTGCACTCATTTTCTCTCAATATTACTTTTCTTGTAGAAGCATTGTCATCCTGTTTAGCCTGGAGAAAAAGGAGGCTGAGGGGTGGCCTTATTGCTGCCTACACCCACCTGAAAGGGAAGTTATAGTTATAGTGAGGTGGGCGTCAGTCTCTTCTCCCAGGTAACAAACACCAGGAGAAGCAGAAATGGTCTCAAGTTGTGCCAAGGAAGATTTAGAGTTCATATTAAGAGAATTTCTTTCATGGAAAGGGGTGTAAAGCATTGGAACAGGCTGCCCAGGGAAGTGGTGGAGTCATCATCTCTGGAAGTGTTCAAAATATGTGTGGATATGCTCTTGAGGATCTGGTTTAGTGGTGAACATGGTGGTGGTACGAGGACAGTTGAACTCAATGACCTTAGAGGTCTTTGGAACCTTCACAATTCTATAATTTTATGACTCTACTTCTCAAAAAAACATCCTTGTCATTTGAGATTTCCCTCACAACACTCCAATAACAAACTAAAGAAATTTATCCAGAATTTTTGTTTTCTGAGGACTGAAACACAGAAGAGTGAGGCTCAAGGTGCACAGAAGGGCTACGACTTTATTTCGTTGCCTTGACAAAAAGGTTAAAATTTCCAGCGATGTGTGATCTAAATCTAAGTGCCTGAATGACCAAAAAGATACCACTGGTTGTTCTCCGTCCATGGGTTCACCTTGTAATTTAAGCTGCAGTAACTTTGCTCAGCTGTAAGCGGGTTCTGTGAAAGAGGCCACGTCTCTTCTGGTCTGAGTAGCCACTGCCTTTCCCTAGCAGGACAGGGCTCCCTGACTCACACTCGGCAACTCCTGTAGCGTGGAGGGAGGAAGGGGAGAGAAAAGCAGCTTCATGAAAATGTGGAATTATTCTGGGAAGCACTCAGGATAATGTAAAAATGAGAGACATAAAACACTAGCCAGCTAAGACACGAAGAGAGATTAGATAGCAGACCTGGCAGGTCATCCATTTGCACCAATGTGGCAAATCTTGTGGTATTTTGGGAACAGGCAGAGTTACTGGATTTGACTTTCATCCTGGATTAAGTATCAGGAGGAAAAATGCTGACTTATGTTCAAATGTGTCTGGTTGCAGGACAAATTCAAGGAGATGGATGCTTAAGCACTGGAGTACACAGCCAAGGCTGCCAGGGATGCAAATCTCTCAGTGCTCATCCAGTGCCTCGTTACTGTTCCACCATCCCTGAGAAGCTGCCATGGGGAAATACCAGGCTTTCACCTTGCAGCTGCTTTTAACTACAGAGCAAGCAAATCAGAGCTGTAAAAGGTGACAGAAACCCTTAAATTCTCATTCATGTGTTACTGGAAATAAACCTTAAAAAAGCCCACAGAAGACACACAAAATGGTTGGCATTAAACTATTCCAGCTAAGGGAGCAGGAACTGTGTGCTCCAGTTCTGCTTGAAGGGAGCTGGTGGAAGAATAACGTGGTTTGTGCAGGACTGGAGAAAATAAGAGCTGAAAAGGTTCCCTGTCAGGAAAGAAAAACACACTGGCATAGCAAGTGTTGCTGTCTCACACACTGCTGGGTGTTTTCAGGGCAGCAGCAATGCATATTTAAACACAAGAAGTAACTTCCCCAGATAATTTTTTTTTAAGACTATTTAACTATGAAGGAAACAAAACTGGTTTTAGTCAATGAGGACAGAGATGGAATGGATAAAACTCCTAATACTGGAAATAGAACTGCAACTTACAACGTTTTCATTAGGAACAGCACTGGAAATAAATTGCTGCATAGAGAGCTAATTAAAAAAGAACCAATAAATTCTATAGATGTAAATATAATGCATTTTTTTCATCCATCTGGGCTCTAGCTGTTGTTAACCCTGGGTGATGCTGGTTTTACATACATATGTTGGTGCTATTCCCACAGATGGTGCCAGGGCTGAGGCACAGGATGGAAGGATGCTTCACGTGTTTGCTTTGCTTACACTCTCGCAGTCAGTACTGGATTAAGGCAAAACCTAATCCCATCAGAAAGCAGATATTTTAGTAGACACCAGGGAGACTAATGCAGCTGATCCCTGCTTATGGCAGGAAAATGCACGTATGTCGGGGATTTCACTCTGATATTTGTAGATAACCTTGATAAATCTTTTGGACACCTCCTCACCTGGACCTTAGTGGGCTGTTCATAAATAAGGGTAAAAATAGCTGAGTTGGGTTTCCTTTTGATCTCTTCCACCATTCTTCTAGTGTGGGTGGGTGAAAAATTCTGCCTAGTGGATGTTTATACCCTTTTCTACTGCTCCAGGTTAGTCAATACAGAATATTATGGATGAGATTCTTTTCAGTCAAATTCAAATGCTCCAGATCAACACAAATCACCCTCACTTCTCTTTAGAGAGGAGAGAGGGTAGTCTGGCTCATCTTTAACCAATCTATTCAATAGCTAAAAAAAAAAAAAAAATCTACGCATTAGTCTGAAAGGGAACATCAAGTGACAAGTTCAGGTTTAGTTCTCTCAACTTCAGTGATATTAATCTCATCTTTCTTTTTTTTATATTCTAATTCTGAAACAAATATTTCTGTACTACCTTATTCTGTTCACAGGTTTTTATGGTTTGCCTTGTATATTTTTTCTATAAATAAATTTTCAGTGACCAGATAGATGAGTGTTGCAAGTGCTAGTATCAGAAAGAAGCCTTTATTCATAATGTGCCCTGAAATTTAGAGCATCTGCCTGTCTTTCCTTCCTTCCTTCCTTCCTTCCTTCCTTCCTTCCTTCCTTCCTTCCTTCTCTTTTTTTTAATGTACACATGAAGTGTTCCCATTTTCATATGGAATCCAGACTATCTTCATTTTTTTGGGCAGCATTCTTGGAAATAAGCATAAGTATCAACTCTCATGCTACATCCTACTGAGATGCATCTAAGGAAAGCCTTATAAACTCTTTAGTTACTGCAAGGATACAACTTCCATCTTGTTTTCCCCATGATGTTCTTCATGTACAGAAAAGCAATCCTCTCCTCTAATATGTATGTTCTCCTGCCATCCTCACCAAAATGAATAAAATAAAATCCACAGATTGAAGGGAAGAATAGAAAAATACTTCAAAGAAAGAGCTCCGAGTTACTAAGCAAGAAACGATGTCAGAATTTCCTGAGCAGGAAATAATCAGAAGCTTGGACAGTGCCCGAGGGAATATTTTATGTACATCATCTGTTATTACTCTTCCTTGGGTGCCTGCTCATGGGTGCTGCTGGAGACAGTGAAGGGGTGAAATACTATTTCATGCTGGCCAGGCTGGGTGTCCTCACATTCCCAAAATCAGCTCAGATTTGTCAGGGTGCTGCATCCATTTAACTCCTCCCTGTTTATTACCACTGCTGGGAAGAGCAGCACTAAAGGGATTAGGTAGAGTTCCAGAACTATCTCCATTTTCTTTTGAAAAGAAACAGGAGTTTGTTGAGGAGGGAAGATAATAATCGGTAGCCACTGAAGAGTCAGTTATATTGAATATTATATATTCCGCATCGTGCCTCTTGTTCCATTTCTGTGACCAGAAATTATTAAGATTTTACCTATTCCTTAGCATGTAGTGCTATAAGAGATTAAGAGACAAAAGAGGGGAGATGAATAACGGTTCCAGTAGACACAGAGAAAACTTTTGGGTATCAAAGAAGCCTTTTTATAGCTCAAGTCTATTAAACAAAAGACAGAGGAAGAAGAAAGGGATATCTGCTTAGGTATTTTTAACAGGTCTTGGATACCACAGTGACTGAGGTGTTTGACATGCTTAACATAAAAGTGAAAAACTAGTGTAGACAAAATACAGGATAGGAAATTCCAGGGAGCTACTGTGAGTCCGTGGAATGGAAAGAGATTTTTGAGTTTTCTTTATGCCTCTGTAATTGTTTGAAAAGCAGAATAATTTTGGTAGTTGATGCACAGCCTTCTCTGTCCAGCACAACCAAGATCTCCAAGACAATGGCAGTTAGCAATGAATTTTGGGACTGCCCATGGACTTTTTCAGAGTGATTTGCCGGACATCATATTTAACAGGACTGAACAGAAGCCTACACATCCTCACATGCACCAAGCAAGTGGAGATCCTCTCTCCTCAGATACTGAAATTTCCTCTTGACAAGAATGACAGCAACTCTGAAAAACCAAGCAAAGAATCAGAGAAAAAAAAAATAAAGTCATACTATCTCTTGTTCTTCACCTGCAGTTGGCAGCAGTTGCAAGAATCAGAATAAACTCAGAGTATACCTTGCCAAGTCTCTCTTTAGGTATCTTTCACCTTCACTGCCCTGGTTTCCTGGTTTGGAATTCCTTCTTTGGAGGTGGCCAATTCCTGCAGCACCACACCCCAGTCCATCACTCGAAGTGACACCTCAAAGCACACAGTTCCTCTCTCTATTCCCCCCTCGATAAAGCTGTAGGGCAGCTGCATCTGGAAATAAAGAACTGCCTCCTCCTCTGCAGCAGGTGGAGCCCGGAGCACAGCCTTGTCTGCGGCAGCAGTGATGAAGTCGGAAAGATTCCTCCATGATAGGAGGGATCACACACACTTGGGAGACCACTTTGCCTGTTGTCCCCAGCTCTGAGGATGAAGGAGAAGTGGATCATTACGAGAAGGATGGGAACACTCATTGACACACGTCAGGCTGTGATTTAGAGCAGCTTCATCTTTGTTCTTTGGTGAGGAGTAGTAAATATTTTAAGGGTAAACTGCGATGCTACTTAAAAAGCACTTACCTAATTAAACCTCAAGTGCAGGAATCTTTATTCTGCAGAGCTGCACTCTGTGATGCTCAGCACCTCAGGCTGTACCTCAGCCATATGGCACTTTAATAGGCACTAGCAGAGGGAGCCCTTTTTATATTTTAACAGATGGGTGCCAGCTACTGGGGTTGGAGCAGAGGGCAGAATGAAAGAAAATGTAAGGAAAGAGAATCAAGAAAAAGACAAAGTTCAAAGGATGAATTCTTCTTGAACTCTTCCACTTCTGCTCAAAACAGCTTGAGGTCTTGCTTCTTTCCTAGAAGGAGCTTCTGTTGTTTCCAACCCCTTGGACTCAGACTCGCTGATCACAAACCATTTCACAGCAGATTTACCATGTGAGGCATTGTCCTTGCAGCAAAAATACCACTGCTGATTTCAGAGTCTGCTGGCCCAACAAATACTTGCACGAGTTTAGGAGCAGGATTGAAGCTTTTACAGAGTTTCTTCTGCTGTACCTGTGCCCCTGTATGTTACAGTCTCAACAAGTTTGGGCTGTATCAGAAAATTACTAGAAGACCTCAGACAGGAAAGTCAATGCAGAGCACGTTGCTGAGGAAACAGGGTAAAGAGAATCCGTGAAAAGAGTCAGAGTGAGAGGCCTGTTTGAAAATAACTAATTTATTGAAACACTTAGCTTTCAGATAGGTCCTGATCTTGTGGCCAAGAAGACCAATGGGATCCTGGGGTGCATCGGGAAGAGCACGGCCAGCAGATTGAGGGAGGTGGTCCTGCCCCTCTGCTCAGCCCTGGTGAGGCACATCTGGAGTGCTGTGTCCAGTTCTGGGCTCCTCAGGACAGGAAGGACGTGGAGCTCCTGGAGCAGGTCCAGGGAAGGGTTTATGAAGATGACAAAGGGACTGGAGCATCCCTCTGATAAGGAAAGGCTGAGGGAGCTGGGGCTATTCAGGCTCGAGTAGAGACAACTGAGAGGGGACCTCATCCCTGTCTGTCCCTGTCTGCAGGGAGGGCTCAGAGCAGGGACCAGGCTCTTCTTGGTGGGGCCCAGCAATGGGACAAGAGGAACGGGCAGGAACTGATGCGCAGGAAGTTCAACCTGGATGTGAGAAAGAACTTCTGTCCTGTGCAGTGACCGAGCACTGAACAGCTTGTCCAGACAGGGTGTGGAGTCTCCCTCCCCGGAGATATTCCAGAGCAATCTGAGCACAATCCTGTGCCTGTGCTCTGGGATGGCCCTGCTTGAGCAGAGAGAAATGATCAGATGACCCCACTGTGGTCCCTTCCACCCTGACCCATTCTGTGATTCTGTAAGATCTGGTAAGACTGTGGTTTTAATTAAAGCAATCGCATTCAAAAGATAAGACTATCAGCCAAGGAGACTGTAGGGCTAAAGGATTATTACTCTATTTACATTGTGGTTGGTACGCAGTTTAATGTTTCCCAAATCTGTCTGGATGGCTGCCATTTCAGAGCTTTGTTGTCTCACCCAAAACGTTGTGTGATGCCTGTCACACCTTCCTATCTTTCCTTTACAGTACTTCCATAAATACCATTTCTTTCATCATATGCATTTGTTTCCCACTTCACGGGGTAAGTTCAAACTGTCCCAAAAGGCCTGTGGCAACTTGGTGGCAAGTTTCCACCCCCTGGGGATTGACAGGGACCTCGTTCTAGGGAGCTCTGATGCAGAGTGGCTGCATCATTCAACGTGGGACTGCAGGCAATTCTGTCTGCTGACATTCCTGCACCAGTTCTGGGACTGCATCACCCAGGGTTGAGCACCTGCAGCAGCTCAGGCATCCTTCGGCAAGGACACACAACACGCAGAGTATTTAATGTGTGCTCTTGACAAAACACTGTGTGTGTTATCTTGTTCTATAAAAACTGCAAATCCATAAAATGTATTAAATATTTACTTAATCAGTGATTTTTCTCTATTTGTTCTATCTGCCAGTGTCCATCTATGTACCATAAAAAACAATGTTCTGTAAATGTGTTCTCAGAGCATTAATTCCCTCAATGAGAAACTCTCTTGTTATTTTAATTCACCATCTGAATTCATTATGAAGAAAATTATAATTAATGTAGAGTTTCTATTTTCATTACTATTCATCACTCTCTGCAATAGTTCAGTATTTTAAAAAGGCAAAACTGGATGTTTCCAACAAAGCACAGATCTCACATTGGATTCCACTGAATTTTAAACACAAGAAATAATAAACGGAAATGTGTTAAAATGTTTATGTGTATTTCAAATTGCATTTCCCAAACTATCTGTCGATCTATGTCAGATTTGAATGCCTCTGTGGGAAAATTCGATCTACTCGTGGCTGTCACATTGGAAGTCTTTTGATGGGCCTAGCAGGTCATGCCAGCCATGGTATCAAATTATATTCTTAGAACATTATCAGCTGCTATATTAAAATTTCCTTTTATTTAACGCACTGGAGACTTTTGACTGGAACTACGTGGTTTATATGTTTAGGAGGTTTTTTTTTTATTATTTTTTCCTACATGGCCAGGCCTGTTTTGGTCAGGTTTTGCTCAACAATTGAGAAGTAATTGTCATGGGTCAGCTGTAGACAGGTGTAGGATATTCTAAGTCCAGTGTGGAATTCATGCAGTCAATAATAGAGTTTCAATGCATTTACTTTTTCCTGCTTTGGAATTTGTGTGTGTGTGTGTGGGGGGGGGGGGGTTTTGGTTTGTTG